>OZ012741.1:513153395-513502502 GCA_963859935.3 Lathyrus sativus
CTTGCTAGCATGTTCGCTAGGCGAGCAAGTCGCGAGAATTTGCTGGGCATTCGTTGTGGCGAGCCAGTAGCGAACGGTCCCTGACTTGGGCAGAATGGTTTTGGGTATTCTTCGCTGGTAGCGAAGGGGGTAGCGAGCATTCACTGGGCATTCGCTGTGGCGAGTGGGGTAGCGAATCAAGTCAGAGGCTTCTGTTTGCCTTCGCGAGCTTGTTCGCTAGGCGAACAGAAAGCGAGTACTCGCTAGGCGAGCAAGGTAGCGAGCGTAGCAGCATATTGTTTTCTTGTGTGTTCCATCCAATGGTTAATTGTTTGGTTCAATGATGTTAATTGTATATATTTGTGAATAGTTTGTGTACTGTTAAGATGAGACGTGTTATGGGTATCCTTATAGCGTGAATCCTAGATTGTGGAGTATGGCCTTTTGGAAATTATATGCATCGTTTGAATTAAACATGAATGCATGATGAGTGTGATGATGTTGTGAATATGTGAGCGTGCGAGATTCTTACTCACTGGGGTAGAATGACAAGGTGTCGTCCTAGTGTAGTAATCACCGGGGTAGAATAACTGTGATGTTGTTCCTGGTGGGGTATATGTGTTGTACCCATAATCCCAATGAGGATTTGCGAGAGTTGAGGAGTTTATATGAGTCATATGGTATGTGTATATGATTGTTGTATGAAAGTACGAGATGTGGCCATTTGACAATTATGTGTATAATTGTGCGTACTTGTGTGGGGTAATGCGTAATTGAATATTTTTGTGTATATGTGTGCATTTCAAGAGTGCGTAGAGTCATTGTGTGTGTGTAGCATCATGATTGCATTCTTGTGCCTTGATCCCGTGGAGGATCTGCAGAAACCTCGTGTGTCCTTGTGGGGTGTGAGTGATGGTTTATTCTTGATCCCGTGGAGGATCTGCAGAAACCTCGTGTGCCCTTGTGGGGTGTGAGCAATGGTTTATTCTTGATCCCATGGAGGATCTGCAGAAACCTCGTGTGCCCTTGTGGGGTGTGAGCGATGGTTTATTCTTGATCCCGTGGTTTATTCTTGATCCCGTGGAGGATCTGCAGAAACCTCGTGTGCCCTTGTGGGGTGTGAGCGATGGTTTATTCTTGATCCCGTGGAGGATCTGCAGAAACGGTCGTGTGCCCTTGTGGGGTGTGAGCGATGGTTTATTCTTGATCTCATGGAAGATCTGCAGAAATGATCGTGTGCCCTTGTGGGGTGTGAGCGATGGTTTATTCTTGATTTCGTGGAGAATCTGCAGAATGATTGTGTGCCCTTGTGGGGTGTGAGCAATCCTGAAACATTGTGTGCCCATGTGGGGTGTGAGCGATGGGTGAACATCGTAGGCCCGGCGGGGAGTTACTTCGGTAACGAGCGATGGTTCCTTTTGGTTCTTCAATTGAACCTGCTGAATGAGTCGGTACCGCATTTGCATCTGCATAGAGTCGTGAGTCGGTCTCTATGAGTTGCATTATCATCTTTATATGATGCATTGGTGAAATAAACATGAATATAGATGTTGGTGTGAATTGGTAGAATGAACATGTTGTGTGTGTGTGTGCATGTGAATTGATGAATGTGTTTAAGTAGGTAAATGTATTGTGGTGAGGGAATGTGGAGTTTATGTATTCGGTATTTGTGCATTTATATATATAATTATATGTATTGTTATTATGATAATATTTCTCACCCTTCTGCTGGAATTATGTCCTTCATGACATCGTGCAGGTATCAAGGTGTAGTACTGCTCGTAGTTGCGGGGTCGCTATTGGTGTAGCTGTTTAGTGATTTTATGTTATTGGGTTGAGTCGTGCTCTGGTCATGTAACACTGGGATCGTTTGGGTTATGTTTTAGATGTATTTTGAGATGTTGGCCTCAGTGCCTAAGTGATGTTGATTTATGTGATAAATGCAAATATTTCTTTTATGAAAAATATGTGGTGTAAATGAATCCGCATTTACATGCAAATGAAATTTTGTAAAGTATGATTAATTATTTCAGTGTTATTAAGCATGACAGGTGGTTTTTAAGTAATTTGGAAATATATGTGTGACACCTTTTGTGAATGCATGTTAATTTTACTCTGATTATGTTTATTTTCCGTGGGGTTTAGAAGGGTGTTACAATCCCAGTGCGCAGTGTGGATATCACGGAAGATCCATGGGGCATTCAATTGAAGAGTGCGAAGCCTTTCAAGCGAAAGTGCAGCAGTTGATGGACAAGAGGCATATTTCCTTTTCGAAAGGAAGGTTGGTGATACACGTCAATCACTCATCTATTTAAGTTTGAAGATTTCAAGGGGCGCATCTCCTTCAGCAACAAATCAGTGTGAAAGCCTAGTTCCCGGAAGCTGGCAATCTGCGTTTTATCATGTTATTTCTTTGCATTTGTAATTCCTTTCCTGTTTAATTGCAAATTTAGTTTGTAAAACTTGTTGTTTTTCAATTGATATTGATAATGAAATAAATATGCATGTTTTGAATTAATCCATTCGTGTTCACTCTATTGCTTTCATTTATTTCAAACGCTTGTTTAAGTGGAATCCGGGGAGGATGACGAAATAGAAAGACACGTAAGCTTCCGATTGCATGCTTTTGAATAAAAACCTGTTGATGATGTACAGGAATTGTTTCAATTCCTAAACACCAGAGATATAAGGAAGATAATCCTTTGTCAACCCCTTTGAGCCTAGTAGTAGGAGTTTCTTCCTGAAAACAAAAAAAATCCTCAATCTTAACCTGGGGCAGGGTAGGTGTCAGTTAATTTGACCAAGCGTTCAAATTACAACAGGAGTGTTCCCGTTCGAGGATCAATCGCACCTGTATAGGTCGTACCTAAAAAATCACAGTGGTTAAACCTGGCCGATTAGGAGTGAAAAAGTCACAATTTCTTTTCAAACAATTCAGGCAAGCTGGTGTCACACGATTGGTTAAAAAAAAAGAGAAAAAACAAAAAAAGAAATCATAAGAAAAAAGCCCGCTAAGTTGAACCTTGAAAATAAGCGACTTAGGAAAAAATGAGGGCACCCTGCTGGACTTCAAAATCGAAGAAACTCAAAAGAGTTAGTCCAGACAAAAATTAGAGGAAAATGAAAAAACGAAAAGCGAAAAGGATTACGAAAGAAAAATCCTCGAACAAAGGAAATCGTGTGACTTCAGGCATCAACGATGAAAGGCGACTGACTGTCACTCCACAAAACATGTGGTTTCCTGAACCATCACTCCTGTCATTTAACCTTTGAAAGGTGAGCGCTCATGTCGAGTTAGCTGAATGTAGGATCGAAGAACATCAAGGAGAATGGGTGGGTTAGGATAGACTTTGAGCCTTTATCCTTTACTTCAAACCGTGAACTTGACCATGTTACAACCTGAAAAAGTCCTAACTGAAGCAGGTTTGTTTCGAAAGCATACTTCGGTAAAGATCGCATCGAAACTGACTCCTAAAAGGATTCCTCTTACCGCGTTGGTATTAATGTTGATATTTTGAATAAGTAATTCATACACTTTATGTCACAATTTTTTTCCAGTGAACAGAATTGGATTTTGAAAGCTGTCATATGCATTGCATTTAATATATCTTTTATGCAGAACAATTTGTTTTACTTGCGAGTAAGCGCTTGACAGCAGGAAAGTTTCCACAATAGAAAGTTTGATCAGGATAAAATGCAGAATGCCTGAATACTCCGGTGAACCGGGGCAAAGCTATATCAAGTGATCACATCATGGGAGTCAGCCATCCAAAAGTCAGTTAATCCGGGCCAATCAGGTCGAGATTTGATAAATCTCTCGCAGCCAAGGGTACTGCTCCATAAACTTGCCAATTAGGGGCAAAGTCATTGCAAGTCTGGGGAAGACCACCCTAGGGGCGCGAAAGCCATTATTGACCAGAGAGCAATTAATGCAGAGCACTTCTGTGAGGCTCAAAATGCCAAGGTCGTTCATATCAAACCGCCAGAGTACAGAGATTGTAGGGCTCCTTTTGAGGAATATCTTACGAAGATCCCACAGGCTGGGGAAAAATTGGAAACGAAGGAATCGTTCCTCTTCATATCTGCAAAGTTTATCAAAAGTTGTTACAGATTCTAGGGTAAGCCATCTCGAGTTCGTTTCATGGCAAACTTTTTTTGTTCAGGATAAAATATCCCAGAGATCATTTTGCAAGGTTATAACCCTTGGGGCATCTTTCAGAAATGTATCCTCGTCATATCTTCAGTAGAGGCATATGCGGAGTATTGAGCCTACTCCTCAGTAGATTCAGTTGTGTTTCCCCACAGAGTCTGAATGTTGAATTGTGAGCATTGATTTGTCTCCCCAAGCAGAGATAGACTCCCCAACCACAGTCCAACAATGGGAGTTGGCATCTTTATCCCCAGTAGAGTTGTATGCAGGATAACAAGAGCAATTGAGTGTGTATTCTTGTCCCCGACAATTGGTCGGTACACAGTTAATCCCCACAGATTGCAGGTAGGGGCTTACTCTCTAGCGAGTCCAGATCAGATTTCTTCCCACCAAGCAGGTAGGGAATCTTCCCCCTAGCAGTGTGTCAACACGCAGTTTTCTCTAGCAGATTGTCTGTAAGTGTTCAGCTCTCAGTAGTTCAAACCGAGGTCTCTAGCAGAGTTGATCTCCCCGCGGAGTTGTATTCTTCTCGGCAGGTAAGATTTATTCCAGCGTCTGGTTGTCTATCCTCGGCCGAGTTTGCAGTTCCCCAAGCAGAGTCGTATCCCGGAAGGCCAGTTGTGGCGTCGTTTCTCTTCAGCAGGTGAGAGTGGCTGTTTAGCAGACTGTTTGTCTCCCCAATAGATTCGTCTATCACACCAGAAGAGTTCGTATTTTGGAAAGCCGTTCATGGCATTTTCCCCCAGCTGAGTTAGTCGTCCAGGTTTCTTTCCATCATCATAAGTACAATTATTATTGGCGCGTGTAAGCTATCCCCAGCAGGTTCGTTTATTTCCCCAGCGGAGTTGGCTTTGTGTATCTAGCATTTATTTTGCTAAAGCGGTTCCTTTGCATTTTGCATTGTGCATGGCATCTACTCAAATGCATAGCATTTCCATTTCGTATGGAGCATTACGCCATATTCAAACATATGCGTTCTGAAACATAAGCCAGGTCATTACCTCTCTGCTTTCAGGTATATCTCCCACAGGTGATCGTTATTATTGCCCGTGTGGTTTTCAGTCCCGACAAACCTGATGCGTTATTTCGCCCTCGGTTTATGTTATTCCCCAGTGGCGTTGCCGGACTTCAATTTGTGATATTCTATTCTCCAAGTCCGGGAAGGTGTTCAGACTTTGGCAGAAGATTTATGATAGACATATCTATCTCACCATATGCTCTCCAATAGAGTTGCGTGATTAAGTTCCTCTTTGTTCCTCAGCAGAGTGGCCTGACTAAGTTTCTTTGCACTCCCAAAGCAAAGTTACTGGTTCAAGTTATCTTTTTCCTCAGCGGAATATTCTTGTGATTCATCAAGATGTTATCAACTTCGGTTGATCCGGCCCTATGGTTCGGTGCTCGCTTTTATTTAGCGATTGCCTGCTTTGGTTAGCGGATGTTATCAACTTCGGTTGATCCAGCCCTATGGTTCGATGCTCACTTTTATTTAGCAATTGCCTGCTTTGGTTAGCGGATGTTATCAACTTTGGTTGATCCGGCCCTATGGTTCGATGCTCGCTTTTATTTAGCGATTGCCTTCTTTGGTTAACGGATGTTATCAACTTCGGTTGATCCGGCCCTATGGTTCGATGCTTGCTTTTATTTAGCGATTTCCTGCTTTAGGTAGCAGATGTTATCAAATTCGGTTGATCCGGCCCTCTGGTTCAATGCTCGCTTTTATTTAGCGATTTCCTGCTTTAGGTAGCAGATGTTATCAGCTTCGGTTGATCCGGCCTTCTGGTTCGATGCTCGCTTTTATTTAGCGATTGCCTGCTTTAGGTAGCAGATGTTATCATCTTTGATTGATCCGGCCTTCTGGTTCGATGCTCGCTTTTATATAGTGATTGCCTACTTTAGGTAGCAGATGTTATCAACTTCAGTTGATCCGGCCCTCTGGTTCGGTGCTCGCTTTTATTTAGCGATTGCTTGCTTTGGTTATCAGATGTTATCAAAATCGTTATTGATTCAGCCTTTGGATTCGACGTTTCTCTTGATATAAACAGATGCCTGACAATGAAGTCATAAGTCCTCATCAATCGTTATTGATTCGGCCTTCGGGTTTGATGCCTGTGGTGTTACACAGATGCCTAGTCCGTTAGTCTGTTGTAGTGCAACCGTCAATTCAAGTTTTCCGGAGATTGTTATCACCTTTTCAGATTTTTGCAGTTTATTTCCGTGGTTGGCAAATTTCTGGGTTCATTGGTATTCAATCATCTTTTACCTTGATTGTCTGAAATCCATTTGCTTTTCACCCAGTCAGGTCCAAGCCGTTTGAATAGGGGCAGCTGTTGCACCCCAAAATTTGCCCAACCTTTTCTTTACCTAGCTCATGTTTTATTGCATTTCATATAGCATTAACATTTGCATATCATTGTCCATCTGGCAGGGGATTGAGAAGGTTGTGCTCATTAATAGGAGGTTGTCAAAGGTTCTAAGCCTAATAAAGAGGTTGTATTCAAGCTATCAAGTGCTTATTATCATCAGAGGAATGTCAAAGCCCATTAAAGGAGCAGATGATTAAGATTGGTGCATCTCTTATCTTAGGGGTCAATGAAAGTCATCAGAGGATTATGAGTCCATTGTTATGGATAGAACCTATTGTTAGAGCTCATTTAAGGTCTTGAGGATCATTGTGGGGCTTATACAAGTCATTACATCCAGTACAAGAAGCCACAACCAAAGGTGGTGCAGTTAGGGTTTTCATCTAGTCAACCCTAAGTCAACAATGAATTTAAAGGAGATTAAGACTCAATTCCAAGTCTTTGTGATCACGGAATGTTGTATTGAGATAGGTCATATACCATTTCAAGATCAATTCATCAATATTCAAGAGTGCGAGGAGTTACTGAGCTAGGGTTTCTAAGCTTTGTCAGTGTAAAATCCCCTATTTAATGTCTAACTTCAAGACCACATATCTCAAGATAGAAGTTTCATCTCATCTTGACACCAACATGAATCTTGTAGGGCTTGTTTCTAGCTTTCTTTTGAGTACTAGAAGTCATTCATCTGATTTCTAGAACTCAAGTTATGAAGCAGACAAGTTATAGGTCATCAGATGAATGTGATTTTCGTCCATGAAAGTCACCCAACTTCTAAGACATTTCTGGCCTAGAGGGATGTCTCTCCTCATCTTGACCTAAACATGAAAGTTCTTCCTTATGACCTTAGCTTTCTAAAAAGTACTAGAGATCATCAAGATGATTTGTGAAGCTCAAGATATGAAGCTTGCAAGGCAGGGGTATTTTGGGAAACTTTGATTATATGTCACTTTTGAGTATAGGTCAATTTCACCACCTTGCACAACTCAAATGGAATTTATTCCAACTTGAAAGTTGCTCAAAATAGGGTCATTTGCGTAACCAAACATCAACGAACCATTGATTTGACTTGGATGAAAGATTTGATAAACGAATTTCCATGGAAAAGTCATTAAAAGCACAAAAATCAAATCAATTCTAAATGGGCCAATTTTATCCAAGTTTGTGCATATTTTGTGTACAAAATACATTCCAAGTACATTGGCATTTTCAGAATTGCAAGGTAGGGTTCAAAATCATGGCATTTCACATGTTTCTTCAAGTGTAAGTTACATATCAAATTCACTCCATTAAGATCCAAACAAGGCAGAAATCTCCACCATTGGATCACACTCATCCCCAACAACATGAATGGAACAAGTTCAAGGCATTGCAAGCTCTGTTTTCACAAGTTGCAAGTTCACTACAACCTTGAAATTGGATTTTTCAATTGGGCTTATTCGGGCTATAATTGGGCTTTCTATCCATCCATATCCATTGTATATAAACTCTTGATCATGTACAATCATTCACAACATATTTTTGGAGCCAAAAACAGTTAGAAATTAGTTGGAAAAAGTGAGAGAGAAGTGAGATTCGAATTTTAAGTTGCTTGAAGCTTTAATCCAAAATTTTCATTCTAACAGCTCTAGGAAGGATCACTGGTTGTTTCTGGATCAAAGTCATCAAGAATCCTTAGCATTTGAAGGCTCAGTGGAAGCTCTCCACTAGGTAATTTATCTTTCAACTTTCCTCACTGTGTAGGAAGAATTAACATGCCATTTTTGTGTATTTGAGATCCCCATGCTTAGTAGTTGGATCCTGGATAAGTTTTATGCACGATTATGGCAATTCTTGAAATGACATAGGAATTTGTAGCTTTCGGTTAGGGCTTATCTTAGAGAATTAGGTCAAAATAATTGTGGGTTATTATTGTGTGAAGCAAGGCGAATTAATTAGTGTAAAGAATTGCGCGTTTCATGAACTTTTTTCTAGCTGCTATAGTAGCCGTCTGGAGGTTGAAGATGATCGGAATCCCTCCGGCCACCGTCTGCAACTCTCCATACAAATCAAGATGATAGACTGAGGTCTCCAGTCGAGTCGATCCCCCCAACAAGTCGAGATGTTGAGTACATATGAAAGTTTATCTCCAGCCAGAGTTTATTCCCCAGCAGTGGAGTGAATCCAGGGTTCGCCTCCCCAGTACGAGTCTGTTTGTGCTAGATATCTCTAGTCCTTTCCCCCAGCGGAGTGGGCTCCCTTTCTTTAGCATTTATTTTGCTAGAGCGGTTCCGTTGCATCTGCATGTGTACATAGCATCTACCCAAAATGCGTAGCATTTTCATTTCGTATGGAGCATTACGCCATTTTCAAACATATGCATTTTAACATAAACCAGGTTGTTACCTCTTTGCTTTCAGGTATACTCTACAGGTGATTGTCATCCTCGCCCATGCGGGCTGCGTTTGCGAAGCTCTTTCCTCCAAATGTTTCGGTTTTCTGACGGCGAAGTTAGATTGTTGTTTCTCTGACGGCGAAGTTAGATGTCTGTTTTTTTCTGATGGCAAGATCAGATGTTCGTTTTCTGATGGCGAGATCAGATTGTTAGTTCTCTGACGGAGAAGTTAGATTGTTGTTTTCTGACGGCGAAGTTAGATTATTGTTTTCTGACGGTGAAGTTAGATGTCTTTTGTTCTGATGGCGAGGTCGGATGTTTGGTTCTCTAACAACGAAGTTAGATGGTTGTTTTCTGATGGTGAGGTTAAATTCTGTTGTTCTGATGGCGAGGTCGGATATTTAGTTCTCTGACGACGAAGTTAGATGGTTGTTTTCTGATGGTGAGGTTAAATGTCTGTTGTTCTGATGGCGAAATCAGATGTTTGTTTTCTGATGGCGAGATCAGACGTTTGTTTTCTGATGGCGAGATCAAATTGTTTGTTTTCTGACAGTGAAGTTAGATGTCTATTGTTCTGATGGCGAGATCAGATGTTTGTTCTCTGACGGTGAAGTTAGATGTTGTTTCTCTGATGACGAAGTTAGATTTGTCGTTTTCTGATGGCGAAGTCAGACATTGGTTCTCTGATGGCGAAGTCAGACGTCGGTTCTCTGATGGCGAGGTCAAATATTTGGTTCTCTGATGGCGAAGTCAAACGTCGGTTCTCTGATGGCGAGGTCAAATATTTGGTTCTCTGATGGCAAAGTCAGGCGTTGGTTTTTTGATGGCGAGATCAAATGTTCGTTTTCTGATGGCGAGATCAGATTGCTTGTTCTCTGACGACGAAGTCAGACCTTTGATTTCCTGGCAGTGATGTTGAATTTGTTATTCAATTGATTCTAGTGCCTGACGGCGTAGTCGGGATATTCTTTTATTCGGTTATCTCCGGAGATTTTTGTTTGCAGTATGGTTGGCAAATTTCCGGGTTCATTGGGTATTCAACTGTCTTTTACCTTGATTGTTTGAAAGTCGTTCGCTTTTCATCCATTCAGGTCTAAGTCACTTGAATAGGGGCAGCTGTTGTACCCCAAAATTTGCCCAACCTTTTCTTTACTTGGTTTATGTTTCATTTCATTGTTCTAGCATATCGCATTGCATAGCATTTTGCATTTACAGGGGATCAAAAGATGTGTGTTTTACAAGAGGAGTTTGACAAGGGTTCTAAGCCTAATCAAGAGGTCTTATTCAAATTATCAAGTGATTATCATCATCAGAAGAGGGACAAAGCCCTTTGAGAACAGATAAGTGTATGTGGTTCACCTCCTGTCTAGGAGGCCATTTGAAGGTCATCTGAAGACCGCAAGTCCATGTTTATGGATGGAGTTTATCATTGAAGCTCATTAGAGGCCTTGAGGGTTACTATGGAGCTCATCTAAGTGTTTATGCCAAATGCTAATGGCCACAGTGGAAGCTGGTGCAATTAGGATTTTCATCTGGTCGACCTTAAGTCAACTGTGAAATTGAAGGAGATTAAGATTCAATTCCAAGTCTTTATGATCATGTAATGTTATGTTGAAACATATAAGATGACATTTAAAGATTAATTCATCAAGAATCAAGAGTTTGAGAAGTTACTGAGCTAGGGTTTCTAAGCTTCCTTAGTGTAAAATCCCATATTCAGTGCCTAACTTCAAGACCACCTATCTCAAGATACAAGTGTAATCTCACTTTAGGGTGCACATGAAACTTGTAGAGCTTGTTCTTAGATTTCCGAAAAGTACTATAAGTCCTCCATTGGATTTATAGAACTCTAGTTGTGAAGCTGACAAGTTACAGGTCCCCCGATGAATGTGATTTCATTCAACAAAAGTCAACTGACTTCCAAGACATTTTTGACCTATAAGAATGTCTCTCCTCAACTTCTAATGAACATGAAAGTTGTTCCTTATGATCTTAGCTTTCCAAAAATTCCTAGAAGTCCTTCATTTGATTTGTAAAGCTCAAGTTATGAGGCTTGCAAGGCAGGGGTATTTTGGGAAAGTAAGATTATAGGCCAATTTCATTATAGGTCCATTTCACCACTTTGCACACTCCAAATGAAAATCTTTCCAACATCAAAGTTGCTCCAAATGGGGACATTTGTATTGTTAAACATCAAGGTATCAAAGATTTGGCTTGGATTGAAGAATGCCTAGAGAAATTTTCATGGAAAAAGGCTTTAAAAATGGAAATTCACAATTAATTCATTTGGAAACTTTTTGAATTAACTTTGTGCATTTTTTTGAGTGCCAATAACATTTCAAACACAATGCCACTTTTTGATTTGGAATTTGAACTCAAATTAATGGCCATTTTCAAGTTTTCTTCAATGATAAGTAACATTTCAAAAAACCACCATAAAGCAAAATTAAGGAGCAAATCTCATTTGGTGGATCAACATGAACATAGTACAAGTGAACCATGCCTCTTTGACAGCCTGGATAGTGCATTTTCGTGTACCTCCAAAGCCAAAAAATTGGGGGAAATTCAAAATTGTTTTTGGGCTTTATGAGCTTCCATTGGGCTTCCTTTTGACCTAAATCCATCATACATAATCCCAGCAACATGTACAAAGCTTCATAACAGAATTTTAGTGAGAGAAAGAGAAGAAAAACTTGAGAAAAAGTGAGAGAAAAGTGAATTTCGTTTTTTTTATTTTCCTTGAGTTTCAACCACTTTTAAACATCCAAACACCTTCCTTGAGTGATTTAGAACATTTCTAGATAGTTTCTTTTAAGCTTTGGTTGCACATTGAACCATTGTTGAAACTTTTTTGAGGTTACTAACTTTTCAAAATATCTCATGATTTAAGTTTCTATTTCATGCCATTTTTGCATATTATTCATCCTTGTATATCATAGATCATTATTATTATCATTTGGTTCCCATTTGTGAACATTTTTGTTTTTGCTCATTTTCTTCTTTCTTTCGTTTCTCTTTGTTTAAGCCTTATTTGTAAAAACTAATGGCATATTAATGATCCTTGCGACGAGTAGTGTGATTTTGGTTTAAAAAATGTGAAAAACGGTACAAAAATGAGCGAATCGGGTTGTGTTTGTTGAACCCGCGGCGGCCGGACCTCCCGTTAGGGATGACCGGAAAAACCTGTTCGGCGGCCGGCCGCCCCCCCCCCCTTTTTTCTGAGTTTTTTTTGTTTTTATATTATGTTCTGGGCTTAAGTGGAATGCTTTTCGTACCCCCATTGGGCCCATTCACATTTTTGCTCACATTTTCTTTGCTTTTAACACCAAACCTTTTTCATTTAAGTTTCATTTTTATTTTCTGATTTCTGGATTAGGTTGGGTCGCTGTTTGCACCCCTCTTTTGGAAGCCCAGGCGTGTTGGCCTTTACTGGGTTGCTATTTAGCACCCAGTTTTATTTATTTTTCTTGTATTTTCTTTTTGGTTTTTATTTTGTTCTGTTTAGAGATTAAATTAATTAAAATACTTCCAAAGGTCATAAAATCCCAAAAAAATATGTTTTAGAATCCTTGAGATTTCCTCTTATTTTTAGAATTTTTTATTTTATTTTATGATTAATGTTTTATTTAAAAAAGGGATTTACCATTGGAAGTGTCTTATTTGATCTAGTTTTTGACATACTTTGTTCTTGAATTTATTTCTCTCATTTCCTTTGGCTCCAATGAATAAGGTTCAATCCTCATATCAATGATGAGTTGAAGAATTTTTGAGGACCATTTTTCCCCTGACTTGTTGACTTTTGAGTTGACTTTTGATGCATTTCATTTGACCCTAAACAATCCTCCTTCACAATGGGGCACCCTTGTGAATCAATTTCTATGGTGATATTGTGAAGTGACCTTGATTGAGTTCTTTTGGCCTCTGATCGCCAATATGTTTATGAGCTTCTAGCATTTTATTTATTAATTTTTGAATCATTTTCCTATTTTTAGAGTAACTTGCAAGTCAAGTTACTCAAAGGGAGGTTCACACATACATCTTGACCTAGTTTGACTTGGATATGACAATTTTGGATCCTCTGAGCTCTCAATGCTCATTGTTAGGTCATTATATTGTGTTTAGCTTTTTCTTTTGTGGATTTACTTTTGAGTTTCCAATTAGGGTTTCATATTGAAACATGCTTGCAATCCTTTGAGAACTTGCTTGCATTTCCTTGTGGTTTACTTTGCTTTTGCTTTTGATACATTTTAATTCATGTCCCTTGCTGTCCAATGACATAGGAGTGTCATTTAAGGTGGTTTGCTCCCTCCTTTGGAGGTATTTGAAGCATACCTAGAATGATGGAATCCTTGAGGACATATCTTGTTGTTTTCTTTATGCTTCTTTGTTTTGGTTGGTGATGCCCATGGTTGAGTGTCTATTGTGAGTTCCTTGCTGTCCTCACATGATCTCCCATCCTCACTTTGTCTTAGGATTTTTTTACCTTTCATTTGTGCTTGATTTTGCGCCTTACGGTTGATGTTGTTTGGTTTAGGCCATTTCATCCCATTTTAGCGCACGTGCTTGTTTTCATTGGTGCATTTCCTTACTCATTCTTTTCTTGCATATTTCATATTTTTGTTTGAGGTTGAGATGAGCATGTGGAGGCTACTGCCCCACACTAATTTCCTCCCCCATTCCATGTTTGCATTCTTACAATGTTTATGTTGCTTTTGTTTCCTCGTTTGTCTCTTTTCCCTTAGGACCTCTAATCTTTCTTGTTCAAGATTGATTATGATAGACATTAGGACCTTAACCATGTATGATAACATTAAGTAGCTTCCCTTTATCTCAACTTTAGGTGCACTTTGCATGATAACTTTAGGTTTGAGTTAGTCCCCCTTTAGCGCGTCTTTCTCCTCTCATCTCCTAAACAATCCAAAACACTTAATAAAGGTTAATGAGTATTATAAGTTACGAGCCTTAAGCTATTTGGGAAATGGTTGTTGAAGGGTCTCCCTTTAATGGCTTGAGTGTTTAGTGTAGCACCCTTTGGGTGATATGCGACACATTCACTCCTAAGTCATAGTCTCTAGTGCAATACGAATTGCAAACCAATTCAAAAACACTTCTTCTCTAAAAAAACACAAAAACAATCATTCAAACTTCTCTTTGACCTTGGGGCCTTTAATCCTTTGAGAAATCTTTTTCATAACAAGAGTGTTGTTAACCCTTAGTTCTACCGCAAACTGTAACGCCTAAGTCTCCAAAGGTCGAGCTGCATACACCAAACTGCTAGAACTGACTGTTAACCTTACTCGTTTAAAACTGTTGAACAAACATGTGTTCCCCGTTACCCCGAACTACGTTCGCTCTGATCTCTCATACCTGTTGAGAGTACGTAGGCACAAGACGCGATGTCTTGACGAGCAACCTTCCCCCATTTTACCCGTAGTTAGGCGAACTACGTTGACTCTGACTTCTCATTTCAAATGAGATACGTAGGCACAAAGCGTCGTTGCTTTGCTGAGTCACTTCTTTTCCTTTTGTCATTAAGCCTGTAGTTAGATAGTTTAAACACCCTTTTAGATAGACAACAAGCGTGGATCCCGTCGAGTACGACGGACGTGAGGGGTGCTAACACCTTCCCCTCGCGTAACCGACTTCTGAACCCGAGATTTGGTTGCGATGACCATTCCTATCCCTCTTTTCGTTAGGTTTTCTCTGAGCGTTTCCTTTCCTTCTCTTGGGATAAATAAGGCACGGTGGCGACTCTTCTGTCCTTGTCGGCCTTCGATTTTCGCAGTAGCGACAGCTGGCGACTCTGCTGGGGACAGGAACAACCCCTATGCGAGTCAATCCTAGCGCTTGTTTGTTTTTCTTTTTTGGGTGTTGTACATATGTGCTTCATCTTTCTGCATTTACTTTCCCGCATGATATCATTTATTGTTGTGCTGTGGGGAGGGACTTTATTCATTGAGAGATAAGCCAGACCTAGGCTTGAGTATGGACTTAGAATTAGAAGTGGAGATTAGTGGTGAGCCTGTATGCTTTGCATGCACCAGCTAGCCATGAAATTCACGCTCAGACGAGATTCTCTTTGACGATTTTCTTTCTGGCCCTTTGGGCTCGAAGGAATTTTGAACCTGATGATTGTCGACTCTGGGAACCGATCATTTGGGATTCAGCTAAGTGAGGCCGCTTCAAGAGATGATGATGCCACACCTTCCCTGGTACCCGTATCATCATTTCTTGAAAGTCTGTGACGCTGATAAACGCATAGGATGCCAAACCTTGTCAGTGGATAGGTCCTTACCTGTGAGAGGGATGGGGGTGCAGGAAAACTCTAGCTTTCAGACTACCCAGTTCTTTACAGTTTGGATTTGTGTTCTTGATATCGAGGGGGTCCCAATGACAGTGTTCGGTTATGTCTAAAGCGAAGCTCCGTTCGTCTCAAACTACAGC
Source organism: Lathyrus sativus (assembly GCA_963859935.3). NCBI lineage: Eukaryota > Viridiplantae > Streptophyta > Magnoliopsida > Fabales > Fabaceae > Lathyrus > Lathyrus sativus. The sequence continues at coordinate 513,168,700 of OZ012741.1, forward strand.
ACAATAATCTTGATCTCCTATTGCATATGCATTTTGCATTTTCATTTGCATTTCATTAACGTGTATCTATGTTGCAGGTGTATTTTTTCCTCCCCGGTTCTAGTGATCTTATTCCTTCATTGACATGGAACATCTAAAGAAGACAGTTGCATACAAATTCCCTTCTCCTGATATCAGTTCCTTGTTGAGATTGGTTGCGTCAACAAATCAGAAAGTGAGAGCAGAATTCAAAGAATCTTATGGGAAGTTACTCAGTGTGGTACGCAGACCTTCGGTGTTCGAGTTGAATGGTTTATACACTCTTCTACAGTTTTACGACCCTCAGTTGAGATGTTTTGTTTTCCCTGATTACGTTCTAGCGCCAACCTTGGAAGAGTATTCTGTATTGCTAGGAGTTCCCATATTGGATCAGATGCCCTTTTACCATGATGATGATGAGCCTGATCTAGCTAAACTTGCTGCAGTTCTAAATCTTGATGTCTCAGAGTTATCAGGAAGATTGACTAAGCTAAATGGAGTATATGAGTTTCCTCTACCATTTCTAGTTGACAAAGCTCTACAGTTTGCAAAAGACGGTTGTTGGATTGTGTTCAACGCCATTCTAGCCCTATGCATTTATGGTATTATCTTGTTTCCAAATTTGCCAGACTTTGTGGATTCAGATGCTTTCTTTATCCTTGCTTCGGAGAATCCAGTGCCTACTTTATTGGGAGATGTTTATCACTCTATCCATTACAAGAATGAGAAGCGAAGGGGTAAGAACGTGTCTTGCTGTGTACCCCTGTTGTATATGTGGTTCCTCGGTCACCTTCCGAAAACAGGTCCTTTTGTTGCTACTGCAAGCACCTCAGAATGGTCTGTGAGGTTGATGGGTTTATCTGCGAAGAATATTGTGTGGTTTGATCATGATATACTTGGCACTGAGATCATCTACAGCTGCAGAGGTTTTCCGAACGTCCCGTTGGTTGGAAGGAAGGGTTGTATTAACTATAACCCTTCTTTGTTGATTAGACAGCTTGGATACGCCTTGAAGAGTCCTCCTGAAGAAGAAGAGATACAGGAATCTCTGTATCTCACAGGCTTGCTGGAAGCTGACATGTTGGTTAGGTTGGCGTATGCATGGTGTAACGTTCACAAGCGAGGTAAGATATTGTTAGGAAAGAACAACAATCAAGCTTATGACCCTTACGTGGTATGGATCAAAGATAGAGCTGCTAATTTTCTAATGCCATTTCCTTCAGTGGCACCTTTGCATCCTATTGAAGAGCCCACTACTGTGGATATTCAGAAGTACAACCAACTATTGCGTGAGAAAGAAGATTTGAAGAGAGTCAACGAAGAATTAGAGAAAGAAATCTTTCAAGTCTGAAGCGAGAGGATTGAGGTTGTTCATTATTTCAAAAGGCAAACTGCACTTGTCAACAAACTAGGTACATACCTGACGAAGCAGACCAAGGATCGGGAACACGCAGACCAGGATTTGAACTCCGTCTATAAGGTGCTTGCTACTAAGAAGGAGAATTTGGAAAAAGCTTACTTAGAGCTCTCTAGGGCTGACTCATTGTGGAATGCTACGCTCACTAACAACAAAGAGCGCGAGGACAAGCTTAGACAACAGATCGGTCAGTTGAAGAAACATCTCAATACCAAGGATGAGAAGATTGCAATGGAGGGATCCCTCAGGCGTGATGTGCAAAACAGGTTGAACGAAGTCATTTTAGAATTAAAGCAGTGCAAGTTGAAAGCTGATTCCAAGAGGTGCAAGTTTGATGCATGATTTGGAAGAGGATATTTTGAGGAGCATGCTAAAGGTTTACAGTCCATCATCAGTCAGAGGGAGCAACTCATACATGGCTTACTCGCCAGACCTGGTCATCCTGAGACAGTGAAGTTGCTTGTGGATTTCCGGACTCGTCGTCCAGCTTAACTGTCTTTCTTTGTGTCTCGTTTGTTTCGTATATGTATTGACCATCGCCAGGCTTGTTGGTTGAGGTCATTCCTACTTCGTACTCAGTTGATGTGTATGCACACTGCCTGTTGGCTTGTTATTATATGAAGAGTTATCATTCTGTTCGCTTGTCTAGAGGGCTTTTCTTTATCGTTGATGTTTCTTCTGGAAACTAGAATCGAGGGGGAAAATCTCCCTGCCGCATATTTACATGTCTGCATTTTAGCATTTTTCGCATTGTAGGTGCATCAGAACTGTTTTCTTATGTCCTGTTTATTTTTAGTGTGCTCCATGATTGCTGATAAAACAACTCACCGATACGCGACTAGAGAAAATCAAAGGAGGATCATGGAACAAATGCAAGAGCAAATGCAGATTGAGATGCAAGAGATGAAGGACAGGATGACTCAATTTATAGAAGTCATGCAAAACGTCGCCAAGGAGCAGGATCGGCTTCAGACTTTGGTGCAGCCCTTGATTGCGCGAGTTGACAATGATGGAGTTTTACATGGTGGGGTAGTTACCAATCCACCTTATGTTGAGAATCTGAATGCTAATAATGGTATACCAGTGGTCATCCCCAATGCTGGCGGGAATGGCACTGGTAATGGTACTGGGAATGGGAACGTGACGGGAAACGGTAATGGAAACGTCGAAACCAACGGAAATGTTGGTGGAGGCAATGGAAATATAGGGATTGGAAATACTGGTTTCGGCAATGTCGCCGCGAACGTTGGATTGGGTAACAATGGTTTCGGTAACGCTAGCAATAATGGCGTTGGTGTTGGTGCCTACAACGTGGGATTTGGTCCAGGTAATATCAACAACGGTCTTGGAAACAATGGATATGGCCCTACAATTAATCGGAATGCTTATGGTCCAACTTTTGCTGATTGTAACAATGGAGACCATCCCTGGAATGAAGATCATCAAGACGATGTATTCTCTATGCAGGGTATGGGTGTTGAGATGCCCGTAGAAGTTGATCGAAGGTTTAAATTGTTGGAGGAACAAATGAAGAACATTACCAATCAAAACTCTATTGGGTTAGATATGGCTAATCTAGGGTTGGTACCTGACTTGAGAGTGCCACACAAATTCAAGGCTCCCACTTTTGACAAATATAAAGGGGACACCTGCCCAAGGGTTTACGTGCGGTCATACTATCGGAGAATGTCGATGTATTCAAGTGATGAGAAGATGTTAATGCATTTCTTTCAGGACAGTTTGTGTGGACCGTCACTCGAATGGTACATGGGGTTGGAACCTGCTCAGGTCAATAGTTGGAAAAGCTTGGCAGAGGCTTTCGTGAAGCACTACCAATATAATAGTGACCTTGCTCCCAACAGGGTCCAGCTTCAAAATCTTTCCCAGAAAAGTAGCGAGTGCTTTAAAGAGTATGCCCAAAGGTGGCGGGAGCTTGCAGTTAGGGTGCAGCCACCGATGGTGGAACGTGAGCTGATGGATCTTTTTGTGGGCACTTTCTCTGGTATGTATTACGAGAAGTTGCTCAACTGTATGACCGGCAGTTTCTCCGACATGATACTTATGGGAGAACGCATTGAGAACGAGATTAAAATTGGGAAGATTCAGGCGGGCGAAGGATCCTCAGCTGGAGGAGGAGGAAATAAGGTCTTTGGCAATAGAAGGCGTGAAGGAGAAACCAACTCGGTGTCGGGCTTCCAAGGAAGATGGAGGAATCAGCCTCACAACCAATATCAACAACAGGTCGCAAGTGTTACGATCCCCATACCACGACAACCACAACAACAACCACAACAACAACAACTACCACAACAACAACAACAACAACGGCAACAACAGCCACCTCAACAGAATCAACAAGGGTATATAAGGTACCCAGCACGACCCAGGATGACCGAGAGAGTGTTTGACCCACCGCCAATGCCATATTCTCAAGTACTTCAAGCATTGTTGCAATTTCAGTTGGTTCAAAAGAGGATTATGGTCCCTTTAACAGGCACACCACCGCCCAAATTTGATATAAATGCACGATGTGAGTTCCACTCTGGGGCACCCGGCCATACCATTGGCAACTGCAAAGCTTTCAAAAATAAGCTGCAAGATTTGATCGATAGTAAAGCGGTAGACTTTTCACATGATGCGCCAAATGTGGAGAAAAACCCTATGCCAAATCACGGGCCGGCTGGGGTTGGTGCTGTTCTGATTGAGGAAGGGTTGGATCTGGTAGCTGACGTAAATGAGTTAAAAATGCCTTTAAGCTTCGTCAAGGAGAAATTGTTGAAGGGGGGAGTGTTCCCAGGATGCAATGAAGGGTGTGACAATTGTTTAAGCCATCCCGAGGGGTGTGAAGATTTGAGAAGATGTATCTAAAGCATGATGGATGAAGGAACCTTGCAATTTGACCAAACTGCAGAGAAGAAGCCTGTTGAGGTAGCTGTTGAAGAGCAAGATGAAGTCGCAACAATTTCAATCCCATACAAAACAATTATTATTCTAGTGCCTCCAAGGCCACCTACCGTCACCATCACTAAGGCAGGCCCTGTGCCATATGAAAGTACTAAGGCTATCCCATGGAATTATGGAGCCGAGGTATACTGTAATGGGCAGAAGGTAGAACTGGAAAGCCTACCTGTTGATTCAGTTGATAATCTTGTTGGATCTGGAGGGATTACGAGGAGTGGTACAATCTTTGCACCACCCGAGGTGGTGGCGGAGAAAGCTGATAAAGGAAAAGGTAAGTTGGTAGAAGAAACTCCTCAGGTGGTGGGGAAGGAATCTCTAGCAAAGGATATGGAAGAGTTCATGAAGTTGATTAGAAAAAGCGACTACAAGATAGTCGATCATCTGCAACAAACTCTTTCTAAGATCTCCATACTATCATTGCTAATGTGTTCAGAAGCGCATCGAAATGCATTATTGAAGGTTTTAAGCACTGCTTATGTGCCACATGAAATATCGGTTAATCAACTCGAAGGAGTTGTGGCACATGTAAACGCAGGAAACGGTCTGGGATTTACCGATTTGGACTTAACGCCAAAGGGCAGGAAGCACAACTTGGCGTTACATATTTCATTGGAGTGCCGAGGAACTGTAATGTCACATGTCCTTGTTGACACAGGTTCGTCCTTGAATGTGCTTCCCAAGAAAGCTTTAATGAAGATAGATCATCAGGGTCTTTACTGTACACCAAGTGACTTGGTTGTGCGAGCCTTTGATGGAACCCGAAGATCTGTTTTTGGAGAAATAGCACTGCCTATCCAAGTGGGCCCAGAGGTGTTTGAGGCGATATTTTACATCATGGACATTCAGCCTGCTTACAGCTGTCTGCTAGGTCGTCCATGGATACATTCTGCTGGCGCCGTTACTTCCACATTGCATCAAAAGCTGAAGTATATGGTTGGGGGCAGTATTGTGACCGTCTGTGGGGAGGAGGACATAATGATCAGTCACCTGTCATCTTTCAAGTATGTTGAAGTGGATGGCGAGATTCATGAGACTTTGTGTCAGGCTTTCGAAGGGGTTCAGATTAAAGATAAGTCTCCCGCCATAATCAAAGAACCAGTAGTGGCCATGTCTTCATTCAAAGGGGCTCAGGCGGCAGTTCAAGAAAGGGCAACTCAAGGTTGGAGTCAAGTTCTGGATATTCCTAACAAGCAAGACAAGTTCGGCTTAGGATATCGTCCGTCTTCTTCGTTCTCGCAAAGCGCGCCAAGGTTCAAGGGGTCAGTTGTGTTTACTCCGGGAAGAGTTAATTTCGAAAGGATCAATGTTATATCTAACAACGAAGACGGAGACAGTGATTGTGACATGGACGCATGGATCAAGCCGAGCATTCAGGGATAGAAGCTATGCAATTGGTCCATCGAGGAATTTGTCCAAGTGACATGTGAACAGTAATGATTTTGTTTATCAGTTTTTTGTGTAACCCCATGTTCTACCCGGAGCATGGCGGCACTCTATTCAGGGCCTGTTTGCTTATGTTTGAACAATATTTTCATCATTAATCCAAAGGGGCGTTTTTCTCATTCAAATTTTTGTGATCCTTGTTTTTCTTCTTTTTTGTTTTCTAACAATAAAATGGCAATGTGGTTTGTGTTTGTTTTGTTTGCATATCATTTAAGCATAAAATCATCATCATTGCAGGTTACACATTTCAGATGCCATCGACTCAGACTCGTCTATGACTTGTTGTGTCTTTGACAATCCGATCTTTCAAGCAGAGGGAGAGATTGACGAAGACGAAGACCTACCCGAGGAGCTTGCTAGGTTGTTGAGACAAGAAGAGAAGGTCATTCTGCCTCATCAGGAGGAAGTTGAAGTCATCAATCTAGGAACCGAGGAGGATAAGAAGGAAGTCAGAATAGGGGCTGCGCTACAAAATGATGTCAAGCAGAGACTGGTTGAGTTACTCCAAGAGTATAAAGATGTTTTTGCTTGGTCATATGAAGATATGCCCGAACTCGACACAGATATCGTGGTCCACCACCTGCCTCTTTTAGAAGGTTGTCATCCTGTTAAACAAAAATTGAGAAGAACCAGGCCTGATATGGCAGTGAAAATCAAGGAGGAGGTTCAAAAGCAATTAGACGCCGGATTTCTTGCCGTGACAAACTACCCTCCGTGCGTCGCCAACATCGTACCTGTGCCTAAGAAAGACGAAAAGGTCGGGATGTGTGTTGATTATAGGGACCTGAATAGAGCAAGCCCAAAAGATGATTTTTTGCTCCCCTATATTGACGTGCTCATTGATAACACCGTGCAATATTCAGTGTTTTCTTTCATGGATGGTTTTTCCGGGTACAATCAAATTAAGATGGCGCCAGAGGATATGGAGAAAACGACTTTTATCAGACCTTGGGGGACGTTTTGCTATAAGGTGATGCCTTTTGGTTTGAAGAACGTAGGGGCAACTTATCAATGAGCAATGGTGACCCTCTTTCATGACATGATTCATCATGAGATTGAGGTTTATGTCGACGATATGATTGCAAAGTCCCAGACAGAAGAGGAGCATCTGGTGAATCTTCTAAAGTTGTTTGAGAGATTGAGAAAGTTCAAACTGAGGCTGAATCCAAACAAGTGTACGTTTGGCGTACGGTCAGGAAAGTTATCGGGGTTCATTGTCAGTGAGAAAGGTATTGAGGTTGATCCCGCAAAGATCAAGGCAATTCAAGAAATGCCAGCACCGAAGACCGAGAAACAAGTTCGTGGTTTCTTAGGTAGATTGAACTACATTGCTCGGTTCATATCTCACCTCACAGCCACTTGTGAACCATTGTTTAAATTATTAAAGAAAGATCAGGCGGCCGTTTGGAATGAGAATTGTCAGAACACGTTTGAGAAAATAAAAGAGTATTTGCAAGAACCTCCAATACTGATACCTCCAGTGGCTGGAAGACCTTTGATTATATACTTAACGGTTCTTGAGAACAGTATGGGTTGTGTCCTCGGTCAACACGACGAGACTGGAAGAAAAGAGCATGATATCTATTATCTGAGTAAAAAGTTCACAGATTGTGAGTCCCGTTACTCAATGCTCGAGAAAACGTGTTGTGCACTCGCTTGGGCCGCCAAACGTTTAAGACAGTACATGCTTAACCATACAACCATGTTGATTTCGAAGATGGATCCGATCAAGTATGTCTTTGAAAAGAAAGCGCTCTCAGGAAGAATTGCCAGATGGCAAATGGTACTGACAGAGTATGAAATTCAATATGTTTCTCAGAAGGCCATCAAAGGAAGCGTTCTATCAGAGTACCTTGCCGAACATCCTATCGAAGACTATCAGCCGATGAAGTTTGATTTTCCTGACGAAGACATTATGTTCCTCAAGATGAAAGATTTTGATGAACCGTTACCAGACGAAGGTCCTGAACTTGGCTCCCAATGGAAGTTGATATTTGACGGCGCAGTCAATTCATATGGAAGTGGAATTGGGGCAATCATTACAACATCCCATGGGTCTCACATCCCATTCACTGCCAGATTGACGTTTCCGGTCACCAATAATGAGGCTGAGTATGAAGCGTGTATCACGGGTCTCGAAGAAGCTATTGATTTGAGGATCAAGAATCTCGATGTATATGGCGATTCAACGCTAGTTGTGAATCAAATCGAAGGAGAATGGGAAACTCGTCAACCTAATTTGATTCCTTACATGAATTATGCAAGGAGGTTGTTACCTTTCTTCGACAAGGTGAAGTTTCATCATGTGCCGCGAGCAGAAAATCAGATGGCAGACGCTCTGGCAACGCTGTCTTCGATGTACAAAGTTAATTTTTGGAATGAAGCTCCCAGAATAGTTATCTCCCGAATTGATAGACTCGCTTTCATATTCGCCATTGAGGAAGCCTCCGATGGCAAGCCGTGGTATTTCGACATCCAAAATTTCCTTAAGAACCAGAGTATCTGACTGGGGCATCTAGTCGTGGTAAGAAGACTCTAAGGAGATTGTCTGGCAATTTTTATCTGAATTAGGATGGTGTGCTTTAAAGAAGAAATCTTGATTTAGTGCTAATAAGGTGTGTGGATGAAAAAGAAGCAAACTTGCTTATGGAGGAAGTCCACGAGGGTACTTTTGGTACACATGCAGGCGGACATGCCATGTCTCGAAAGATATTGTGAGCTGGGTATTATTGGCTCACGATGGAATCAGACTGTTTCAAATTCGCGAAGAAATGCCATAAATGTCAAATTTATGCCGACAAGATTCATGTGCCACCTTGTCCTCTGAATGTCATGTCTTCTCCATGACCCTTTTCCATGTGAGGCATTGATATGATTGGAAAGATTGAGCCTACTGCATCCAATGGACATCGTTTCATCCTAGTGGCCATCGACTATTTCACCAAATGGGTCGAAGAAGCTTCTTATGCCAATGTCACCAAGCAAGTTGTAGCCCGATTCATCAAGAGGGACATCATCTGCCGATATGGAATACCCGAAAGGATCATTACTGATAATGGATCTAACCTGAATAACAAGATGATGAAAGAGTTGTGCCAGAATTTCAAGATTGAGCATCATAACTCTTCTCCCTATCGTCCGAAGATGAATGGCGCGGTCGAGGCAGCCAACAAAAATATCAAGAAGATAGTACAGAAGATGGTTGTGACCTATAAAGATTGGCACGAGATGTTGCCCTTTGCTTTACGTGGATATCGCACCTCGGTGCGTACTTCAACTGGGACAACTCCCTTCTCATTGGTATATGGTATGGAAGCTGTCCTGCCACTGGAAGTCGAGATACCTTCTTTGAGAGTTTTGGCCGACGTCAAACTGGATGAAGCAGAATGGGTGAAGAATAGGTTGAATCAACTCAGTTTAATGGATGAGAAAAGGTTGGCGTCCATCGCATACGGTCGTCTATACCAAAGCAGAATGAAGAAAGTCTTTGATAAGAAGACACGTCCTCGAAGCTTTCAGGCGAGTGATTTAATATTGAAAAGGATCCTCCCGCCACAAAATGATCACAGGGGCAAATGGACTCCCAATTACGAAGGTCCGTACGTTGTAAGAAAAGTTTTCTCTGGAGGGGCTTTATTACTTTCAAATATGGACGGTGAAGACTTCACGTCCCCTGTGAATGCGGACGCAGTTAAAAAATACTTTGCTTGAAGAGACCCGCTAGAAAGAAAAAAAAAGTCCAGGCAAAAATGGGGCATCCCGGCGAACCATAAAAGGATAGGTTCAGGCAAAAGTTAGGGATAAAAATGAAAAGATGTAAACCCGCAAAGTTGAAAACCTGAAAAGGCGACTTTGGAAAAAATGGATATCCCGGTGAATCGAAAACCCGCAAGGGCGATTCAGGCAAAAGTTATGGATTTGAAAAGCAAACAACTACGATCTGCGCACGATATCATGATCATAGTGGATTATGGGAGGACCCGAGAGTCCTAGTCAAGTCAATCTCTTCCGAAGATGAAGCATTGGAAAAGCATCGAAGTCATACGAGTCATAGATGAGTCGTCCCATGGTGGTTGTCTGCACCACATTGTCGACATTTTGTAAATCTTTTTGCATTTCCTATTTTATCTTTGCGCAACTTTCTCATTTTAGGAGTTGCATCCTTTGTAAATTTGCCTATTTTCAGGCTGTTTATCAATAAAACATACTATTCATAAAATCTTTGTGTGCTCTGTTTCAGCTTTTGCTTTTGTTTGTGAAAAAACGCCTGATGTTTTTGATGATTTTTGCACCTACGTAAACTTGCAGGCCTCAGCCAATAATTGTTAAAACTTTGATTTAACTGAACAACGTCACGGATGATGACCAAGAAAACCTTTGTTGTGTAGTGTCTTGTTTGCCCTTGCAGGTTTGTTACCCTTGGGGCATCTCTCTAAAAGGTACGGATGGAGCTGTTCTTCCCAGCCCGAGTTTGTTCCCCAGCAATTAAAAGTGGTTTCTTTGCCCCAGCATGGTGGCACGCGCGTAGGTGTACGGTTATCCCTAGCAGTTGGTCGACGCACATTTCTAATCCCCATGGAGTACATGTGCATGCTTACTCCCCATACAAATCAAGATGACAGACTGAGGTCTCCAGTCGAGTCGATCCCCCCAACAGGTCGAGATGTTGAGTACATATGAAAGTTTATCTCCAGCCAGAGTTTATTCCCCAGCAGTCGAGTGAATCCAGGGTTTGCCTCCCCAGTACGAGTCTGTTTGTGCTAGATATCTCTAGTCCTTTCCCCCAGCGGAGTGGGCTCCCTTTCTTTAGCATTTATTTTGCTAGAGCGGTTCCGTTGCATCTGCATGCGTACATAGCATCTACCCAAAATGCCTAGCATTTCCATTTCGTATGAAGCATTACGCCATTTTCAAACATATGCATTTTAACATAAACCAGGTTGCTACCTCTTTGCTTTCAGGTATACTCTACAGGTGATTGTCATCCCTGCCCATGCGGACTGCGTTTGCGAAGCTCTTTCCTCCAAATGTTTCGGTTTTTTGACGGCGAAGTTAGATTGTTGTTTCTCTGACGGCGAAGTTAGATTGTTGTTTCTCTGACGGTGAAGTTATATGTCTGTTTTTTTCTGATGGCGAGATCAGATGTTCGTTTTCTGATGGCGAGATCAGATTGTTAGTTCTCTGATGGCGAAGTTAGATTGTCGTTTTCTGACGGCGAAGTTAGATTGTTGTTTTCTGACGGTGAAGTTAGATGTCTTTTGTTCTGATGGCGAGGTCGGATGTTTGGTTCTCTGACAACGAAGTTAGATGATTGTTTTCTGACGGTGAGGTTAGATGTCTGTTGTTCTGATGGCGAGGTCGGATATTTGGTTCTCTGACGATGAAGTTAGATGGTTGTTTTCTGACGGTGAGGTTAAATGTTCGTTGTTCTGATGTCGAGATCAAATGTTTGTTTTCTGATGGCGAGATCAGATGTTTTTTTTTCTGATGGCAAGATCAGATTGTTTGTTCTCTGACGGCGAAGTTATATGTTGTTTCTCTGACGACAAAGTTAGATTTGTCGTTTTCTGATGGCGAAGTCAGATGTTGGTTCTCTGATGGAGAAGTCAGACGTCGGTTCTCTGATGGCGAGGTCAAATATTTGGTTCTCTGATGGCGAAGTCAGACGTTGGTTCTCTGATGGCGAGGTCAAATATTTGGTTCTCTGATGGTGAAGTCAGACGTTGGTTTTCTGATGGTGAGATCAAATGTTCGTTTTCTGATGGCGAGATCAGATTGCTTGTTCTCTGACGACGAAGTCAGACCTTTGATTTCCTGGCAGTGATGTCGGATTTGTTATTCAACTAATTCTGGTGCCTGACGGTATAGTCGGGATATTCTTTAATTCAGTTATCTCCGGAGATTTTTGTTTGCAGTATGGTTGGCAAATTTCCAGGTTCATTGGGTATTCAACCGTCTTTTACCTTGATTGTTTGAAAGCCGTTCGCTTTTCATCCATTCAGGTCTAAGTCACTTGAATAAGGGCAGCTGTTGTACCCCAAAATTTGCCCAACCTTTTCTTTACTTGGTTTATGTTTCATTTCATTGTTCTAGCATATCGCATTGCATAGCATTTTGCATTTACAGGGGATCAAAAGATGTGTGTTTTATAAGAGGAGCTTGACAAGGGTTCTAAGCCTAATCAAGAGGTCTTATTCAAATTATCAAGTGATTATCATCATCAGAAGAGGGACAAAACCCTTTGAGAACAGATAAGTGTATGTGGTTCACCTCCTGTCTAGGAGGCCATTTGAAGGTCATCTGAAGACCGCAAGTCCATGTTTATGGATTGAGTTTATCATTGAAGCTCATTAGAGGCCTTGAGGGTTACTATGGAGCTCATCTAAGTGTTTATGCCAAGTGCTAATGGCCACAGTGGAAGCTGGTGCAATTAGGATTTTCATCTGGTCGACCTTAAGTCAACTGTGAAACTGAAGGATATTAAGACTCAATTCCAAGTCTTTATGATTATGGAATGTTGTGTTGAAACATATAAGATGACATTTCAAGATTAATTCATCAAGAATCAAGAGTTTGAGAAGTTACTGAGCTAGGGTTTCTAAGCTTCCTCAGTGTAAAATCCCATATTCAGTGCCTAACTTCAAGACCACCTATCTCAAGATACAAGTGTAATCTCACTTTAGGGTGGACACGAAACTTGTAGAGCTTGTTCTTAGCTTTACGAAAAGTACTAGAAGTCCTCCATTGGATTTATAGAACTCTAGTTGTGAAGCTGACAAGTTACAGGTCCCCAGATGAGTGTGATTTCATTCAACAAAAGTCAACTGACTTCCAAGACATTTTTGACCTATAAGAATGTATCTCCTCAACTTCTAATGAACATGAAAGTTGTTCCTTATGATCTTAGCTTTCCAAAACGTCCTAGAAGTACTTCATATGATTTGTAAAGCTCAAGTTATGAGGCTTGAAAGGCAGGGGTATTTTGGGAAAGTAAGATTATAGGCCAATTTCATTATAGGTCCATTTCACCACTTTGCACACTCCAAATGAAAATCTTTCCAACATCAAAGTTGCTCCAAATGGGGTCATTTGTATTGTTAAACATCAAGGTATCAAAGATTTGGCTTGGATTGAAGAATGCCTAGTGAAATTTTCATGGAAAAAGGCTTTAAAAATGGAAATTCACAATTAATTCATTTGGAAACTTTTTGAATCAACTTTGTGCATTTTTTGAGTGCCAATAACATTTCAAACACAATGCCACTTTTTGATTTGGAATTTGAACTCAAATTAATGGCCATTTTCAAGCTTTCTTCAATGATAAGTAACATTTCAAAAAACCACCATAAAGCAAAATTAAGGAGCAAATCTCATTTGGTGGATCAACATGAACATAGTACAAGTGAACCATGCCTCTTTGACAGCCTAGATAGTGCATTTTCGTGTACCTCCAAAGCCAAAAAAGTGGGAAAAATTCAAAATTGTTTTTGGGCTTTATGAGCTTCCATTGGGCTTCCTTTTGACCTAAATCCATCATACATAATCCCAGCAACATGTACAAAGCTTCATAACAGAGTTTTAGTGAAAGAAAGAGAAGAAAAACTTGAGAAAAAGTGAGAGAAAAGTGAATTTCGTTTTTTTTTTTTATTTTCCTTGAGTTTCAACCAATTTTAAACATCCAAACACCTTCCTTGAGTGATTTAGAACATTTCTAGATAGTTTCTTTTAAGCTTTGGTTGCACATTGAACCATTGTTGAAGCTTTTTTTAGGTTACTAAATTTTCAAAATATCTCATGATTTAAGTTTCAATTTCATGTCATTTTTGCATATTATTCATCCTTGTATATCATAGATCATTATTATTATCATTTGGTTCCCATTTGTGAACATTTTTGTTTTTGCTCATTTTCTTCTTCCTTTCGTTTCTCTTTGTTTAAGCCTTATTTGTAAAAACTAATGGCATATTAATGATCCTTGCGACGAGTAGTGTGATTTTGGTTTTAAAAACGTGAAAAACGGTACAAAAATGAGCGAACCGGGTTGTGGTTGTTGAACCCGCGGCGGCCGAACCTCCCGGTAGGGATGACCGGAAAAACCTGTTCGGCGGCCGGCCGGCCGCCCCCCCCTCCCCCCCTGTTGCACCCCAAAATTTGACCAACAATTACTTATTCATTGAGTGTTTGAAAGTTGATACCTTCATCAGAAAGTTCAAGAGATCCTCAGAGGAGTGGGTTGAAACCAGGGTTGTGTGCTTCATAGCTTGAGAGTTGTGGGTGCTCCTCAGATGATTCAGAGACTTTGAGAATGAACTTGATGTTTTGAGAAAGCCTATGAGATGTCTTGAAAGCCATCATGAAGTCCAGAGAAGTCATTGTGCAAGAGTTCAGAAGATTCAACCATGAATGGTAGAATTAGGGTTTTGACTGGGTCAACCCTAGGATAACTGAAAATCTGGAGAAGGTTGAGACCTAATCCAAGGGCCATGATATCATGGAATGATGCATAGAGATGTTATAAAGATGATTCCTAGACCAACTCATCATGATTGAGGAGTTTGAGAAGTTTCAAGTCAGGGTTTCCAAGGATTGTCAGTGAAAAAACCCTAATTTGATCCCTATCTTCCAGGCAGTTTTAGCTCTAGATGTGATTGATATCTCATCTTCCCCACAACATGAATGTTGTAGAGATTGTTCTTAGCTTTAATTTGAGTGGTGGAAGCCCTTGATAGGAGTTTCAGAGCTCAAGTTATGGTTTTGACAAATTACAGGTCAGCAGAGGTGTGTGAATCTGGGTCCTTGAAAGTCACCCAACTTCCAGACAACTTTTGCCCTAGTAGGATGATTCCTATGATCTCTTGGTAAACATGAATGTTGAAGGGCATATTCTTAGCTTTAATTTGAGTGGTATAAGTCCTTGATAGGATTTTTGGAACTCAACTTATGGTTTGAACAAGACAGGGGTATTTTGGTCATTTGGCAGTTATAGGTCATTTTAAGCAAAGGACATATCTCCTATTTCCAAGCCTCAAATGGAAAAACTCAAAACATGAAAGTTGTTCAAAATGGCATTTTAAGCCAAGAAAAGAGGTCATGAATTGCTGTAAAATCTCATAGCATGGAATGACAAGGTTTGGTAAATTTGAACTAAAAATGGCTTATAAGTTAATTCAAGTCAAGTTGGAAATTGGTTTGGGAGATCTATGAGTCCAAAATAGGTCATCCAATATACCATTTTGAATGTAAATGACATTCTAAAAACTTTGGTTTAAACAGAATTTTGATTTGAGGCTCAAAAATGAAGGTTGCCTTTGAAAATTGTTAATTGAATCTTAAGGCAACTTGAGAAATCTTCACACAAGGCAAATATGAGCTGATTTTTTCTACATTCCTTCTCAATATCTCACATAAGGAGAATTTGACACAAAATTTACAAGGTTTAAGGCATGAGATATGAGATGTAGAACTTATCACCAAAGGAGATTTCCAAGCTTTTCTAGATGATTCTAGAAGCTTCTAGCTTCTTCCATCAATCATTATAAGAAGGTTGATCCACATTGAAGCAAGAGGTTGGTCAGGAAGAGAGTTTTCAGAGGAGAGAGAGAGAGAGAGACATTGCCATTGAAGAGCTTCCTTAAAGATCAAGCAACACACGATTTCTTCCACCACAAGGCTTCTCATTCAAGATCAGTGCAAACAGAAGTTTATTCATCTTCAAAGGATCACATTGAAGCCCTTGCAAGATCTGAATCAAGTCCTAGCTACACTCACCATTGAACTTTGACAGGTTTCTTTCTTTCCACGAATCTCTTTAATTATGTAGTTTTTATTAGTTCTTTAGGTGTAGAGTTAGTGTACTAGGCTAGTTGATCTTACCCCGTGAGTTTGAGAGCTCTGTATGAGATTTCATGGCAGGTGCATGAATCTTTAACTTGCAAAAATTGGCTGGATCTTGAGTGTTAGTTAGTCTAGACTAGGTTAGAATGTTTAGTATAGAGCCAAGAACATGTTTACACCATTAGATTGAAGTTTTATTAGGACTGATCTCAGAGAAATGTTTTCGAACCAAGATCTTCTAGCTTTCTGTTAGGATGATCCAGGAAGAGTTAATAAGAATCATATGTGCAGTTTTGTTCCTTGTAATGAGTAGGGCATTTTCCTTTTTAGAATTTTTGAATTTCATCTAGAGATTAGAGAGAACGAGGAAGGAGAAGTATGGTGCATGAGTCATGATTTTCCTGCAAACCCTAGGTATTGGGGACGATGGCCCTCAGCCCTTGGATTAGATCCTGAAACTTGACTTATTCGTGCGATCCAACGGTCCCAGTTGAATGAAGAAAACGGAGGGAAATCTCTAAGCCAAAACGTCACCGTTTGGTTTAATGAATAAATCTGGGCTTAGTAAATTTTCTTCTATCCGCACCCCTCGTTAAGCCCATTGAGGAATTGAACTGGGGCGCTCTTCTATTCACACCCCCTCCCCTTTATTTCAATTCTTTTATTTTTTAATTCCTTTAATATTTCTTGCATTTATAAAATTCCTAAAAAATAGAAAAATGAATATTTTTTAATTCTTGTTTTTTCTATAGGTTAGTGAATTTGTCTAGAAAAATATGAATAAATAAAATTTCCATTTTATTTTCTTTTCATATTTTTAGTATATTTTTCATTTTAATAGCTTTTTAATATGTTTAGTTTGATATCCAATTTTGTAGAATTTCTTTTAAGACTTTCCCTTAGGATTTTTAATTCATTCTTTTTGGTGTGATTAGATATTGAATCATAGTTCCCCATAGGATTTAATTCTTGATTTTTAGATTAAAATTTGATTAGTTTGAGCAGGTTAGCATTAGGGTATCATAATTAGGGTTTATGTTATGCATAGGTAGGAAATTCATTTTCTTTAGAGAGTTTGGTTTTGATTTTTGGGTATGGGCATGTGTGGATGTTATGGGTAGATGTTGTAGACCCTTGTGAATAATTGATAGATTTTTCCCCCTTGTTTTAGTATTTTTAGGCATTTTCTGAAGTTGACTGATGATTTTGTCTGTCATGTGGTTATCTGTTTATCTCTGGGGTTTATTTTGGGGAATTTGTTGTGGGGCTTAGTTTGTTTTGAAGATCTTGTTGAAGAGCATGATGGAAGAGAAGATTGTAGATCAAGACCCAGAGACCCAGAGCTTGGAGTTTATTCCCTGTCTGTGAGGTTTGAGATCCTGAAGTTTGAAGGAAGTTCATGGTACTTTCCTGAGGAAGGCACTATGAATAACTTTCATTCTTTCTTCTCACCTCTTTCTTAAGTATCCAATGATGTTGGAGCCAACTTGTGAGTTTAATTTCTCCTGAGGAGGAATGTAAACTGATCAGATGTTGTTGAGCCACATGGGATACAATTCCTAAGTGGAAGCCTCCTAGTACT
Source organism: Lathyrus sativus (assembly GCA_963859935.3). Taxonomy (NCBI): domain Eukaryota; kingdom Viridiplantae; phylum Streptophyta; class Magnoliopsida; order Fabales; family Fabaceae; genus Lathyrus; species Lathyrus sativus. The sequence continues at coordinate 513,185,955 of OZ012741.1, forward strand.
TTCCTGAGGAAGGTCCTATGGGTCTATTCACTTAGTTCCATTAGTTTATCTAGGATTTCTTAAGTATCCAATGATGTAGGAGCCAACTTGTGAGTTTAATTTCTCCTGAGGAGGAAGGTAAACTGATCACATGTTGTTGAGCCACATGGGATACAACTCCTAAGTGGAAGCCTCCTAGTACTTTCCTGAGGAAGGTCCTATGGGTCTATTCACTTAGTTCCACTAGTTTAGGTAGGATTTCCTAAATATCCAGTGATGTTGGAGCCAACTTGTGAGTTTAATTTCTCCTGAGGAGGAATGTAAACTGATCACAGTTGTTGAGCCACATAGGGTATGATTCCTGAGTATAAGCCTCCTAGTGCTTTCCTGAGGAAGACACTATGAGTCTGCCTACTTAGCTCCCTTTCTTCGGTAAGCTTGCTTTGAAGCTTGAAGACTGGGATTGATTTCTCTTGTTTAGGGTTTTGCCTTAGGGCTTTGCTTAGAGTTGATCAGGATTCTGTTTTAGGATTAGAGATTAGATGTAGATGATTCTTTCTCAAGCATGTGTTTTGTTTGCCTGATGGCATTTCATCCCTTTTATCTGTTATTGCTTGATAGCATGTTGTTTATGTTTCAGTATGATTACTGTTATTTCATGACTGGCTTGAGGTCGAGACGAGCTTGTGGAGGCTGAAGCCCCACACACATTTCCTCCCTCACTTGCATTGCATGCATTTTACTGTTAAAGCTGATGCTTTTGTCTGTTTTGGTGTATCATTGACATGATCCCTTAGGACTCTCATTTCCTTTGATAAGGATTTGATGATAGACTTTTAGGTTGAAACCTATGCATGACAACTTCTAGGAGTTCCCTGTTCAAACCTCAACCATAGGATGAATCCATGGCATGATAACAGTAGGACTTGATAGTCTCCCTCCTAGTTGGGCCTGTTCTCTTCTCATCTCAAAACAGTTTAAGATACAGTAATCATGAATGATTTCCTTCGTACGTTACGAGCCTTAAGCTATCTGAGATTGGATGTTTAGTATGGTACCCTTTGGGTGACATGCGACGCATTCACTCTCAGGTCATAGTCTCTAGTGCGGTTGAGATTGCAAACACAATAAAAAGCACTTCTTTCAGGAGATAACCCGTAGTTTCTCGAACTACGTTTGCTCTGATCTCTCATACCTGTTGAGAGTACGTAGGCATAGGATGCGATGTCCTAGCGAGCAACCTTTCCCCCATAATCCTTCGTAGGCCGAACTACGTTGACTCTGATTTCTCATTCTCTGATGAGAATACGTAGGCATAAAGTGCGATGCTTTGCCGAGTCATTTTTCTTTTCTTTTTCAGCCAGCCTTGATAGGTAGATAGATTATAACCAACCCGTCCAAGTAAACAAACAAGCGTGGATCCCGTCGAGTACGACGGACGTGAGGGGTGCTAATACCTTCCCCTTGCGTAACCGACTCCCGAACCCAGACAATGGTTGCGACGACCTTGTCTTACCCTTATTCGTCAGGTTTTTTCCGATCGTTTCCTTTCCCGCTCTAAGGGACAAATAACGAAAGGTGGCGACTCTTCTGTCATGCCGGCACCTTATTTTCGCGCAAGCGACAGTTGTCGACTCTGCTGGGGACTCATAACATCTAGGGACTTTTCCCATCCCTTATGCTGGGACCGTTTCCCATCCCCTACGCGAGTCAATCCTAGCACGTGTATGTTTGCTTGTTGGGTTGCGTTTATTTATCGCATTTTTACTTCCCGCATTTTACTTCCCGCATTTTATTTCCCGCATTTTATTTCCAGTTTGATATGATTATCTGTGCTGCTGTGGGAGAGGGATGTTACTATGAGTGAGAAGCCGGACCTGGGCTTGAGTGTACACCTAGATATAGTTGCAGAGAAGTAGTAGACGAACCTGTCTGCTGAGCAGGCACAGTTCCCTACGAAAATCTGCGCTCAGACGAGATTCTTGCAGAGGTGCTCCTTTCCGGTCCTAAGGATCTGAGGGGAGTCCAGACGTGAGGATTGTCGACTCTGGGGACCGATCATCTGGAAGTCAGCTAAGTGAGGCCTCTTCATGACTTGATGATGCCACTCCTTCTGGGAATCGTATCATCACTCGTGAAAGTTTGTGACGCTGATGAACGCATAGGATGCCGTACCTTGAGTCAGTTTAGGTCCATACCTGTGAGTGGGATCGGGTTTATTGCAGGAAACTTTGACCTTCAGACTACTTGGTTTTCTTGACAGTGAATCAGTTATGTTGGTACCAGGGTTCTCAGTTGCAGATTTGTCTGTTCTTGATAGAGCAAGTTTTGATCAGAGGATCTTATCATCGGGTGTATGTCTGTTCTTGATAGAGCAGGTTTTGATCAGAGTATTGCCATCAGTGGTTTGTTCCGGATAGAGCAGATTTTGGGGTCTGAAGATCTCATCAGCAGATGTTGTTTGTTCTTGATAGGGCAGATTTTTGATTTGGGGTCTGAAGACTTCATCAGCAGATATTTCTTGATCATACATCCGGGGTCCTTGTTATCAAACATTTGCTCTTGACAAAGCAGAATCTTGGTCTTATCAGAGGGTCGTTCTTAGCAGATCAGATCAGTAGTCTTACACCGGGGTTTCCTTCTCATCAGCGACTGTTGATACCGAACCTCCACAGCAATTACCCGGATATATTATTGCATGCTTGCATTTTGCATTAGCTCGCATATTCATGTTTGCATTCCATTAGCATGTGTCTGTGCTGCAGGCGTGTTTCGTACCCTGATTCGGGTGTCCCGAGCAATATGAGATATTTTCTTCCATGAATGGATCCAGTCTTATCATTGCATTGACACTATGTTGGCACGTTGACACCAGAATTAGGGGTGATCTCCTAAACGTACAGACACCCATGGCATTAGCATAATTCATCTTGCATGACAGGAGTCGGGGCATGCCTTCTAACCCTTGTGTTTGCAGGTTTGACTCAGAATCGAGCAGCTCAGACTGATGGAGCAGGTACAAGCTGAACTGGGGAAAATCCAAAGCCAGTTGGGGCAGGTCATGAACGACATACAGGCAGTGCGTCTGGACCAGTAAGTACTCAGAGAAGAGAATCAGCAGCTGCAGAATCAGTTGAGCTTTCTCATGGGAGTGGTGAGAAGTATGCTAAAAAAGGAGAGCGGTCAAGCACCCAAAGAGGAGACCAAGGTGCTTCCTCCGTTACTGTCAGTGCCACCTGTGCTGAAGCCAAATGGACCTCATAGATCCTCTACACAGCATGAAGCTCGAGACCTGTCTCGTCAGCAGCCGCGCCGGGCATCTCAGAATAACCCTGAAGGTTATAATCAAAAGAAGAAGTTACTTGATAGAGCTGTGGACCCAATACCTGTGAGTTATGCCCAACTGTTGCCACTGTTGGTTCAGAACCGTATTCTCAAGCTTCGGACCTCGGATCCACCAGGTGACGTGTCACCAGACGTTGATCTCAACATACGTTGTGATTTCCACTCAGGAGCACCAGGGCACCATGTTGAAACATGTAAGGCTCTCAAGAATAAGATTCAGGACCTTATCGACTCAAGGACAATTAGGCTTGTGCCGGGCGGCATGAGAGTATCGGGAAAGTTCATCCCGTACCCTGCAGAAGAGGTGAATGATTCCACTCCTTTGCCTGAAGCTGAGAAAGATCTTGAATATGTCCCGCGACTTTTGGTGACTGAATCGCCTCGCTCGCAGTTTCCACCTGGATCAAGTTCAAGGACGCAAGCGCCTAAACAAGGGACCATTGCCAGTCAGAAACGACGACCTCTTGCTCCTGGGCGGAAAGAATACCAGCACCAGGATCAAAAGAGACCTCGCAACCACTTGGAACGAAGGAATGCTCCTGTTCATCCAGTGCCTGTGCCGTATAGCCAGATTCTTCCACAGTTGATTCAGAATTCCCTGGTGGAACCGAAAGCTCTCAAGCCCGTGCCAGAGCCTTACCCTCCAGGGCACGATCCTCATGTTCAGTGCGGTTACCATGGTGGATCTCCGGGACATTCGACTGAAGATTGCAAGGCTTTCCAGGCGAAAGTGCAACAATTGATCGACCAAGGGTGTATTTCCTTTCCAGGAGGAGTCTTGGTGGTACGTGACAACCTCTCAGCTGTTTGAGCTCGCAGATTCAGAGGGTTATTTCCAGAAGCCAGTGGTCCAGACAGGCAGACGTCCTCAGCATTGGCAGTCCTCGGACTTTTTACCATTTGCATTTGTAGTTTCTTTTCTGTTAGTTACTACTTGCTGTTAAACATTGTATGTTTCGAATGGTAATATTAATAAAGTGACTATGCATTTTTCTGAATTAGTTATGTCGTTGTCACTCATTTACTGCATTACACTGACACTTGCATTTTATTTACTCCGATTTCTTACTATGATTAGCAATGAGCGGAGGGAGGATGATGAAACTGAATACTCATAACCAATGATCGTATTGCTTTCAGATAAAACCTTGCCGATGACGTATAAGGCATTGTTTCAAATCCCTAAACACCGGAGAGATAAGGAAGAGAATCCCTTGTTAACCACTTCGAGCCGAGGAGTAGGAGTTTCTTTCGGACTTTTTAACCCTCACATCTTAATCCGGGGCAGGGTAGTTGTCGGTTAGCTTGATCGAGCATTCAAGTCTTATAGAGGAGTGTTGTCCTTCGAGGACCAATCACATCATATTCCTCGCCAGAGGTCGTACCTCACCAACCACAATGGTTAAACCTCACCAATCAGGAGTGAGACAGTTACAATCCTTTCGGAGCAATCAAGACAGCCAGTGTCGCACGACTTGTTCCAAAAGAAAAAAGGAATAAGAAAGCCCGCTAAGTAAAAAAGAAAAGCTAGAAAGCAAATACTTAGGCAAAAATCAGGGCATCCCGCTGGACTTCAAAAGAAAAAATCGAAAAGAACTCAAAAGGAGTCAGTCCAGGCAAAAATTAGGGAATCAAAACAAAAGAATCCTCGAACAAGGACGAAGTCGTGTAGACACAGACGCCGAAAACGAAAAAGGAGTAACTGTCACTCCGAAACACCTTGTGAGTTCTTTAACCAGTTGTTCCCAATGTTCAACATACCTCTCGAAGAGGCGAGCGCTCGAGCTAAGTTAACTGGACTTTAGGATCGGAGATCATCACGTAGAAGGGGTGGGTACAAATCATAATTTGAGCCAAATATCCTTTGTTTCACTAACCGTGAACCCGACCACGATACAACCCTTAAAAGACCTAATTGAGGCAGGGTTTATTCTGAAAGCACATTACAATAAGGTTGAGTAACCTGACTCCTTCATGATTTGCTAATCATATCCTTATGGTATTTTTCACTGATTACATCAGCACTACGTTTGAACTCTTTGGTTCATTCGTCACTCACTGGCATGACACGTAAATGAGTGACAATACAACATTTTTTCGAAATTTGCATGAACACTGCATTAAAATTACCATTCGTGAATAAACAATTTTAATTGCAGGTCAGTAGCTGATACGGAGGAACTTCAACAGGGAATGGTCAATCAGGGCTGAATCGTCAGAGGTCTGGATCAGAATGGTATGCTGCGAAGCCCTGTGAATCTGGGGCATTGACTTCCAGTGAGTTTGGGATCAGTTTGTCTGAGGACAAGTCCCGGAGCATCAGTTGATTATGGGGCAGTTTATGCAAAAAGCGGTTGGTCGGGAGTGAATCTTCTCGAGACCCAATCAGGGGAAGTTATCCAGAATTCTTGCGATTTGAGGGCAGATCCCTCCAGCGTGCAATCAGAGCATGTTGAGTCGCTCATCGCTCGTTCAGGGGCAAACTACTTCAGAGATATTGAAGTCGACCATGCTGAGAGTTGATTGGTGGAGGATGAATCCTTCTGTTGTGTAGATATTGGAGCAAGCCTTCTGATGATTGTCTTGTCGCCAACTATTTTTGTTCAGAATGAATTATTCCCAAAAGTCGGATTGGGGCAAGTTGAATTGTACTGGGGCAAGTTGTTCAAACGAGTTTGTTCGCCCTAGCAAGAATTGAGTGTCGGGGGGTCGTGTCCTTACCCTGCCAAAACCTGATCCTTCTGAAGAAGCCTTGCTGGCATTGGGTTGTTATCCTACAGCCTAACCTGTTACTCGGTTCCATGATTGGTAGTCTGTATTCCCTGTGTTGACGTTGTTGAACCAGGATCGTTTCTCAGCAGAGATGTACGGTTTAAGGTTGTTCCCGCCGTACAGTTTGAGACTGCGGCAAATTGAGATAGCATTTACCCCTTATCAGATTAGGGTCAAGATTACCCTCAGCAGACCAGGATTGATATCCCCGAAGCGGGGCGAGTCCCCCTTCTCCAGCAGAGTTCAGTAGTCTCTCCTCCGCAGAGTCGGAACGCGAAGCCATGAGCATTGATATATCTCCCCAGACAGAGATGATTCTCTTCCTCAAGCAGACGCATCCTGAAGGAACGTCATTTTCTCAGCTGAGTCGCGCGCCGAAGCTCATATGTCCCCAGCACCGGGTCACAAGTGCAGGTCTCATAGAAATGTTTGGGTACCGAAGCTTGTGTTTTCCCCAGTAAAGTCGCCGAAGCAGGTGTCTTCCCCAGCACCGGGTCACAAGTGCAAGTCTTGTAAGAAGCTGTTCGTATGCCGAAGAATGCAGTAACTGATAGTGCCAGACTGGAGTCTCCAGCGGAATTGAGATTCCCCACCAGAGTTGTACTCTCTCCTGAAGTTGGATGATTCCCTCCTCCCCCAGTAGAGTATTGGAACAGCTGATGTTGTATTCCCCTGCAGAGTTGTACTCTCCCCCGAAGTCAGATGATTCTTTCTTCCCCCAGCGAAATTGAAATTCCTCATCAGAGTCGTACTCTCCAGTGAAGTAGAATGATTTCTCTCCCCGGCTGAGTCCGCAAAAAAGCCAAATCCTTGGAAGCAGTTGGGACCATGAGTGGATTTTCCCTAGCAGATGTTGAACAACTAACGCTGTAGTTCCCCAGAGTCGCACTCTCTCCAGCGAAGCAGAATGACTTCTCCTTCCTCAGCCGAGTTTGCAGATGTCAAAGAGGGCCGAATCCTTGAAAGTTGATCAGATCATGATTGGTTTTCCCCAGTGGAGTGTTGAGCAGCTGAAGTGGTTTCCCCACAGAGTCATCATCCCCAGAAAAGTAGCCATGGCAGCCCCGCAGTTTATTCTCGCGATTGATATCAGCAGGTCCAAGTTCTCGCAGAGCTTCGTTCCCCCGCAGTAATCAACTGAAGTTGTTTTCCCTGCAGCAGTCAACGGAAGATCAATTCCCCAGACAAAGTCCGATTGATATTGGCGTGTCCACGCTTTCTCCTCAGCAGGATGATTCCTCTATCTGAGTAGTTCTTTCTCCTTGACAGGAGGAATTCCCCCTCGGCATTTATTTTGCTGATGGGATCACATCACTGTGCATGATTGCATAACATTGTGCATGATTGCATAGCATAGTGCATGATTGCACATCATTTAGCATAAACACATATCATTCCCACCGTGTGGGGCATGGCGCAAAAGCATACGCATCATAAGCATGATCTAGGTTACTATCATTCTTGTCTTACAAGTGTTTCACCAAGAGACCAGTTGCTCAGGATGATTCCTGATTTTCTCTCCAACAAGGTCGCTTTCTTAAGATGATTCTTAAGACCCCGGTGTAACCCCCACTGTCGCTTTGCTCAAGATGATTTTTGAGATCCCCAGCGAAGTCTTCAGTTCAAGACGATTCTTGAATTCCTCAGCAGGGCCGTTTGCTTAAGATGATTCTTAAGACCTCAACGCAGGTTCCCGAATGGTTTGCTTAGGATGTTTCTTGAGCTCCCCAGTAGCGTCCCCAACAAGGTTTGCCCAGGAAGATTCCAGGAATACCCAGCAGAATAAAGTCTCCAGAATGGTTATCGGTTCAGGATGATTCTTGAAGGGGCCCGACGGAGTTGTTTGTTCAAGATGATTCCTGAAGTCCTTAGCAGCGTGATATGTCTGCTCCAACAGTGACGTCTAATCTGAAGATTGACTTCGTAAACGCCTGAAGGCGGTACCAGAATGTTCCTGTGGATTCAGGTTTCAGTGCTGATGAATCAGCGCTTATCTGAAGACAGAGTTCAAGAGTTCGTAGATCCAATTTTTGTATGCAGAGTAATCCGGGTTGGCCTGAAGACCAAGTCAGTTGTCCTGAGGTGATGATTGATTGCGACCAAGTGAATAGTGTTTCTTCTGACTGAAGTCGAAGATGTTTCTCCAGCTGAAGCGGAGTTTTTCCTGAAGGCAAAGTGTTTGAATCCCCGTAGAGTCATGAATGGCTCAGGTTACCAATTCTTTGACTGAAGTCACAGATTTCCCAAGCTGAAGCGAAGGTGCCTAAGGGCAAGGTTATCCCCAAGGTCATGAATGACCTAGGATTCATTTGTCGGACTGAAGGCCGAAGTATATCCCTGACCGAAGTCACGGATACTCTATAGCAGAGGCGGAGTTGCCTGAAGGCATATCCATGTATCCTTGAAGGCCAAGGACCATTTCTTTAGACTGAAGTCGAAGATACCTCAGGCAAAAGTTTACATCCTTGAAGGCCAAGGATGCTTATCTTCAGAAGTACTTGAAGATTTTTTTAGCTGAAGCTGGAAGTGGCCAGGGGCCAGGGTTTCATATAGCTTTGATGTTAAAGTTCTACGGTGGGCAGTGTGCAGCAGTATTCCGATGTTCGTTATGGTTCTGAGGGTGAACCCCAGATCAGAGTGTGCTCGGTTAGGTCTCTCATTCCCAGCGGAGTAGTTTCAAATATGCAAGTGTACCTTTTGTTCCATTTACCAGGGGTGACCCCCAGGTTAGATTTGGTCAGATCAGGTTTGTGTTCGACGGCGAGGTTGAATGTTCGTTTTCAGATTATGTTGGTTCGACGGCGAGGTTGAATGTTTGTCCGGCGACGAGGTTGGATGTTTGTGTTCGACGGCGAGGTTGAATGTTCGTTTTCAGATTATGTTGGTTCGACGGCGAGGTTGAATGTTTGTCCGACGGCGAGGTTGGATGTTTGTTCGACGGCGAGGTTGGATGTTTGTTCGACAGCGAGGTTGAACGTTCGTTTTCAGATTATATTTTGTCCGGCGGCGAGGTTGGATGTTTGTGTTCGACGGCGAGGTTGAATGTTCGTTTTCAGATTATGTTGGTTCGACGGCGAGGTTGAATGTTTGTCCGACGGCGAGGTTGGATGTTTGTTCGACGGCGAGGTTGGATGTTTGTTCGACGGCGAGGTTGAACGTTCGTTTTCAGATTATATTTTGTCCGGCGGCAAGGTTGGATGTTTGTTCGACGGCGAGGTTGAATGTTTGTTTGACGGCGAGGTCAGATTATGTTTGTTCGACGGCGAGGTTGGATGTTTGTTTGACGGCGAGGTCAGACTCTGTAAATCCCCAGTAGAGATGATGTTTGTACGACGGCGACGTCGAGTGTCTCTCAGAGCGATGTTTGTTTCCGACGGCGATGTCAGATTCAGTTTTCCAGCGGCGATGTTGGGCATGTCAAGTTGATCCAGTCTTCTGACGGCGATGTTAGGTGATGCAGATCCTTTAGTTCTCCAGCGGCGATTCGGGATATTTTGATTGTCCGACGGCGAGGTCAAACGTAGTTCTCCAGCGGCGATGCAGGGTATTTTGTCAGATTCATTTCTCCAGCGGCGATGCGGGGTATTTTGTTCAGTATTGTATTTTCTCCAGCGGCGATGCGGGGCATTTTGGGTGATCGACGGCGATGTCAGATTTAGTTTTCCGACGGCGATGTTGGATGTTTGTTTCCCCGAGTTATGGTTGTTCTTGACGGCGATGTCAGGTGATTTGGTGTTCCAGCGGCGATGTTGGGTATATCAGATAGGTTAGTCCTCCAGCGGCGATGTTGGGTGTTGTGGTTGTCTGAAGGCAATATCAGAAGAAGTTAATGTGGATGACTGACGGCGATGTCAGATCAGTATTTTTCCAGATAGTTGCCGTGCAGCTATCATTCCAGTGTTCGACGAGTTGAGCAGTTGGCAAATTTTCGGGTTTACCGGTATTCAATCGTCTCGCACCTTGATTGGTTGAGAGCCGTTCGCTTCTCATCCAGTAAGGTTCAAGCTGTTTGAATAGGGGCAGCTGTTGCACCCCAAAATTTGACCAACAATTATTTATTCATTGAGTGTTTGAAAGTTGATACCTTCATCAGAAAGTTCAAGAGATCCTCAGAGGAGTGGGTTGAAACCAGGGTTGTGTGCTTCATAGCTTGAGAGTTGTGGGTGCTCCTCAGATGATTCAGAGACTTTGAGAATGAACTTGATGTTTTGAGAAAGCCTATGAGATGTCTTGAAAGCCATCATGAAGTCCAAAGAAGTCATTGTGCAAGAGTTCAGAAGATTCAACCATGAATGGTAGAATTAGGGTTTTGACTGGGTCAACCCTAGGATAACTGAAAATCTGGAGAAGGTTGAGACCTAATCCAAGGGCCATGAGATCATGGAATGATGCATAGAGATGTTATAAAGATGATTCCTAGACCAACTCATCATGATTGAGGAGTTTGAGAAGTTTCAAGTCTGGGTTTCCAAGGATTGTCAGTGAAAAAACCCTAATTTGATCCCTATCTTCCAGGCAGTTTTAGCTCTAGATGTGATTGATATCTCATCTTCCCCACAACATGAATGTTGTAGAGCTTGTTCTTAGCTTTAATTTGAGTGGTGGAAGCCCTTGATAGGAGTTGCAGAGCTCAAGTTATGGTTTTGACAAATTACAGGTCAGCAGAGGTGTGTGAATCTGGGTCCTTGAAAGTCACCCAACTTCCAGACAACTTTTGCCCTAGTAGGATGATTCCTATGATCTCTTGGTCAACATGAATGTTGAAGGGAATCTTCTTAGATTTAATTTGAGTGGTAGAAGTCCTTGATAGGATTTGTGGAACTCAACTTATGGTTTGAACAAGACAGGGGTATTTTGGTCATTTGGCAGTTATAGGTCATTTTAAGCAAAGGCCATATCTCCTATTTCCAAGCCTCAAATGGAAAAACTCAAAACATGAAAGTTGTTCAAAATGGCATTTTAAGCCTAGAAAATAGGTCATGAATTGTTGGAAAAGCTCATAGCATGGAATGACAAGGTTTGGTAAATTTGAACTAAAAATGGCTTATAAGTTAATTCAAGTCAAGTTGGAAATTGGTTTGGGAGATCTATGAGTCCAAAATAGGTCATCCAATATACCATTTTGAATGTAAATGACATTCTAAAAACTTTGGTTTAAACATAATTTTGATTTGAGGCTCAAAAATGAAGGTTGCTTTAGAAAATTGTTACTTGAATCTTAAGGCAACTTGAGAAATCTTCACACAAGGCAAATATGAGCTGATTTTTTCTACATTCCTTCTCAATATCTCACATAAGGAGAATTTGACACAAAATTTACAAGGTTTAAAGCATGAGATATGAGATGTAGAACTTATCACCAAAGGAGATTTCCAAGCTTTTCTAGATGATTCTAGAAGCTTCTAGCTTCTTCCATCAATCATTATAAGAAGGTTGATCCACATTGAAGCAAGAGGTTGGTCAGGAAGAGAGTTTTCAGAGGAGAGAGAGAGAGAGAGAGAGAGACATTGCCATTGAAGAGCTTCCTTCAAGATCAAGCAACACACGATTTCTTCCACCACAAGGCTTCTCATTCAAGATCAGTGCAAACAGAAGTTTATTCATCTTCAAAGGATCACATTGAAGCCCTTGCAAGCTCTGAATCAAGCCCTAGCTACACTCACCATTGAACTTTGACAGGTTTCTTTCTTTCCACGAATCTCTTTAATTATGTAGTTTTTATTAGTTCTTTAGGTGTAGAGTTAGTGTACTAAGCTAGTTGATCTTACCCCGTGAGTTTGAGAGCTCTGTATGAGATTTCATGGCAGGTGCATGAATCTTTAACTTGCAAGAATTGGCTGGATCTTGAGTGTTAGTTAGTCTAGACTAGGTTAGAATGTTTAGTATAGAGCCAAGAACATGTTTACACCATTAGATTGAAGTTTTATTAGGACTGATCTCAGAGAAATGTTTTCGAACCAAGATCTTCTAGCTTTCTGTTAGGATGATCCAGGAAGAGTTAATAAGAATCATATGTGCAGTTTTGTTCCTTGTAATGAGTAGGCCATTTTCCTTTTTAGAATTTTTGAATTTCATCTAGGGATTAGAGAGAACGAGGAAGGAGAAGTATGGTGCATGAGTCATGATTTTCCTGCAAACCCTAGGTATTGGGGACGATGGACCTCAGCCCTTGGATTAGATCCTGAAACTTGACTTATTCGTGCGATCCAACGGTCCCAGTTGAATGAAGAAAACGGAGGGAAATCTCTAAGCCAAAACGTCGCCGTTTGGTTTAATGAATAAATCTGGGCTTAGTAAATTTTCTTCTATCCGCACCCCTCGTTAAGCCCATTGAGGAATTGAACTGGGGCGCTCTTCTATTCACACCCCCTCCCCTTTATTTCAATTCTTTTATTTTTTAATTCCTTTAATATTTCTTGCATTTATAAAATTCCTAAAAAATAGAAAAATGAATATTTTTTAATTCTTGTTTTTTCTATAGGTTAGTGAATTTGTCTAGAAAAATATGAATAAATAAAATTTCCATTTTATTTTCTTTTCATATTTTTAGTATATTTTTCATTTTAATAGCTTTTTAATATGTTTAGTTTGATATCCAATTTTGTAGAATTTCTTTTAAGACTTTCCCTTAGGATTTTTAATTCATTCTTTTTGGTGTGATTAGATATTGAATCATAGTTCCCCATAGGATTTAATTCTTGATTTTTAGATTAAAATTTGATTAGTTTAAGCAGGTTAGCATTAGGGTATCATAATTAGGGTTTATGTTATGCATAGGTAGGAAATTCATTTTCTTTAGAGAGTTTGGTTTTGATTTTTGGGTATGGGCATGTGTGGATGTTATGGGTAGATGTTGTAGACCCTTGTGAATAATTGATAGATTTTTCCCCCTTGTTTTAGTATTTTTAGGCATTTTCTGAAGTTGACTGATGATTTTGTCTGTCCTGTGGTTATCTGTTTATCTCTGGGGTTTATTTTGGGGAATTTGTTGTGGGGCTTAGTTTGTTTTGAAGATCTTGTTGAAGAGCATGATGGAAGAGAATATTGTAGATCAAGACCCAGAGACCCAGAGCTTGGAGTTTATTCCCTGTCTGTGAGGTTTGAGATCCTGAAGTTTGAAGGAAGTTCATGGTACTTTCCTGAGGAAGGCACTATGAATAACTTTCATTCTTTCTTCTCAACTCTTTCTTAAGTATCCAATGATGTTGGAGCCAACTTGTGAGTTTAATTTCTCCTGAGGAGGAATGTAAACTGATCACATGTTGTTGAGCCACATGGGATACAATTCCTAAGTGGAAGCCTCCTAGTACTTTCCTGAGGAAGGTCCTACGGGTCTATTCACTTAGTTCCATTAGTTTATCTAGGATTTCTTAAGTATCCAATGATGTAGGAGCCAACTTGTGAGTTTAATTTCTCCTGAGGAGGAAGGTAAACTGATCACATGTTGTTGAGCCACATGGGATACAACTCCTAAGTGGAAGCCTCCTAGTACTTTCCTGAGGAAGGTCCTATGGGTCTATTCACTTAGTTCCACTAGTTTAGGTAGGATTTCCTAAATATCCAGTGATGTTGGAGCCAACTTGTGAGTTTAATTTCTCCTGAGGAGGAATGTAAACTGATCACAGTTGTTGAGCCACATAGGGTATGATTCCTGAGTATAAGCCTCCTAGTGCTTTCCTGAGGAAGACACTATGAGTCTGCCTACTTAGCTCGCTTTCTTCGGTAAGCTTGCTTTGAAGCTTGAAGACTGGGATTGATTTCTCTTGTTTAGGGTTTTGCCTTAGGGCTTTGCTTAGAGTTGATCAGGATTCTGTTTTAGGATTAGAGATTAGATGTAGATGATTCTTTCTCAAGCATGTGTTTTGTTTGCCTGATGGCATTTCATCCCTTTTATCTGTTATTGCTTGATAGCATGTTGTTTATGTTTCAGTATGATTACTATTATTTCATGACTGGCTTGAGGTCGAGACGAGCTTGTGGAGGCTGAAGCCCCACACACATTTCCTCCCTCACTTGCATTGCATGCATTTTACTGTTAAAGCTGATGCTTTTGTCTGTTTTGGTGTATCATTGACATGATCCCTTAGGACTCTCATTTCCTTTGATAAGGGTTTGATGATAGACTTTTAGGTTGAAACCTATGCATGACAACTTCTAGGAGTTCCCTGTTCAAACCTCAACCATAGGATGAATCCATGGCATGATAACAGTAGGACTTGATAGTCTCCCTCCTAGTTGGACATGTTCTCTTCTCATCTCAAAACAGTTTAAGATACAGTAATCATGAATGATTTCCTTCGTACGTTACGAGCCTTAAGCTATCTGAGATTGGATGTTTAGTATGGTACCCTTTGGGTGACATGCGACACATTCACTCTCAGGTCATAGTCTCTAGTGCGGTTGAGATCGCAAACACAATAAAAAGCACTTCTTTCAGGAGATAACCCGTAGTTTCCCGAACTACGTTTGCTCTGATCTCTCATACCTGTTGAGAGTACGTAGGCATAGGATGCGATGTCCTAGCGAGCAACCTTTCCCCCATAATCCTTCGTAGGCCGAACTACGTTGACTCTGATTTCTCATTCTCTGATGAGAATACGTAGGCATAAAGTGCGATGCTTTGCCGAGTCATTTTTCTTTTCTTTTTCAGCCAGCCTTGATAGGTAGATAGATTATAACCAACCCGTCCAAGTAAACAAACAAGCGTGGATCCCGTCGAGTACGACGGACGTGAGGGGTGCTAATACCTTCCCCTTGCGTAACCGACTCCCGAACCCAGACAATGGTTGCGACGACTTTGTCTTACCCTTATTCGTCAGGTTTTTTCCGATCGTTTCCTTTCCCGCTCTGAGGGACAAATAACGAAAGGTGGCGACTCTTCTGTCATGCCGGCACCTTATTTTCGCGCAAGCGACACCCCCCCCCCCTTTTTTTTCTGAGTTTGTTTTGTTTTTATATTATGTTCTGGGCTTAAGTGGAATGCTTTTCGTACCCCCATTAGGCCCATTCACATTTTTGCTCACATTTTCTTTGCTATTAACACCAAACCTTTTTCATTTAAGTTTCATTTTTATTTTCTGATTTCTGGATTGGGCTGGGTTGCTGTTTGCACCCCTCTTTTGGAAGCCCAGGCGTGTTTTCCTTTACTGGGTTGCTATTTAGCACCCAGTTTTATTTATTTTTCTTGTATTTTCTTTTTGGTTTTTATTTTGTTCTGTTTAGAGATTAAATTAATTAAAATACTTCCAAAGGTCATAAAATCCCAAAAAAATATGTTTTAGAATCCTTGAGATGTCCTCTTATTTTTAGAATTTTTTATTTTATTTTATGATTAATTTTTTATTTAAAAAAGGGATTTACCATTGGAAGTGTCTTATTTGATCTAGTTTTTGACATACTTTGTTCTTGAATTTATTTCTCTCATTTCCTTTGGCTCCAATGAATAAGGTTCAATCCTCATATCAATGATGAGTTGAAGAATTTTTTAGGACCATTTTTCCTCTGACTTGTTGACTTTTGATGCATTTCATTTGACCCTAAACAATCCTCCTTCACAATGGGGCACCCTTGTGAATTAATTTCTATGGTGATATTGTGAAGTGACCTTGATTGAGTTCTTTTGGCCTCTGATTTCCAACATGTTTATGAGCTTCTAGCATTTTATTTATTAATTTTTGAATCATTTTCCTATTTTTAGAGTAACTTGCAAGTCAAGTTACTCAAAGGGAGGTTCACACATACATCTTGACCTAGTTTGACTTGGATATAACAATTTTGGATCCTCTGAGCTCAATGCCTATTATTTCATGTTGCTAACATGTTAAGGATGATGTTTGCTCATTGTTAGGTCATTATATTGTGTTTAGCTTTTTCTTTTGTGGGTTTACTTTTGAGTTGCTAATTAGGGTTTCATATTGAAACATGCTTGCAATCCTTTGAGAACTTGCTTGCATTTCCTTGTGGTTTACTTTGCTTTTGCTTTTGATACATTTTAATTCATGTCCCTTGCTGTCCAATGACATAGGAGTGTAATTTAAGGTGGTTTGGTCCCTCCTTTGGAGGTATTTGAAGCATACCTAGAATGATGGAATCCTTGAGGACATATCTTGTTGTTTTCTTTATGCTTCTTTGTTTTGGTTGGTGATGCCCATGGTTGAGTGTCTATTGTGAGTTCCTTGTTGTCCTCACATGATCTCCCATCCTCACTTTGTCTTAGGATTTTTTTACCTTTCATTTATGCTTGATTTTGCGCCTTACGGTTGATGTTGTTTGCTTTAGGCCATTTCATCCCATTTTAGCGCATGTGCTTGTTTTCATTGGTGCATTTCCTTACCTATTATTTTCTTGCATATTTAATATTGTTGTTTGAGGTTAATATGAGCATGTGGAGGCTACTGCCCAACACTAATTTCCTCCCCCATTCCATGTTTGCATTCTTACAATGTTTATGTTGCTTTTGTTTCCCCGTTTGTCCCTTTTCCCTTAGGACCTCTAATCTTTCTTGTTCAAGATTGATTATGATAGACATTAGGACCTTAACCATGTATGATAACATTAAGTAGCTTCCCTTTATCTCAACTTTAGGTGCACTTTGCATGATAACTTTAGGTTTGAGTTAGTCCCCCTTTAGCGCGTCTTTCTCCTCTCATCTCCTAAACAATCCAAAACACTTAATAAAGGTTAATGAGTATTGTACGTTACGAGCCTTAAGCTATTTGAGAATTGGTTATTGAAGGGTTTCCCTTTAATGGCTTGAGTATTTTGTGTAGCACCCTTTGGGTGATATGCGACACATTCACTCATAAGTCATAGTCTCTAGTGCAATACGAATTGCAAACCAATTCAAAAACACTTCTTCTCTAAAAAACACAAAAACAATCATTCAAACTTCTCTTTGCCCTTGGGGCCTTTAATCCTTTGAGAAATATTTTTCATAACAAGAGTGTTGTTAACCCTTAGTTCTACCGCAAACGGTAACGCCTAAGTCTCCAAAGGTCGAGCTGCATACACCAAACTGCTAGAACTGACTGTTAACCTTACTCATTTAAAACTGTTGAACAAACCTGTGTTCCCCGTTACCCCGAACTACGTTCGCTCTAATATCTCATACCTGTTGAGAGTACGTAGGAACAAGACGCAATGTCTTGACGAGCAACCTTCTCCCCTTTTACCCGTAGTTAGGCGAACTACGTTGACTCTGACTTCTTATTTCAAATGAGATACGTAGGCACAAAGCGTCGTTGCTTTGCCGAGTCACTTCTTTTCCTTTTGTCCTTAAGCCTGTAGTTAGATAGTTTAAACACCCTTTTAGATAGACAACAATCGTGGATCCCGTCGAGTACGACGGACGTGAGGGGTGCTAACACCTTCCCCTCGCGTAACCGACTCCCGAACCCAAGATTTGGTTGCGATGACCATTCCTATCCCTCTTTTCGTTAGGTTTTCTCTGAGCGTTTCCTTTCCCTCTCTTGGGATAAATAACGCACGGTGGCGACTCTTCTGTCCTTGCCGGCCTTCGATTTTCGCAGTAGCGACATTATGCTGAGGAACGCGTGTCATGAGTGTAGCCATGAGACCCTTGACTGGTCTTGCAATCATAGGGCTGAGATAGAATCTTTATTTGGTTGACTGACCTTCAATTGGATTGGGCCCCATTGCTAACCACACCTCCCATGCGCCTGGGCCCATAGGATATAACGTGTTTGGACTCCTACTCACACCCAACATTTTCCCAATTTCATTTCTTTTTTCTTTATTTTTCATTTTTACCGCTGTTTCATATTAATTCATTAAAAAATGTTAAATAACCCCAAAAATCATGAAAAGATGCATTTTCATACTTTGACATGTGTATTGATTTTCCATATTTTTTAATTGAATTTTACATTTATTTTTCATTTAATTGTGCATTTTTCTTTTTAATATGCTTTTGTAAATGTGAAAAATTACATGTTCACTTCTTGATTTTTCTTTCTTAACCAAAACATCAAATAAATTCATGATATTTTTTGTGCTTATTCTTGATACTTCAATTGAAATTGTGACATTTTTCTCATTATTTTTAGGTATCATTTGATTAGGGTTTAGATAGTGCCTTTAGAACCCTCTTCTCTTGTCTTATCCATAGAGCACCCTAGGGCTTTGCCTTCTATTGGCATACCTAGACATAAAATTTCTTTCTCAAACTTGGACCCCTGGTTCCTAAGACCAGAGGGGTCCCCTAGGAATTTTCTTAGAATTTATAGGCTTGTTTTACTATTTTTGGTAGATTTTTTATTCTGGCCTACATTTGTGTGTTTCCAACTCTACCTTTGCCTAGTTTTACATTTTTGTGTGATCTTTTTGCAATACTTGTGCATCCAATCCTTACATATTCATCTTGTGTACATGTTGAAGCATTTGTATATTAATTTTCAAGTCTTAATCATGTTCATACCTTGCTCCTACCTTAGGCTTCTTTTAGGATTTTCCTTTAGCCTTTCCTTGTGAACACCTTGAATGACTTCTACCTTTGCATGATTCTTCCTCCAAGTCCTATGATATTAGGATCCTTCTTGTGAGAGCCTAGTTCTTCCTTTGGTAGAACTAAGGGAATTCCATAAGAGGTAGAGCCTTTGAGGACTCAAGTACTTTGTACACTCATTCCTTTTGGTCCTTCAATCTTATGATCCTTCTTGTGAGAGCCCAGTTCTTCCTTTGGTTGAACTAAGGGAATTCCATATAAAAATTGAGCCTTTGATGGACTCTTGTGTTATTACACATTGAACATAGTGGGTTCCCTTGGTTCACACTATGCTTCTCCTCATTTCTTCTTTGTCCTACAATCTCAGGATCCTTCTTGTGAGAGCCCAGTTCTTCCTTTGGTCGAACTAAGGGCATTCCATAAAGAAATTGAGCCTTTGATGGACTCTTGTGTTGATACACATTGAACACAGTGGGTTCCCTTGGTTCACAATATGCATCCTATCTTCTTCTCTGTCCTACAATCTTAGGATCCTTCTTGTGAGAGCCCAATTCTTCCTTTGGTAGAACTAAGGGCATTCCATAAAGAAGTTGGACCTTTGTGGACTCCTGTGTTTTTTACACATTGAACTTGTTGAGTTTAGTTCTTCTTTTACTTTCCCATTCTCTGGTTTATCATCTCCCCTACATATTAGTTTGATTTGGTGCATTAGGGTAGAAGTGCATGTGTAGGCGTCCTTTCTCTTAAGTCCATGTTTGCATTAAAGGTTGAGGTGTCCTCCCTTTTCTTGTGTGTTTCTTTTCCCCGTATGTTTGCCGTGTTTGCATTAAAGGTTGAGGTGTCCTCCCTTGCCTGTACTATTGCATTGCATGTGCATTCATTCACATTTTACATTTCAGTTGAATAATCATGATGATTTCCTGTTGTTTTCCTTTCCATTGCCATGTTCCCTTAGGAATTCTCACTTCCTTGTTCAAGGATGGTAATGACACTAGGTTCTAATCCTTTGTATGATAACAGTAGGATAGATTCCCTTTCTAAACTCAACCTTAGGACCATCTTGCATGATAACAGTAGGGTTTTGATTAGTTCCCCTTTAGAGTTCATTCTCTCTTCTCATCTTCAAACACCTAATAAAGGCTAATGAGTATTATGCGTTACGAGTCTTAAGCTACTTGGGAAATGATAATTGAGCGGTCTCCTCTCAATCATCTAGAGTGTTTAGTGTACGTCCTTTGGGCGATACGCGACGTATTCATTCCTAGGTCATAGTTTTTAGTACAATATGAATTACAAACATTCATTCAAAACACTTCTCTAATAAAAGACAAAAACAAACAGTCAAACTCCTCTTTTGCCCTTTGGGGCTCTGTTTAATCAGTGGAAAATCTTTTAAGATAAAAGAGTATTATTAACTCTTAGTTCTACCGCAAACGGTAACGCCTAAGTCTCCAACGAGCGAGCTGCATACACCAAACTGCTAGAACTACCTGTTAACCTTACTCGGGTAAAAAACAGTTGAACAAGCCTGTGTTCTTTTTTATCCCGAACTACGTAAGCTCTGATCTCTCATGCCTGTTGAGAGTACGTAGGTACAAGATGCGATGTCTTGGCGAGCAAACTTCCCTCATCTTTGAGCTGTAGTTAGTCGAACTACGTTGACTCTGACTTTCCCATTGCACGAGGGAATATGTAGGACCAGAGCGGCGATGCTCTGTCGAGTCACTTTTCTTTTCTTTTGACCCAGACTATTAGTTAGATAGATAAACAACCCTTTTGATAAACAAAACAAACGTGGATCCCGTTGAGTACAACGGACGAGAGGGGTGTTAATACCTTTCCCTTGCGTAACCGACTCCCGAACCCGAGGTTTGGTTGCGATGACCGATCTTATCCCTTTTCGTCAGGTTTTTCTCTGATCGTTTCCTTTACCTCGCTTTGGGATAAATAACGATAGGTGGTGACTCTTCTGTCTTTGTCGGCCTCATTTTTCGCAGTAGCGACAGTCGATCCAAATTATCCAATCGTAAAGAATGTGAGAAATGCATGGACAAAATTTTTTAGAAGCAATCCAGATAATGGGAACAAGAACATCATCGCTTGCGAACCCTATGTTCAATGGGTGAAAGAGAGAGCACAAGAAGTCAGGCTCCCTTTTATCTTTGATGCCTCTACTTTCCTGCCAAATCCCGAACTTGAACTTATCTTACCCGAAGACATGGAGAAGCTTAAGGCTAAAGCCCGAGAACTTGAAGATGAGAACAATCAACTCTGAATTCAACTCAATAAGACTAAGCAGAAAAGTGAAGCTTGGGAAGACAAAAGCAATGAGTTGAAAGAAAAGTTTGAGGATAGCAAGAAAAGGGCTAGCGAAGAGTATGGAAAAAAGGAATGGGTTGGTGGCGCACTTAAAAATGCTAATTCGAATTTGGATTATCAAAATAACAAATTGGACTAAGTGTGGCGAAGGGTCAGAGACTTGAAGAATGATGTGAGGGTAGCCACTCAGATGAAGAAAGATGAAAGGGATAACTTTGAAGCTCAAATTCACAAGTTGAAAAGAACTATCAAAGGCTGCAATTGGAAAAAGAGAAGGCACAACGAGATCTCTTATAGGCAGCGTACTAATTGAATAAGACTGTTGAAGAAATCAAGAGGTTGAAACATGGAATCTATGATGAGTTTTACCTAGAGCTACAGGATAGTTGCCACTATTAGGAAGAAAGTTGTCGCAAAGCAGAAGCTGTTGTACTCCAAAGGGATAACATCATCAACAATCTCCAAATCGTCTATGCTAAATGGAAGAACAAATATGTGAGCATGGCTAGATTCTCCAACTTTGTACTTTAGCAAATCCCTGAAAAATTAAAGATTACAGACCAAGTCATGACTCCAGAAAACACTCATGTCCCTGTGTTCGACTTCGTGAAGTTTTGCAAGAGAACAGTGGAAGAGCTTGTTATTTATTTAGAGGTAGTTCGTAGAGCGTAAAGAGTCGCTTTTAGAGTTGATTTGTAATTTTTCTAAGAAGTTTATCTTTCATATTTTGTTTGTATTTGAACTTGGCTTTGAACCTTAATGAAATGAAATTTTTTGTTCTATTATGTCTCTTCTGATTAATTGCAATGGAAAATGTTTATATTCTTAGCGATAACTAACAAGGTTACTAAGAGCTTTGTGCATAACATAATAATATTCCATACGCATTCATGCATCATTTCGCATTCCACAAAGCAAAACCAAAAATTTACAACAACTTGACCTTCTGCAGTAGACAAGCTGACTTACCGACATCCCTACAAGACTCGTGGCAATCGAAGACTACTAATGGATCAAATTGAACAAAAGCAAGATGCTCTTAGAAAGAAGATGACCCATATGAAGACTCAGATGGGCCAGCTGATAGAAGTCATCCAGGCTATGGCTAGAGGACAAGAAGAAATGAGACAGGCAACAAAGAAAAATGCTACTAACACTCCAATTCCTACTCCTGCTAGCACAGTTCTCCTGCTGGCACAATTCCTATTCCTGTTGGCATAGCCCCTACTCTCGGTGGTACAGTTAATAATGATGGTGGTGTGATTCCACCTCCAGTCCATTTTGATGACCACGAAGGTTTCTATAACCCTCATGATGACTCGGTCACAAATGTTTTTAGGCCACCAACTACCAACTTAGAAAAGAAAGTGCTTGCCTTACAAGAGATAATAAAAGGACTGCAGGGACCAAACATGTTTGGATTAGATGCCGCAGACATATGCTTAGCGCCTGGTGTTAAAATTCCTCCCAAATTCAAAGTCTCTGACTTTGAAAAATATAAGGGAACCAGCTATCCCCGAACACACATTCGATCATACTATAGGAAGATGGATGCTTAGTCTGATGATGAAAAACTGTTGATGCATTTCTTTCAAGATAGCCTTAGTGGGGCATCTCTTGAATGGTACATGCAGTTGGAACATATGTATATTAGAACATGAAAGGAATCATCTGAAGCATTTTTAAGCACTACCAGTACAACTCAGATATGGCGCTCAATCGCACACAACTCCAAGGTCTGACTCAGAGGTTTGGCGAGTCATTCAAGGACTATGCTCAAAGATGGAGGGACCTAGCTGCTAGGGTCCAACCACCTCTTCTTGAAAGAGAGCTTACATACATGTTTATGGGAACTCTCCAAGGACCTTTCCTAGAGCGCCTAGCAGGACGTACATCGTATGTATTCTCGGATTTAGTTATGGCAAGAAGGATTGAGAACATGTTAAAGATAGGGAAAATTCAAAATGCTGATGGAGCTTCTAGTGAACCTAAGAAGCCCTACCAAGGTTTCTCAAGGAAAAGGGGAGGTGAAGCAAATGTTGCTTTGATGGATAAGGGAAAAGCTAGAGTGTATCAAGGATCTTATCATCATGTGGTCGCTGTTACTCCAAATCAATATCAGTAACCTCTCTCTATATATGCAACCAAACCAGCTATTGAACAACAAGCCGCCTACCAACAACAAGCACCTCAGCGTCAAAAATATTATCAGGGTCAACCAAGAAAAAGGAGGCCTGAGAAAAAGTTTGACTCCATTCCAACAACTTATGCTAGGATGCTTCCATTCTTTCTTAAAGGTTCATTGGTAAAATTGAGAGAGATGAAGGCTCCCCCAGCTATTCTACCTCCTGGCTCCAATGCGAATTCTCATTGTGAGTTCCATTCTGGAGCTCCCGGACATAACATCGAGAATTGTAAGGCTCTAAAGTACATAGTACAATAACTTATTAATTCTAAAGCCATAAATTTCACCATAAATACTCCCAATGTTACTAATAATCTGATGCCAAAACATAATCATGCCACAAATATGATTGAAAAGTCAAAAGGAAAGAAGTTAGTATCGAAGGTTGACAAGATGAAGACTTCATTTGAAGTCGCTAAAGAGATTAAGGACATTTTCCCAGGATGTACTACAGAGTGTCAATACTGTTTGGCAGATCCCCAAAGTTGTAATAAGTTGAAGATGGGAATTCAAAAGTTGCTAGACCAAGGTGTTATATTGGTATAACAGATATCAAATGCTGAAGAAGTGGCAACTCTAGAAATTCCCTATGATCCAATTGAAATTCCTTATGATGAGGAACCATTGAACAATCCATATGGTTAAGGCCGCGTACCACTGCAAATTCCCTATGATGTTGTACCATTAATAATTCTATATGATCAGCCTCGTGTGCCTCTAGAAATCCCATGTGATGATGATTGGTGTCCTATCCAGATTCCATGTAATCAAGTTTGTGTACCATTGGAAATACCGTGTGATCAAGTTCAGATTCCATCATCCCCACATTCACTTGCTCCACTAGTGATATCAGTGCTTGCTCGTTTCCTATTTGAGAGCACCAAGGTTACCCCTTGGAATTATGATTCAAATGTTTACATCAATGGACAAAAGGTGGAAGAAGATACTGTGAAAGCTAAGAGTTTTGTAGAGAACATTGTTGGAACTCGCGGAGTAACCAGAAGTGAGAGGGTCTTTGCACCCGCACCACTACCAAACAATAACCTTGGAGATATGGATAAGACAAGTGGGAAGCAGACAACAGTTGAGCAGGGGCAAACCTCTACTCAGAAAGTAAATTCTGGTGATGATTAAAGAGTTTATACTGTTAGACTAAGGCACGGATCTAGAAGGGGGGGTTGAATAGATCCCTTTTAAAAATTTGAGTGGCGCTACCAATAAAATTGGTTTTCAAAATTGTTTTCAAATGCGGAAGCGGCCTTGGAAAATATAGTCTAAAACGAACAACTATTGGAGAGCCGGATATGCGTCAAGCAGATGAATTTAAGACGATAACGGATAGTAAATCACTACACACTTTTATGCAAAACTCAGATGTGATTCACTCGTACTATTTCCTTATTCCAATGATCAAAAATTACACCAAAACTAGCAGCAAAATTAAGGCAATTTTAGTTCAGCACTTTTGTCGAACAGTTGGTGTGCACAAAACTAGCAGCAAAATTAAGGCAATATTAGTTCAGCACTTTTGTCGAACAGTTGGTGTGCACAAATACCTTAAATGATATTTGTGTTGAATGAGTGATTGAAAAAGCCTTAGTACAGTATTTCTATTGTACTTAGTAGTTAAAAAACAGTGTTTCACCAACTCACTCAATCAATACTACAATTTGACAAAATCACTTATTCTAGAATCACTTAATTTTTAAGCTGTAATTGAAAATGCAGAAAATAAAGGAACACAAGATTTGATGAGGCAGTTCCCCCAGTCGTCCTCGCGTTGGGGTACGTCTGCCCTCAATTCTACAAAGAGAATTGAGATATGTATTGAATAGATATCACCTGTTTGGTAGAACAGTTATACACAAGAATCGATAGACAATTGATACAAACAATCTTAATGTTGCTGATAATTTCTACCACTTCTTGCCCCTTGATTCAAGATGAATCAAGTCCTCCAATTTGATGTGAATGACCTCCGATTGCAGCCACCTTATTGACAACTCTTCCGTTGATCAAACCTTCGGCACGGCTGATCTTAGACACACCCAAATTGAACCCGGAACGTCTTCAACCTTTCAACGCCCTAGCTACTAGATTGATCAACCTTCCGCTAATCAATCACCTTCGCACTCGCTTGATTGTTGAACCGACGATTCCGTAACAAAAGCCTTCAAAACCTGTAGTCTTGATAGGTAAAACCTCAAAGGTTTTCTCCCAAGAAACACCTGCACCAGCTTCCACTCGAACCGGATCTTCAATCACGCGTTCGAACCTTATCACCGTCGAGCAAACCACAAACCGCAGCAAAAAATTGATTATCTGTAATTTGAGGATTTGTGAGTTGATTGAACGATGAAGATGAAGAACACTGATGCACCTCTTTCACGTTTCTTGACCTGAACACTTTCTCACAATGCTTTCAAAAATGTTCTTAAAAAAAATGTTAGTTGTTAAAATTGAAAAGACAGCTATTTATAGTAATATACAAAACAGACAGTTGACAGATCAATGAAACATAGCAGAATTTCTGTTTCTGCGCGCGAACGGTCGACCATAGGGTCGGCGTGCGCTGAGCCGTGTGACACTCAAACTGTCATGCGCCGAGTCAGCGGTCGACGCATGATCTTCATGCGCTGACCCGTGAGATTCTTAAACCTGCATGCGCCAAGTTAACGGTCGACGCATGACCTTCATGCGCTGACCCGTGTGAACTGAATGAAATTGTGGTTGACTCATAGCTACAAAACCTGCAAAAATTGATATGTTTGTTGTTTCGTGCATCTTGTCACGACCAAACATTAGTCACATATATTGCCAATGAAATATGATGATTTAAAAGGATATAGGAAGGATGTAATATGTTAAGTATTGCATGACGATTCTGATTCATCCGAGGTTGTACTTTGTCATCATCGTAAGTATGCATGACGACTCTGATTCATCCGAGGTTGTACTTTGTCATCATCGAAACTTGAGAACGTATGTTGTGAGACAGTTTTCCCTCACATTCTCCCCCTTTTTGATGATGACAAACCTATGCGAAGCTTGGTGAACACAACATGCGATATCTTTAACATAGTAGTAAGCTCCCCCTTTCTTTTACAGTCATAGCTGTTGTGATCTACAATCTACTTGTCTGTTCTCCCCCTTTGACAACATCAAAAAGAGATGGAGAAAGGTAAAGTTTTGGCATATTAACAATTAACAAAATACTCAACAGGCTATAAGTAATCATATACCAATATCCACACAAAATATTGACAATGAGCAAAATATTAAAAATAGATTAAACCAAATTAAGGACACATAAGTCATAACATTTTATAGGAATCAAGACTGTAAAACAAACATTAGTGTGCACTTAGGAGAGATAAAACAGAACATGATAACAAAAACAACATGGAGAATGAGCAAATGCAAAAACAAATGACTAATATCCTTGTCCCTTGCCCATATCAAAGGAAGACGGATAACGATATGGATCAGCCATATCAGTGAGGTAATCCACTGCTTGATTCAGGCGATTGATGCTGCGAGAGACGGCTGTTTCTTGGTATCCATGGGCAGTTGTGAAAGCTGCAAATCTTTCATTCATTCTTGTTGAAAAAGAGTTGAACTGTTCAGATTTGGTGTGTAGCTCAGTTCGGATGCACAAATGCAGATTTGCACTTAATGTCACATATCAAGCCATATTTGATGCCTACCTAAAATGCCACAAAAAAAATTTGCATCCAAACAATTTATCATACAAAAAAAAGTGTCATACATATGCAACATAGGTCAAACGATACAATTGTTGATCATGAGAGTTATTAGAGAGAGAGAGAGAGAAATGGAACAATATCACCTTAATGCCGGAGTAGCTTGATAAACAACATACTTGTACTTACACGAATATCAAATTGTTAGAAGTACAACAGCATGATTATTTGAATGAAATAAGATAACATCAGCAAATATTATTCCTGTTCCGAAATGTCGAGGATGCCAAGTTCTCGGCGGATATGAAAGAAAGGTTCCGTTGCTAGCGGCTTTGTGAAAATGTCCGCTAGTTGGTTTTTAGTGTCAACGTGTTCAAATACAACATCACCTTTCTCAACATGGTCCCTAAGAAAATGGTGTCGAATTTCTATATGTTTAGTGCGAGAGTGTAATACGGGATTTTTGGTAAGGTTAATAGCGCTAGTGTTGTCACATAGGATAGGAATACGTTCAAGTTTAAGATTGAAATCTAGTAGTTGTTGCTTAATCCACAGAATTTGAGCACAACAACTACCAGCGGCAACGTATTCCGCCTCGGCCGTTGATAAGGCAACTGAAACTTGTTTCTTGCTATGCCAACTAACCAAGGAGTTTGAAAACAAATGACATGTACCACTAGTGCTTTTCCTATCCGATTTGCACCCGGCAAAGTCGGAATCGGAGTAACCTACCAACGAGCAATCACTACCCTTAGAATACCACAATCCATACTTCGGGGTACCTGACAGGTATCGAAGAATTCGTTTAACAGCTTTTAGGTGGGATTCTTTGGGACATGATTGGTATCGTGCACACATGCACACACTAAACATAATATCAGGACGTGACGCAGTAAGATAGAGAAGTGAACCAATCATACCTCTATATCGTTTTACCTCTACGTCCTTGCCATTTTCATCTTTATCCAAATTTACGCATGTAGGCATTGGGGTGTCTATGGCCTTGGATTTTTCCATGTCAAATCTCTTGATCAAGTCCAAACAATATTTTGTTTGGCTCACGAATGTCCCTTCTTGGAGTTGTTTAATTTGCAGGCCGAGGAAGTATGTGAGCTCCCCCATCATACTCATCTCGAATTCGCCCTGCATGAGGTCAGAAAACTCTCTCACGAGATTCATGTTAGTGGATCCAAATATAATATCGTCAACATAGATTTGCACCAAAATCAAGTGCTTTCCTTGACGTTTAATGAAGAGTGTAGTGTCAACCTTTCCTCGTGAGTACCCCTGATTAAGTAAAAACTTACTTAGTCGCTCATACCAAGCTCTAGGAGCTTGTTTGAGACCATATAAAGCTCTTTTTAACTTGTAAACATGTTCAGGGTATTCATGAGATTCAAAACCGGGAGGTTGAGACACATATACTTCTTCATTTATGTGACCGTTAAGGAACGCACATTTAACATCCATTTGAAATAACTTAAAATCCTTTGCACATGCAAAGGCGAGTAAAAGGCGTATAGCCTCGAGTCGGGCAACCGGCGCATAAGTTTCCTCATAGTCGATGCCTTCCTCTTGGTTATACCCTTGAGCGACCAATCTCGCTTTATTACGGGTTATTACCCCGTTTTCGTCCAACTTGTTCCTAAACACCCATCGGGTGCCGATTACTCGATGGCCTCGCGGAGGAGGGACAAGGTCCCATACCTCGTTTCTTTTAAACTGATTTAGTTCCTCTTGCATCGATAAAAACCAGTGCTCATCGAGTAGGGCCTCTTTGGGGTTTTTAGGCTCTATTTGTGAAACGAAAGCGAAGTGATAACAAAAGTTACTTAGCTTAGATCGAGTGGTGACTCCCTTTGTGATGTCTCCGAGAATATTGTCAATTGGATGATCTTTACACGACTTCCAAGCTTGAGGGAGATCATCGTTTGTAGGCGGATGAGCTTCCTCAGTTACCTCATGGTGTGCATCCTTATCCTCCTCAATTTTGACTCTATCGGGTTGATCAATCCCCGTTTCGCCACCTTTGAGTATGTCTTCTGTGGATGTACCTGCACCATGAACAACACTATCCTTTCCGACATTTCTCGGATAGGACTCATCAAACGTAACGTGCACAGACTCTTCAACAGCTAGTAATCTTTTATTATAAATCCTATATGCTTTACTCTAAAACCAATAAACACATTCTTCTTATCACTTTCATGCACAATTTTGCAGCAATCTTTTGAAAAGGAAACATTGTAACCTTTGTCGCATAATTGGCTAATGCTAAGGAGATTATGTTTAAGGTTTTCGACAAGCAACACATCGGAAATTGTAGTAGAGGAGGGATTACCTATACTACCTTTACCTAGTATCGCTCCGCGGTTGTTATCACCGTATGTTACATACTCTTTCTTCTTAGCCACGAAGTCTATGAATAAGGATATGTCTCCAGACATGTGCCTTGAGCACCCACTATCAAGAACCCATCTTCTCTCGGTGGACTCGACACATTTCACCTGTCAAAATATAACTTACAAAAGGGAGGTACCCAATGGCATATTGGGTCCTAATAGGTTAGCGACAAGACGGTTGCGTTTGGGCAACCATTGGTAGATGCCTTTAGGAACAAGAAATCTCCTAAATCGACATTTACCAATGGAGTGGCCTTTCTTGCAACAGTAAAAGCATACAAAGTCGACATTAGAATCACTTTCACTTGCTTGATCCCTAATTACATATGCATATTTTTGATATGGGTTTATCATACTTTTTCTAAAATCCTTTTTATCGATTGCAAATGTAATTTTAGGTTCAAGTACCTTGTCTAATTTGGCCTTAAGGTTTCTAACCTCACCTTGCCAAATATGACAAGTATCACAACCAAAGTTGAAAGGATTACTATTGTCCTTACAATCCGATTCATTATCTTTCACAATGGAAGCCTTAAGGTCCTCTAATTTCTTTTCGGACTCTAAGACTTTGTGCTCTAAATATGTAAAAATTCTTCTATTAGAAGCAAGTTTCTTAAAGGCTTCAGTTGCTTCCTTGTGTAAAACATCGAATGCGGTTTGTAATTCGGAATGAGACATATTAGATGACATATTATATCTAGAGTGACGTACCTGTTTCTTTTTCTTTTTCTGATTTGCGGAGAGACATAGATTCACGGACTCTTCTTCATCACTAGAGCTTTCATTAGAGGAGGAAGAATCACTGTCGCTTTCCCATGCGATGTACGCCCTCCTAGGCTTTGATGCTCTCTTATGTGACTTCGATTGTTCCATTTCTTTTCCCTTGTTGTTCATTGGACAGTCCGGTTTGTAGTGACCGGGCTTTCCACATTTATAGCACGTTCCTCTAGTCTTTTTGCCTTTTTGATTGTCATCTTTGGAGAACCTTGATTGCCTTCGGAAATTTACCAGGTTCTTCTCCGAATGTTGGATGCCGTTCTTTCTCACGTACCGGTTATACCGTTTAACGAACAGCCCCATGTCCTCATTTATGTCTTCTTCTTCGTCGTCGCTTGAAGAATAATCACTTTGCTCTTTTGCTTTAGACTTCGAGGAAGAAGCCTTAAGAGCTATGGACTTCTTTTCACTCATCTTTACTTTGTCCTTCTTTTCTTTCCTTTCATGTTGGTCAAGACTCAAGAGTACCTGTTCATGCTCTTGTAGTTTGCCAAACAATGTAGTCAGGTCTAATACCGTAAGATCATTTGCCTCTTTGATGGCGGTCACTTTCGGCTGCCATTCCCTGCTAAGACATCTCAAAACTTTATTAGTAGCAAGATCATTGGAAATAGGTCTTCCTAGTGAATGTAATCTGTTTATGAGATGAGTAAATCTCTTTTGCATGTCAGCAATGGTTTCCCCTTGCTCCATGAAAAAAAGATCAAACTCTTGTATAAGAGTGTTGATTCGAGCCAACTTAACATCGTTTGTCCCCTCATGGGCAATTTGTAGTGCATCCCACATAGTTTTAGCCGTAGGGCAATGGGATACACGGTAGTATTCATCTACACCTAATGAGGAGATTAGAATGTTCTTAGCTTTCCAATCGTAATTATACTTTCGCTCATCGTCGTCGGTCCATTGTGCTTCGGGCTTTGGCACAACTTCGTTATTTTCATTTGTCATGGTTATTTCAATCGGACCATTGAGAATAACGTTCCATATCTTTCTATCTATGGAATTAATGTGCACCCGCATACAGTCTTTCCAATAGCTATAATTTTCACCGTTAAAAACGGGAGCTCTATTGTACGCCCCTTTTGGTTCGTTAGCCATTATTCTATCAATGTTGTATTTGAAGCACCGGAGAACCGGAGCTCTTGATACCACTTGTTAGACTAAGGCACGGATCTAGAAGGGGGGGTTGAATAGATCCCTTTTAAAAATTTGAGTGGCGCTACCAATAAAATTGGTTTTCAAAATTGTTTTCAAATGCGGAAGCGGCCTTGGAAAATATAGTCTAAAACGAACAACTATTGGAGAGCCGGATATGCGTCAAGCAGATGAATTTAAGACGATAACGGATAGTAAATCACTACACACTTTTATGCAAAACTCAGATGTGATTCACTCGTACTATTTCCTTATTCCAATGATCAAAAATTACACCAAAACTAGCAGCAAAATTAAGGCAATTTTAGTTCAGCACTTTTGTCGAACAGTTGGTGTGCACAAAACTAGCAGCAAAATTAAGGCAATTTTAGTTCAGCACTTTTGTCGAACAGTTGGTGTGCACAAATACCTTAAATGATATTTGTGTTGAATGAGTGATTGAAAAAGCCTTAGTACAGTATTTCTATTGTACTTAGTAGTTAAAAAACAGTGTTTCACCAACTCACTCAATCAATACTACAATTTGACAAAATCACTTATTCTAGAATCACTTAATTTTTAAGCTGTAATTGAAAATGCAGAAAATAAAGGAACACAAGATTTGATGAGGCAGTTCCCCCAGTCGTCCTCGCGTTGGGGTACGTCTGCCCTCAATTCTACAAAGAGAATTGAGATATGTATTGAATAGATATCACCTGTTTGGTAGAACAGTTATACACAAGAATCGATAGACAATTGATACAAACAATCTTAATGTTGCTGATAATTTCTACCACTTCTTGCCCCTTGATTCAAGATGAATCAAGTCCTCCAATTTGATGTGAATGACCTCCGATTGCAGCCACCTTATTGACAACTCTTCCGTTGATCAAACCTTCGGCACGGCTGATCTTAGACACACCCAAATTGAACCCGGAACGTCTTCAACCTTTCAACGCCCTAGCTACTAGATTGATCAACCTTCCGCTAATCAATCACCTTCGCACTCGCTTGATTGTTGAACCGACGATTCCGTAACAAAAGCCTTCAAAACCTGTAGTCTTGATAGGTAAAACCTCAAAGGTTTTCTCCCAAGAAACACCTGCACCAGCTTCCACTCGAACCGGATCTTCAATCACGCGTTCGAACCTTATCACCGTCGAGCAAACCACAAACCGCAGCAAAAAATTGATTATCTGTAATTTGAGGATTTGTGAGTTGATTGAACGATGAAGATGAAGAACACTGATGCACCTCTTTCACGTTTCTTGACCTGAACACTTTCTCACAATGCTTTCAAAAATGTTCTTAAAAAAAATGTTAGTTGTTAAAATTGAAAAGACAGCTATTTATAGTAATATACAAAACAGACAGTTGACAGATCAATGAAACATAGCAGAATTTCTGTTTCTGCGCGCGAACGGTCGACCATAGGGTCGGCGTGCGCTGAGCCGTGTGACACTCAAACTGTCATGCGCCGAGTCAGCGGTCGACGCATGATCTTCATGCGCTGACCCGTGAGATTCTTAAACCTGCATGCGCCAAGTTAACGGTCGACGCATGACCTTCATGCGCTGACCCGTGTGAACTGAATGAAATTGTGGTTGACTCATAGCTACAAAACCTGCAAAAATTGATATGTTTGTTGTTTCGTGCATCTTGTCACGACCAAACATTAGTCACATATATTGCCAATGAAATATGATGATTTAAAAGGATATAGGAAGGATGTAATATGTTAAGTATTGCATGACGATTCTGATTCATCCGAGGTTGTACTTTGTCATCATCGTAAGTATGCATGACGACTCTGATTCATCCGAGGTTGTACTTTGTCATCATCGAAACTTGAGAACGTATGTTGTGAGACAGTTTTCCCTCACATATACGAATCATCCGAAAAAGTGACTATAAGGTGGTTGACCAGCTCAACCAAACACCTTCTAAAATTTCCATGTTGTCATTACTAATGTGTTATCCTGCCCATCAGGAGTCGTTGATAAAGTTTCTAAAAGCTTTCCATGTCCCTCAGGAGATATCTATTGTGCAGTTCGAAGGAGTTGTGTCAAATATCGCCTCTGCACATATTTTAAGCTTCAATGATGGAGAATTGCCCCCTGAAGGGAAGAATCATAACAAAGCTTTGCATATTTCCATCGAATGTTTTGATGTTCTTTTGTCGAGTGTGTTGGTAGATATTGGGTCATCATTAAACGTTTTACCAAATAATTCTTTATCTAAGCTGGCCATCAAGGGATTGATGATGAAACCCAGTTCATTGATAATGAAAGCTTTTGATGGGGCAAGAAAGACTGCGATAGGGGAGGTTGACCTCTCCATCAAAATGTGACGATAGGACCTCATACTTTCATTGTCACATTTTATGTGATGGATATTTATCCATCCTAAAGTTGTCTTCTAGGCCGTCCCTGGATTCATGTCGTCTGTGCCGTAACATCCACTCTCTATTAAAGACTAAAGTTCATGATCAACAATCAACTTATTGTTATTGAGGGACAAAAGGATGTACTAGTGAGTCATTTGTCCTCATTTCGCTATGTTGAAGTGGGAGGGGAAGTCCATGAGACCCCTTTTCAAGCATTTGATGTGATAAATATGGAAATGATCCCTGCTAAGAAAGAGGAGAGGAAATCAGAAAGGTCTGGGTCCCCTATGGTTACTTGGAAAGAAGAGGGGACTGTGATTAAAGTCGGTCACCCTAAAGGTTGGGGCAGAGTGTTGGAATTACCTATCAAAAAGAATAGAGCTGGCTTGGGTTACCCGGGAAATCATACAGCTCAGCAGAAGACAACCTCTGATAAAGGCAACAAACTCGCTTCTCCGCTTGTCTTCACTAGTGGTGGACATCTTGTAGATGGCTAGATCACCTTTGTGGAAGCTAAAGACAGTGCACCAAATGAAGTCTTCATGGTATACCCAAGGGCACCGAGTCAGCAACTCAACAACTGGTATGTCGTGGAGATACCGAAAGTCACCTTTGTCGAAGAGTAATTCTCCTTGTTTTGCTTTCAAATCCTATGCTCTGCCCAAGGCATAAGGATTATTTTGTAGGGCCCCCATGTTTTCAATTAATATTTATCATGAATGAAATGAACCTTTTGCATTCAATTGTGTTCCTTGTTTTTCTTTTTTACTTTTGCATAAATAAAATGGCAATGTTTTCTTGCATTTTCATTTTTCATCTTTTCAAAATAAAGCATAAAATCACCAATCATGCAGAACCACCTCGGATTCCATTGATAACAATATTGCTACGGTCCAATATAACTTTGATAACCCAATATACCACGCCGATGAGGACTGTGAGGAAGATTGTGAGATCCCCAAGGATTAGCCAAATTTTTAAAGCAAGAATTGAAGATCATTCAAATGCATCAAGGATTAGTGGAAGTTGTCAATCTCGAAAAAGAGGATGACAAGATAAAGGTCAAGGTAGGTGCTACCCTAGAAGAGGATGTGAAGAGAAGATTGATCGAGCTCTTACATGAGTATACAAATGTGTTTGTTTGGTCATACCAAGACATGCCTAGATTAGATTCTGACATCGTAGTACATAAAATGCCGCTCAAGGAAGATTGTCCTCCTAAAAAGCAAAAGATGAGACGAACTCGAACCGATATGGCCATTAAGATTAAGGAGGAAGTATAAAAACAACTGAATGCAGGTTTCTTGGCAATATCAAACTACCCTCAATAGGTCGCCAACATTGTACCTGTGCCTAAAAAAGATGGTAAGGTATGAATGTGTGTCAACTACAGAGACTTGAATAGAGCCAGCCCAAAAGATGACTTTCCGTTGATGCACATTGATGTGTTAGTAGACAATACGGCTCAGTTCTCTGTGTTCTCCTTCATGGATGGTTTCTCCAAATACAACCAGATTAAAATGGCCCCAGAAGACATGGAAAAAACCACCTTCATTACCCCTTGGGGAACCTTTTTTATAAGGTTATGCCATTTGGTCTAAAAAACGCTGGTGCAACGTATCAACGAGCAATGTTGACTCTTTTTCATGATATGATTCATAAAGAGATTGAAGCCTAAGTCAACGATATGATTGCAAAATCCTAAACTGAGGAGGAACATCTCATCCACTTGGAAAAGCTACTTACAAGGTTGAGAAAGTTCAGGTTGAGGCTAAATCCTAACAAGTGTACCTTTGGGGTAAGATCTGGTGAATTTCTAGGTTTTATCGTGAGCCAAAAAGGGATTGAAGTCGATCCTGACAAAGTAAAAGCTATCCAAGATATGCTAGCTCCAAGAAAAGAGAAGGAAGTTTTTTGTTTCTTAGGGAGATTAAACTACATTTCAAGATTCATATCTCATCTAACAGCCACCTATGAGCCAATATTCAAGTTACTTTGCAAAGATCAAGCAATCGTGTGGATGACAACTTCCAGAAAGCGTTTAAGAAAATAAAAGGATATCTGCAAGAGCCACCGATCTTGATTCCTCCTGTGCCAGGAAGACCTCTCATTATGTACTTGACCATTCTGGAAGGAACCATGGGATGTGTATTAGGGCAGCATGACGAAACGAGTAGAAAGGAACACGCTATTTACTACTTAAGGAAGAAGTTCACTGATTGTGAAACGAGATACTCAATGTTGGAAAAAATATGTTGTGCGCTTGCTTGGGGTGCCAAACTCTTAAGGCAATACATATTGACTCACATAACATTGTTGATATCAAAGATGGATCTAGCCAAGTACATTTTCAAAAAGCCTGCTCTCGCAGGACGAGTGGCCTATTGGCAAATGGTATTGACAGAATATGACGTCCAATACATCTCGCAAAAAGCTATCAAAGGGAGCATGTTGTCTGATTATCTTGCCCACCAACCTGTGGAAGATTACCAGCCCATACGTGTTGACTTCCCTGATGAAGACGTCATGTTTGTCATAGACTATGAAACATTAGGCCCAAATGACGGACCCGCACCAGGATCGTGATGGACGCTCATGTTCGATGGTGCCACAAATGCTCAAGGCAATGGAATAGGGGCAATTATCTCATCTCCTACTAGTTTTCATATTCCCTTCATTGCAAGGTTGTGTTTCGAATGCACAAACAACATGGCTGAGTATGAAGCATGCATCTTCAGAATTGAAGCAGCTATCGATCACAGAATCAAGATTCTAGAAGTGTATGGGGATTCTGCTTTAGTCATCATTCAAGTCAGTGGTGACTGGTGTAATACCCCAAATTTTGCCCTAAGATTTGTCGTCGCATTTCATTGCATTTTTATTGCATTTAATCAATTACTAACAAATTTGTGTAGTCGTTTGACTTTTTGCAGGTAAATATCATATGGCATGCATTTTTTTTCTAAAAAGTAAAAATGGCACAATTGGTAGGAGGACATGTGTAAGGAGTTATGAGTGTGAGAGGTTGAGAGTTCAAATCTCACCTTTGTCACTTTTTTGTTTTTTATTATTTTTACTCTAAATTTTTCTATCTTTCATTAAAAAAATAACAAAAATAGTTTTTTATTATTGTTTAATTATTATTTTCGTATTTTAATTAAATCATTTTTTAAAATATTATTTTTTTCACTTTTTTCTAAATTATTCATAAAAATATCCAAAAAATCATAAAATAAAAAATATTGAAAAAATTTTGTTCTTTTTATAATATTTTTGATTTTAGGAATCAATAGGATTATTAGTTTTTATTTTAAGTTTATTTTAATTATTTTAAATTATTTAAATTTTATTTTTTCTTAACTAATTATTTAGTTTGGGCTTTAAAATGGGCTTTAGGGACATTATTGACAATTTGGTGTTAACCCTAATTTGTTCCCTATATATACATGTGTTGCCTTGTTGGAAAAAGGGAGAGAATGAAAAAAACCTAAGAGGAGTGAGTGCCGTTTGCCATTATTTAGTTTTCTTCTTCATCCATTACCATTGTTTCTTTTTCTTCATCGTTTATCGTATATTCTTTTCCTTCATCTATTACTGTTGTTTCTTTTTCTTCATCTTTTACCGTTATTTCTTTTTCTTCATCTATTACCGTTATTTCTTTTTCTTTATCTATTACTGTTACGTTTATATATATATAATTTTTAAATTGTTAGAGTTTATATATATAAGATTTTTGATCGAATTATGTCGATACGATGTTTGCACATTTGTGTGCATGACGCGTGACATTTGTGTTAGTTCGATCTGGTTGCGATGATCGCATTTTTGTGTGAGCAATAATACTATTCTTTGCTTAATTTCTTTTTCTTTGCGATAAATTTTGTTTCGTCCGATTTAGATCTGGTTGCGATGAGCGCATTTCTGCGTTAGCAACATTGTTGGGTTATTTGGCACATTTAAAATTCATTATTGCTTTATTATTATTATTATTATTATTATTA
Source organism: Lathyrus sativus (assembly GCA_963859935.3). NCBI lineage: Eukaryota > Viridiplantae > Streptophyta > Magnoliopsida > Fabales > Fabaceae > Lathyrus > Lathyrus sativus. The sequence continues at coordinate 513,223,422 of OZ012741.1, forward strand.
TTATTATTATTATTATTATTATTATTATTAGTATTATTATTATCATTATTTATTATTATTATCATTATTATCATTATTATTACCATTATTATTATTATTGTTATCATTAATTTATTAAAACTTGTTATAATATAAAAATCTGTTTTTTTAAAATAAATAACATTAACATCTTTTCCAAATTAATATGAAAACCTATTATTTTTAAGAAAAACTTTTTTTTAGATAAATTTAAAATAATAACTAAAATCTTTTTTTTAAAATAATAACTAGAACCGTTATTTATTTTATTTTATTATTGTTCAATTCAAATTTCATTATCATATTGTATCTGCTCCTCTCATGTAACCTCGCGAACTTAACAATCGCTCTTTAAATTCTGCCTTTAAATTTCTGCTTGCATGGTTTAAATTATGACATTATCTCTCTGTTTGCATGATTCAATTATCTCACGCGTTTACCATTATTTCTGTCACATTGCACACATCCGAAGGTTAGGTCTAACTGTTTGGCCGCCGCGCCAATAGTCCGTAAAACTTCACACATTCAATTTCAAATCCTCAAAACTACAAACTACAAACCCTAATTTTCACAAATGCCTCGCCGCAGGCAAGATTACAATTTTACCCCTAGCATTAGGTCAAAGAGCCGCCGCGCTCTGTTTAGGGTTTCCCGCCGCGGAATCCCTAACCTAATTTAACTCTAATTACAACTTAACAATTCAACATAGAGATTTGGAGTTTCTACACTCCACGTAAGCGTGTCCTTAAGACATGTTTATTCCCCGTGAGACTTTGACCACAGTCAAGAAGTCTCTAACCTCCCTTTTGAGGGGAACTACGATTACTCTGATTCCACTCCCGTAAGGATACGTAGGCACAAGATGCGATGTCTTGCAGAGTAAACTTAGAATTAACCCCCTAGGTCTTTTTAATTTTTTAATCCTTTGTACATATACCTTAAGCAAATAAATAAAGCAAAAATAGTAAACATTTGAACAAAAGGTTCCTGTAGAGTACTACAGAAGTTTAGGGTGCTAATACCTTCCCTAAATTTAACCAACCCCCGAACCCTAAATCTTTCCCCGCGTTGTGTTTACGATGCAAAATAGGTTTTCCCTCTTTTGACCTTTTCCTGCGGATAAATCAAAGAGCGGTTGTGAATTGAATTGCGATTCAAACTCATTAATAGTTTGTGATCCTATTTCCACCGCAACAGAAAATGGCGACTTCACTGGGGATGTCTTAATCTCTGAGGGTTATCCCTAATTTGTTCACATTTATTATGTTTTGCTTTACTATTCATTTGTATATATTGTACTCTGATTTTGGGATGGTTCCTTGTGTTGTGAGATAAGTCCTACGCCCGGACTAGTGACATTATTATAGGATGGGGATATATTCGATGAGGCTTATAGGGAGTGAATCCCGACCAAGCTGATTCGAGAATCACCACTCAGTTGAGACCCTTGCGAAAATGGTTCGGTTGAACGAGTAATCGTTGAAAACTTTTTCCATGGTCGATTGGAGTCTGTGATATTGGGAACCGTAGTACCTTTACACCACCTTGGCCTTATTTAGGACGTAGTGCGGAAACCATGTGGGAGTAGTCCTACACTGGTTGCTACGCGATACTACACTCAAAAGAGGTTCTCTTGAGAATATTATTAATCCCCGAGTCAATCGGAAGGTCGATAATATCCGAAAGATGGGCTGATGACTTTGGGCACTTTTTAGAACCTTGTTCTGCAGGTACAACTAACCTATAGTACACTCCTTTTTGGGGATGGGTAGACCTTAACTCCGCTCACGTACCTTTAACCTAGGACTTTGTGGGTTTTCATGCATTGCATCCATAAAACATCATATCGCATTAAGATTTCATGGAATTCAAACTCTATCTATGAACATTGCAGGATACCATGGATCACTCTAGGAAGCATACTTTAAAATTTACTTTTAAGGGTTTTAATTTGGAAGTCCTAGAGAAGCTAAGAGATTTGGTTTAAGATCAAGAAAAGTTCCAAAACAGATATGGAAGGCTATTGTCTTTGTTGAAGGTTCAAGTAAACGAAAGACTTCTTGCGACTTTGCTACAGTTTTATGATCCAGATTATCACTGCTTCACCTTTCCAGATTATCAGCTTTTACCTACCTTAGAAGAGTACTCTCAGTTGGTGGGATTATCTATCTTGGATAAGTCTCCATTCCCCTTCTTGGAGGAAGACCCTAAAGAACGAGATATTGCTAAAGCCATTTGTCTGAAGATATCCGATGTCAAAAACAATATGATCACTAAAGGGGGGACCTCCGGTTTTCTCAGGGACTTCCTAATTAAGAAGGCCCAATTTTATGCCGATCATAAAGACATGTTTGCCTTTGAGACAATATTTGCCTTGCTTATTTATGGGTTGCTGCTTTTTCCTAGTTTTGAGGGGTTTGTGGACCTTAATGCAATCAAGACCTTCATGAGAAGAAATCCAGTTCCAACGCTATTGGGTAATACTTATCATTCAGTACATCTCCGAAACTTTCATGGTGGAGGAATGATTACATGTTGTGTGCCATTACTATACAAGTGGTTTATTTCTCACTTACCCAAGTCCGGTCCGTTCTGGAGACCTAATCAAGAACGTTGGTCGCAAAAAGTTATGGCTTTGACTCACTCTGATATTGATTGGTATAATCGCATGTATGATGGGATATCGATCATTGATAGTTGTGGAAAATTCAACAATGTGCCTTTGCTCAGTTTCAATGGAGGAATTAGCTACAATCCAGTCCTAGCTCGCCGACAGTTGGGATACCCCTTGAAGGAACCACCTAAAGGTATTCATGTGGAGAAAATCTTTTTCGAAGACGACAAAAAGCTTCAAGATCAGATTCTATCCTCTTGGAATCATCTGCATAAGAAGGACAAAGAAAGTTTGGGAAGACCTAATTGTGTGTCCATGGAACCATACCTTCAATGGGTCTGAGGAAGAGCTATTGAGTTGAAGATGCCTTACTCTCGCCAAGATCCTTTACCTCAAAGAGAAGAACCTGTCCAGTATTTCATGACTGAAGCTGAGACTTTGAAGATCACTTTGAAGAGATCACAACGCGAAACAGAATCATGGAAGAACAAATACCATGTGATGGTCAGCGAGTACGAAGAACTTCAAAAGCAGATTCAGTCGAAGAATGATGAGATACAATCCTACAAGAAGAGAAGGCTCTACGAATATTTATTTTCCTCCGACTCTCCGTCTGCTCACTGAAGTTGTGGAAGATGCTTCTCTAGGACTTTCTAGGCTTTTATTTAGCTATTTTGGTTGCAAGAATATTATTTGTAATTTGTCTTCAATGAATTAAAAGTTTCCTTGGTATTCCGCAATATTCGTAAATATTTGAATTCCATGAAATCTTCATTTGCATTCACATTTTAGCATCATACTTTTGCATTGCATGTGTCTCCCGGTTTCTCATACTCGGTTCTCTCACCTTCCAGTTTTGTCATCCTAAGTTCTCTGCATCAATACGACCCTTCAAAAGGATGGAAGATCAAAACCAAGAGATCAACCGTGTCATCCATGAACTCGAAGATCTTCGAGGAAGTGTAGGGCAGATTTTGGAGATGCTACGAGCTCTTAGTGTGAAGGTGGATGCTCAGTCTACTGTTGTTTCTGAGACTACTAATACCGTTATGGGATCTCAACCAGCTGTTACTGTCGAGAATGTACCTCCTCACGGTCTTCAATCTGGTTCGGTGCCTCCCAGTGCTCAACCAGTTCGACAAGCTACCCCTCCAAAGTGCAAAACTCCTAACTCCGACCATGGTAAAGGACCTGCACGTTCGAGGAACCGCAAAACAGCTACACCTCAACCTTGGCAACATCAGCAGAGTTATGTTTAAGGTTATCCGCTTCCATATGTTCAACGACCCTATGTAGTTACTGTTGCACCTCCTTTCGATCAACAGTTTCCTACATACCAGCCTGTGCAGTCAGCTCCGGTATATCAAGCACCGACTTATCAACAACCTTCCGGTTATCCGCCCATGCAAGTTCCTGTCAACAGTCAACGAGTGCCCAACGCCCCTGTTCACCAGCAATCACAGGATCAGGTTCCTTATCTCCGTAAGAGTCAGTATAAGCCTTGTCCTCCAATTCCGATGACCTTCACTGAGTTATACCCCCATTTGGTACAACAGGGTCTGATTATCACCCGTGCTTTGGGTCCTCCGCCTAATCCGTTACCTGCAGGTTACAACGCTGCCGCTCATTGTTTATTTCATGAGGGTGCGCCCGGCCATGATCTAGAGAATTGCTACGCTCTTAAGAACTGTGTCAGAAATTTGCTAGAAACGAAGAAGTTGTCTTTTAGCGATGCTCAACCAAAGATCGAAACTCCTCTCGGGGTTCCCCGCTTGTCAAACTTAAATTCTACAAAGCATGTTGTTACCTCAGCGAATCAGCCGAATCCAGTAATTATTCAAAGGCCTAGCTCGCTTCATTTCAGTAACCCTCAAGATGATATGACCGGGATCAACAAAGAATCCGGGAAAGTTATTTTGAAGCAACGACTGAAAACTGTTGAAGATGTGACCAGCGTAACTGGGGCAAGCCATGACGACTCACAGTGATCATGAACCAGACGTCCTTTCCATTGAGGCTCCGCCAAAGGAAACTGTTACGTTTGAATGCAAGATTTCATAAACATTTAGAAGGATTTTTCCGACAGTTCATTTATATGTATTTCTCTTTGATTAAGCATATTTAGCATGTACGAACTTGTTTATCTTCGATTAATTAATGCAACGCATATGTTTGTCTTGAATAAATCCATTCGTTTCACTCATTCAAAAAAAAAACGTTTTCATAAATCATAATGCCAACTTTACCCGATCTCTTGTTCTGATGGAGAATTAGGGGGAGGATGACGAACCCAAAACGTCATATTTCTTGTCGTATGCTTTCGATTGAAACCCGCTGATGATGTAAGGCATTGTTTCAAATCCCAAACACTGGAGATATAAGGATGTTAGTCCCTAGTCAACCCTTTGAGCCTTGAAGTAGGAGTTTTTCTTTCTTTTTAAGAACCTTCATCCTAACCTGGGGCAGTGTAGGTTTCAGTTAAACCGATCGAGCGCTTAGACTCTTAAAAAGGAAGAGCAAACCTTCGAGAATTTATCCTTAGCATCTTAAGAAGTCCAATACAATGACTATCCCTCGGTTACCTAAGAAGTGGGGCAGTCACGAGCCTTTCGAAAGATTTACACGACTTGTGCATAAAAGAATATTCAAAAAAATAATAAAAGCCCGCTAAGTCAAAACCTATGAAGGAGACTTAGGCAAAACTGGGGCATCCCGCTGGACTCCAAAGTCAAATCAATAGACGTTGTCCAGGCAAAAGTTAGGGAATAAGAGCAACAAACCAGTAGTTTTTTAGAATCCCTATAAAGAACAAAGTCGTGTGATCGAATTGCCATTAGAAGTAGGTGAGTGACTGCCATGTCCAAAGCCTTGATAAGTTCTCGACCATAGCAAATCCGCTTGAGATATGAGCGTTCGTATCCGATTAACTGAAGTAGCATTGGAGAACATCACGAAGAAGGGGTGGGTACAAATATAACTTTGAGCCTTTATCTTTTGTTTCTTAAACCGTGAACCGAGCCACGATACAACCTTTAAAAGACCTAATTGAAGTAGGACTTCGGTTGAAAGCATACTTGACAAGATCACATTTCCTGACTCCTACGAGCTATGCTCAGAAAAAAATTCATGTTGGCATTATAATTAAAACTTATATCCTGACTAGTGATTTCGGTCACAAGTTATCGCAATATCTTTTTTCAAAACAAAAATTCAGGACAAATATATGTGTACATTGACAAGCTCAGGATAGGCATTTCAGGCATGACAACTTTGCTTGATATCTTAGAGATTTACATATGAACATAACCCGTGGAACTTGAAGATCCTGCTGAACAGGGGCAGGCAGTTTCCCAGTTCGCTTACCAACGCGAGTCTGACGTTCCTAAGAGCTATTTCTCAAAGATTTCGTAGTAACACGCTTAATGTGTGCCAGTTACGTCGAGACCTGACAAATCTCCCAAAGAGTTTGAAAACAGTGGGGCAACCAGACTCCGTGTTCTCTATAAAATCCTCTTGAGATGACCCTACCTCGCAACACAAATATTCTGGGGCACCGTGTTTTTTGAAGAAACAAATGGCGACTACTATAAGGTCCTTCATGTGGTTTCACAACTTTTCTTCATGCACCCAATGGATTTTACTCACGGCGGCCTTCATTCCCCAATAAATCTCAGTGTTGCAACAGGCTCCTAAACTATTGCCTCATCACAGTCCCCAGCGAGACTATAAGCTAACAACTTTTTCTTAGGTAACTCGAAAGTGTCCCTCAGGTTTTCTTCTCCCCATATGAAGACATGATACTGTGCATCCCAAGCAGATCACCTTCTCCCCAGAGAATTCAGAACTTTAAAACCAGATGTGGTTCTACCATTGATCTTTCTTACCCATGATTGACGTATTGGTTGCAGAGAACGCATGGTATCTCCGTCGAGATGTTTATTTCATCTCTCGTCCTGTCTCTAGTCTGTTTCGTCAGTATACGCAAGGGCATAAGCATCACATGCCTATTTCATTACATATTCATTACATATTCATTACATATTCATTACATATTCATTACATACTCATTACATACTCATTGCATACTCATTTCATAACATCTTGCATACATAGACATTAACATACATCCATATTAACATATGCATCAACATATGCGTTAGCATTCACAGGTCCATTGTGTCTCGCCATCATTGGTTGTTACCGCCGAGTAACTGGGTTCGTCCATTCTCTCCAAATAGATTGTCAGCCATAAGCATAAAATACTTACTTGTTTCCAGTTTCCCCACAGAGTTCGATCCTCGTGGATGACGGTTACTTCAGCTATCTTTCCTCACCAGGATAAGATATTTACCCTTCGAGTTCATTCCCTCGATGGAGTCTTGATTACCAGTCTTCTTTCTAGCTCGATCCTAGATTGAATCTCAGTCTTGTCGGTCGTCGAGCCAACCGGACGTGCATTTATTTTGCACCATCTAAAGATTTTCACCATACCATGGCAGATACGCGACTGTTTTCGCCCGAGAAGTTTATCACTGTACCCGGACGTGCATTTATTTTGCACTATCTTTCAACTAATCCTTTACAGATGCACGCCAGTTCACGCCTGGAAAATCTATCAGTACAACACTTTACAATCCTACATTGTTACAGCATCGGTATGATACATTTCTCGCCTGAGAAACCTATCGATATGACAACCTTACACAACACAATACACGCCTGTTCTCACCAGAGAAGCTTATCATCATCTGTTATCACCTCTACAAGCAGTTCTTACATGAGAGGCTTATTATTGCTACTCTTGCAAAATAAGCGACATCTCTCGCCTGAGAAGCCAATCCTATCTTCGTTATGACTCGCAGCAAATGGCCATCTCCATTGAGCAGTTGGGCTTCCATTTTACCTGTCGTCTTGAAGTATGGGAAGGTTTGAACCAAATCGTATTCAGGAGAGCACGATCTTGAAGTACGGGGAGGTTTGAGCGGAATCATATTCAGGAGAACACGATCTTGAAGTATGAAGAAGTTCATTTACCCTTTAGTAAAAGAAGGAGCGGAATCATATTCAGGAGAGCACGATCTTGAAGTATGAAGAAGTTCATTTACCCTTTAGTAAAAGAAGAAACCAAATCGTATTCAGGAGAGCACGATCTTGAAGTACGGGGAGGTTTGAGCGGAATCATATTCAGGAGAGCACGATCTTGAAGAATGAGGATGTTCATTTACCCTTTAGTAAAAGAAGAAACCAAATCGTATTCAGGAGAGCACGATCTTGAAGTACGGGGAGGTTTGAGCGGAATCATATTCAGGAGAGCACGATCTTGAAGTATGAGGATGTTCATTTACCCTTTAGTAAAAGAAGGAGCGGAATCATATTCAAGAGAGCACGATCTTGAATTATGAAGAAGTTCATTTACCCTTTAGTAAAAGAAGGAGCGGAATCATATTCAGGAGAGCACGATCTTGAAGTATGAAGAAGTTCATTTACCCTTTAGTAAAAGAAGGAGCGGAATCATATTCAGGAGAGCACGATCTTGAAGAATGAGGAAGTTCATTTACCCTTTAGTAAAAGAAGGAGCGGAATCATATTCAGGAGAGCACGATCTTGAAGAATGAGGAAGTTCATTTACCCTTTAGAAGGAGCGGAATCATATTCAGGAGAGCACGATCTTGAATTATGAGGAAGTTCAGTTTACCCTTTAGTAAAAGAAGGAGCGGAATCATATTCAGGAGAGCACGATCGTGAAGTATGAGGAAGTTCATTTACCCTTTAGTAAAAGAAGGAGCAGAATCATATTCAGGAGAGCACGATCTTGAAGAATGAGGAAGTTCATTTACCCTTTAGTAAAAGAAGGAGCGGAATCATATTCAGGAGAGCACGATCTTGAAGAATGCGGATGTTCATTTACCCTTTAGTAAAAGAAGGAGCGGAATCATATTCAGGAGAGCACGATCTTGAGGTATGAGGAAGTTCAGTTTACCCTTTTCATATTCAGGAGAGCACGATCTTGAAGTATGAAGAATTTCATTTATCCTTTAGTAAAAGAAAAATCAGAATCGTATTCCAGGCGCCAACCTTAAATATGAGAAAATTGATATATCAGATAAGCAGCAGCCTCTTTATTTGAGTGCTTATTCATTTTGGCATGTAAGTCCCTTCCAACGATAAGTGACAGTTCTTCCCCGAGAAGCTTATCAGGGCATTTCCCATTAAAGTCCATTTATTTTGGCATACAGCCGGTCTTTACCCTGTATATTTGATACGGATTTCCGAAAATCCATTCGATCCCACCACGAGGGATAGGTTATAGAAGCTTGGATGTTATTCTTTGCTCAATGCTCCAGCATTCTGTGATCGATCTTGCAATCGTGTAGGTCCAATTATTATTAGACATTCCCAAGTGGAGGTCATCTCATAGGTGCCATCTCCATTTAAGGATCTTATTCTAAAAGTCCATTTATTTTGGCATACAGCCGGTTCTTTTTTACCCTGTATATTTGCTACGGATTCCCGAAAAGTCCGTTTGATCCTGTCACGAGAGATAGTTTACAGAAGCTTGGATGTTATTCTTTGCTCAATGCTCCAGCATTCTGTAATCGATCTTGCAGTCGTACATGATCCAGTTTTACTTTTAGATTCCCCAGTGGAGGCCGTCTCATAGGTGCCATCTCCATTTGAGAATCTCGTTCCCGGTCTAAAAATGATAACTGGTCGTGTTCGCACCAGCTGACCATCATTTTAGAATTCCCCAGTGTTGTACTGTGTCCCAGCGCGTCGTTTTCCCCAGTGTGTTCTTCTCGTAGCGTCTGTCCCTGTGTCGTCGTATTCGTCAGCATTTTCGCACTCATCATTCCAGCATACACATCATATCATATTCATGGCATTGTCTGCATTAGTCTTGTTTGGTCCATAACATTGCATATCGCCACATATAAGGGCAAAATTTTCGGTTATCTATATTTAAATCCCTCCACCATGATTCCTCGAGTCTCTGCCACTCGAATCACCCGGTGAAGTTATTTAAATAGGGGCAACTGTAATACCCCAAATTTTGCCCTAAGATTTGTCGTCGCATTTCATTGCATTTTTATTGCATTTAATCAATTACTAACAAATTTGTGTAGTCGTTTGACTTTTTGCAGGTAAATATCATATGGCATGCATTTTTTTTCTAAAAAGTAAAAATGGCACAATTGGTAGGAGGACATGTGTAAGGAGTTATGAGTGTGAGAGGTTGAGAGTTCGAATCTCACCTTTGTCACTTTATAATATTTTTGATTTTAGGAATCAATAGGATTATTAGTTTTTATTTTAAGTTTATTTTAATTATTTTAAATTATTTAAATTTTATTTTTTCTTAACTAATTATTTAGTTTGGGCTTTAAAATGGGCTTTAGGGACATTATTGACAATTTGGTGTTAACCCTAATTTGTTCCCTATATATACATGTGTTGCCTTGTTGGAAAAAGGGAGAGAATGAAAAAAACCTAAGAGGAGTGAGTGTCGTTTGCCGTTATTTAGTTTTCTTCTTCATCCATTACTATTGTTTCTTTTTCTTCATCGTTTACCGTATATTTTTTTCCTTCATCTATTACTGTTGTTTCTTTTTCTTCATCTTTTACCGTTATTTCTTTTTCTTCATCTATTACCGTTATTTCTTTTTCTTTATCTATTACTGTTACGTTTATATATATATAATTTTTAAATTGTTAGAGTTTATATATATAAGATTTTTGATCGAATTATGTCGATACGATGTTTGCACATTTGTGTGCATGACGCGTGACATTTGTGTTAGTTCGATCTGGTTGCGATGATCGCATTTTTGTGTGAGCAATAATACTATTCTTTGCTTAATTTCTTTTTCTTTGCGATAAATTTTGTTTCGTCCGATTTAGATCTGGTTGCGATGAGCGCATTTCTGCGTTAGCAACATTGTTGGGTTATTTGGCACATTTAAAATTCATTATTGCTTTATTATTATTATTATTATTATTATTATTATTATTATTATTATTATTATTATTATTATTATTATTATTAGTATTATTATTATCATTATTTATTATTATTATCATTATTATCATTATTATTACCATTATTATTATTATTGTTATCATTAATTTATTAAAACTTGTTATAATATAAAAATCTGTTTTTTTAAAATAAATAACATTAACATCTTTTCCAAATTAATATGAAAACCTATTATTTTTAAGAAAAACTTTTTTTTAGATAAATTTAAAATAATAACTAAAATCTTTTTTTTAAAATAATAACTAGAACCGTTATTTATTTTATTTTATTATTGTTCAATTCAAATTTCATTATCATATTGTATCTGCTCCTCTCATGTAACCTCGCGAACTTAACAATCGCTCTTTAAATTCTGCCTTTAAATTTCTGCTTGCATGGTTTAAATTATGACATTATCTCTCTGTTTGCATGATTCAATTATCTCACGCGTTTACCATTATTTCTGTCACATTGCACACATCCGAAGGTTAGGTCTAACTGTTTGGCCGCCGCGCCAATAGTCCGTAAAACTTCACACATTCAATTTCAAATCCTCAAAACTACAAACTACAAACCCTAATTTTCACAAATGCCTCGCCGCAGGCAAGATTACAATTTTACCCCTAGCATTAGGTCAAAGAGCCGCCGCGCTCTGTTTAGGGTTTCCCGCCGCGGAATCCCTAACCTAATTTAACTCTAATTACAACTTAACAATTCAACATAGAGATTTGGAGTTTCTACACTCCACGTAAGCGTGTCCTTAAGACATGTTTATTCCCCGTGAGACCTTGACCACAGTCAAGAAGTCTCTAACCTCCCTTTTGAGGGGAACTACGATTACTCTGATTCCACTCCCGTAAGGATACGTAGGCACAAGATGCGATGTCTTGCCGAGTAAACTTAGAATTAACCCCCTAGGTCTTTTTAATTTTTTAATCCTTTGTACATATACCTTAAGCAAATAAATAAAGCAAAAATAGTAAACATTTGAACAAAAGGTTCCTGTAGAGTACTACAGAAGTTTAGGGTGCTAATACCTTCCCTAAATTTAACCAACCCCCGAACCCTAGATCTTTCCCCGCGTTGTGTTTACGATGCAAAATAGGTTTTCCCTCTTTTGACCTTTTCCTGCGGATAAATCAAAGAGCGGTTGTGAATTGAATTGCGATTCAAACTCATTAATAGTTTGTGATCCTATTTCCACCGCAACAACTGGGAAGCACGTGATAGCAAATTATTCCCATATCGAGATCACGTCTTAAAGCTAATCCTATACTTTGATGAGATTACTTTCAACAACATTCTTAGAGAAAGCAATCAATTGGTAAATGCTCTTGCCACGCTATCATCCATGTTCAAAGTTAAATGGAAAAATGAGGCACCTAGTATCCGTATTGAATATCTTGATGAGCCCGCCTATTATCTGGAAACTGAGGTAGAAACTGATGATCAACCTTGGTTCTATGATGTCAAAAGGTATCTAGAATAGCAAGAGTATCCAGATAACATTTCCATCACAGACAAGAAGTACTTGAGAAGGCTCTCGGCCAAATTCTTCTTAAGCGGAGATGTGTTTTACAAGCGAAACTGTGACTCGGTCTTGCTCAGATGCATGGATAGACACGAAGCAAGCCAAATCATAAATGAAATCCATGAAGGCTCCTCTGGGACACATGTCAGAAAATCTTAAGGGCTGGCTATTACTGGATGACGATGGAAACTGATTGTTATCGTCACGTGTAAACATGCCACAAGTGTCAAATCTATGTAGATAAAATACGTGTGCCACCAGTTCCTCTAAATATCTTGACATCCCCTTGGCCTTTTGCCATGTGGGGTATAGATGTGATTGGATGCATCAAGCCAACTGCTTTAAAGGGTCATCGTTTCATCTTAGTGGCCATTGACTATGTCACTAAATGGGCAACGTCACCAAACAAGTGGTCGCTCGCTTTATCAAGAAAGAGATCATATGCCGCTATGGGGTTCCAAATAAAATCATTATTGACAATGACTCAAATCTCAATAACAAGATGATGAAATAATTGTGTGAAAACTTCAAGATCGAGCATTATAACTCATCACCATACCGTCCGAAGATGAATAGCAAGGTTGAGGTAGCAAACGAGAACATCAAGAAGATTGTTCAGAAGATGGTGAAGACCTACAAATATTGGCATAAAATACTACCATTTGCTTTGCATGGCTACCTCACTTCAGTACGCACTTCCACTAGGGCAACCATATTCTCTCTCATATACAGCATGGATTCAATGCTCCCCGTTGAGGTAGAAATTCCCTTCCTGGGGATTCTGACTGATGGTAAGCTCGATGAAGCAGAATGGGTGCAGGCAAGACTTAATTAGCTTAATTGTATCGACAAAAAGCGCATATGTCATGGCCATAGCAAAAGTAGTTGAAAAAGGCGTTTGACAAGAAAGTTCGTCCTTGAAACTTTGAAGTGGGAGACTTGGTATTAAGAAAGATTCTGCAAATCCACACAGATCTAAGGGGAAAATGGACACCTAACTATGAAGGTCCATATGTTGTGAAAAAGGTCTTCTCTGGAGGAGCCTTGATACTCTCAAATATGGACGGTGAAGATCTGTCAGTCCCTGTAAATGCAGAAATAGTCAAAAAATACTACGCATGAAAACAAACCCGGTGGACAAGAAAAAGAAAAAGCCCGGGCAAAAGTTAAGGTTAAAATAAAAAAAAATATATAAAACCTAATAAGTTGAAAACCTTCAGGGGCAATTTAGGAAAAAGGGTATCCCGATAGACTGAAAACCCGAAAGGGCGGTCTAGGAAAAAGTTAGGGATTTTAAAAAAGGTTGCGGTCTGTGAAGAATCTGTGAGTTCATCACTAGAATCAAGGGAATTCCAAATGTGAAAGATCAATCCAACCACTTTTCTCAGAGGCAGGGTACTAAAATCTTTGAGGCCATAGGGATTATAGCAGAATTGGAACTCAGTGAAAATCTGAGTTTTTCTCATTTCCATTGTACTTTTTTGTCATATTTTTGCAATTAGCTCTTTTAGGAATTGTATCCTTATGTAAACTACCTATTTATGGATCACTTTATCATCAATAAAATATCTTTCATCAAATCGTGCTCCATATTTTACTTTTATTGCTTGTTTGTAAAAGTGGAATTTTCATTCTTAATAAACATTGCATTGAGAATTTTAGGATAATGATAATAAACAATAAGATAAAACACAAAGTTATTCTCCGGTTAAGGTGTATAAAGGATAACCACGATCTCTAATAGATACACCGGTACATAAAGCATCGTCAAACCACAAAGGTCACCTAGACTCGACCAGGTCACGAGCAATCTAGCCAATCAACACAACTTGTCTGTTAAAACCTTCTTGAGGTGATCCAAATCTTGTCACGAGGATGTTGGGAAGTTAAACTTGACGCCCCAAACCAAATCCCAATTACTTGGCACAAATCATCACCCATAACCTCCATACCCTCATATCCTTGGCATTTTGCATACATTCTGCATGATTACATGCACGTTTAGCCAATCATCCTCGAAGATGCAAAATTCCTATGGACATCCTATCAAGATTCTTTCAGGGTATTCACCCTTTCTTCACTTTCCTTTTGTAAGTCTTTTTTCAAGAAGTATCTCCTCCATGCCTTTTGTATAGGATTCACCTTACCTTTTGTAAGGGATTCCATTACCTTTTGTGCGAAATCTTATTCTTTTGCTTTCCTTTTGTAAGAGTTTTCTCAGCATCTTTCGCATGCAAAAGAACTTTGTATTGGTACAAATATGGGAATAGACGAATAATATATTCCCGTTTCGACTAATTTGGATGCTTGACGCCTGTGTGGCCAAGAACTGAATGGTCGCCATGCTCAGAGAATGTCATCTCCGCCAATGTGCCTGTAAGGTCAAATGACGTTCTGATGCCCTATGCAAGTTTCCTCTACCTTTTGCATGAGGATGGTTATTGCCCTCAACTTACCTTTTGTAAGTCCTCTTATGCCTTTTGCACAAGATCTCTTCAACTTACCTTTCGTAAGTCTTTCTGTGTCTTTTTAATGGAGTATCCCCTCTTTTCCTTTCGCAATGGATTCAACTTACCTTTTGTAATTCCTCTCGTACCTTTTGCACAATTTCTTTTCAGCTTACCTTTTACAAGTATTCTCTCTACCTTTTGTAGAAGGAATCTTCCTCCAAACCATTTGTTCTGAAGTCCTCTCTACCTTTTATAGAAGGAAAACATTTTCTCCTAATCTTTTTTCCAGAGTCCTCATTTTCTTTTGCAAGAGGAAAAACAATTTTGAAATTCTCTCTACCTTTTGTAGAAGGAAGCCCTTGTTCCTCCTAACTTTTTGTTCAAGAGTTCTCGTTACCTTTTGTACGAGAAAATTAAATCATCAGTGGAGTGATGTTCCACACGTTCTTTCTTAACCTTTTATTGAGAATATCTCCCTACCTTTTGTATGAGAGATTATATTTTCTCCTAACCTTTTGTAGGAGGAAACACCTGTTTCTCCTAGCCTTTTGTTCAGGAGTCCTATCTATCTTTTATGGAAGGAAACGTATGTTCCTCCTAACCTTTTGTTCAGAAATTCTCGTTACCTTTTGTACGAGAAATTAAATCATCAATGGAGTGATGTTCTAGACGTTATTTCTTAATCTTTTGTTGAGAATATCTCCTTACCTTTTGTATGAGAGATTATATTTTCTCCTAAACTTTTGTTCAGGAGTCCTCTCTACCTTTCGTAGGAGGAAACAATTGTTTCTCCTAGCCTTTTGTTTAGGAGTCTTCTCTACCTTTTGTAGAAGTAAACGTATATTCCTCCTAACTTTTTGTTCAGGAGTCCTTGTTGCCTTTTGCAGAAGTAGATTTATTTTCTTTACCCTTCTGCAAACATCCTCTACTTTACGTAGAAGAATGGCCAGAGAACTCCCCATTCGAGTCGTGTTTTCCTCTCGCAAGAAACCTCTCCGCCTTTTGCAGAAGGAATTTCATATCACAATTGAACCATTATATCACTTTGCTTGGAATCCTGCAAAGATTGTTCCTGTTACTAAGACTAGCAAAACTCGTCATTGAGTTACTCATTGAGCATACCATTGCATATCATAGCTTAAATCAGCATACCTACCCTACCTCTGTCTCTCTCCATGGCCGAAAATCTCGAGTATTCTAGTATTTAATATACTTTGACCTTGAATATCTAAGAATCATTATTTCTCATACCTTCAGATTCAAGAAGATTAAATAGGGGCAGCTGTCACACCCTCTTTTTTGCCCTAGTCCTTCACACCAAGCATTTATCATATCATCATCATACCATGGTGCATACCAAGCATGTGGGTTTTCTAGGAGAGGACACAGAAGGTATTTTTTTGCAAGGAAAGAAAAGGATTGGTTCAATGGTCATTCACCCAATTATGGTGAGAATTTGACCTAATCTTGATCAGCAAAGGAAGGATGTTATGCATTATGGGCCGTGTGAAATAAAAGTTCATCATCTAAGGGTTACTCTCAGTTTCTTGCTTCACAAATCATTTCTTTACAGATGGTGTAGAGGATTCAATCATGATCTCCTCTTCCTAATGATGCTTGTTAATGGATTGGGGTTTACTTTGTGATTTTATCAAGACAAGATGTTTCTTGCTGCTTAAGTTATGGATTAGGACCTCATCAATATATCAGATAGGATTTGTTGTTTCTTGAATTTGAGATTCAATTGAAGATATGGATTCATTGATCAAGGTGGTATGAAAGATAAGTTTGAGAATTTGTATGGACATACGCATTACTGTTTCAATTACTTGTTATTTGCAAGTTAATTTATATCCATTACGATGAAATATGGATTCAAGTGTGGCATGAATTCAACATTTTTAAGTGATCAAGTAGCATGATTCAAGGCATTAGTGTATGGATTCTGTATGGTGTCAAAGATTTCAAGTATATGTTTTAATTCATTATCCAACTATTGATTCAAATTGGAAAGTCTATTCATGTGAATTTCTTCATGGGGAAGTTACTTGAAAAAAACTTAAGGTATTCAAATTCAATGCTCCTAATGCACAATAATTGCAAGGCCTAATTCAAGATTTCTTCATTCAACATTGTTTCTAGTTCAATATTCAAATGGCATTCAAATTTACAAGACATGATTCAAGAGTGCAACTTCAAGGTTTATTTCGTTCCAATTCCAATTATCCAAACTAGATTCATCATTCCAAACTCAACATTCATGTTAAAATGAATAAGTATTACAAGAAAAAAAACTCTATGACATTGCATTTGTCACAAATCCTAAATGCTTGTCTACCATAAACATTGTCAATATGTGCCTAATCCTACAAGCGTTTTAACAAATGGAACTTAAAGAGACTAAGTTTTTGACTCATTCTATCAAGTCTAGCCACAACCTAGCACTATCCAAGGCTTCATCAATCTTCAAGTTGGCGTTGAATTGTCCAAGCCATCATCCACGCTTCACTTTCGCGCCTTGTGCCAAGCCTTCATCAACCATACAAACTCATCATCCAAGCCTTTCCAAATTCCCTCATCAACACATGAAACAACAAAGAAAAATGTTAGAATTCAAAATTGAATAACATCGAAATTCATCTAAGAATAACAACAACAATTCGTATTTCATCATGCCATGATCCAAGCAACTCAAGCTCATATCATCACATTCATGTTCTATCCAAGATACCACATTATATTATATTCAACCATTTCAATTTCCATTCAAATAATACCATACCGTACATCAAAATTCAAAACTTCAAAATCCTGTCAAAAAGAGAATCATGGACCACAAGTGCAGTCCAAAAACAAACAAACAATTGGGCTCAAAATTGGGAACAAGACAAAATAAAGCAGAAAATAGCAGGCAAGTGCAGAAAATCAGTAAATGCACAGAACAACAAGATTCATGAAAATGGAAAAACCAAGCTTTGACATCAAGAAAGCAATAACAACCATACTAAAATAAAAGATTCTGCAGCAGAACATACAACTTAACCCTAATTCTTTCTGCTATATATTGAAACAGTAACTCAACAACAGAGGATCATAATGAACACCAAGAAAACTCTAGTAGCCAAGTTCAAAGAAAAAGCAGTGTTTCACACACCATAGCAATTCACAGCAAATTCTAAATTCAAAAAAAGATAGCCACAATTCAAAACTCAAAGAAACTAGAGCATTATACTAAGGAAGAAGATGATTGAGCAAGAAGAGTGAAGAGAAGCGAGGAAGCCGAAGTAAGAAGCATTACCTGCGAAATTGACGACGGTTTGGTAAGTGTTTAGAGCTATTTATTTGCACTTTTGTTATGTATTTTATGCTTCAATGTGAACTTAATGCTTCTAATTCTGAGCCAATACAAATCAAAATCGAAACACCATAATTGAACTGAAATTGTGATGCATCGCGTTTAAATTGTTTTCTTTCATCACGAAGAGTCGCTTCTGCAAATAAGCTGCATACTTTCCACAATCACATTCACTTTCGTTCCACACGAAGATTAGTGAACTGAATGTGAAATCGCATTTGAACATGAGGCGATTCTTGAGCCGCATTTGAATAAAAGTGAATTGTGTGTGGTAGACCATGATCGAAAAAAAAAATAGAGAATCGAGACAATGAGATGGAAAAATAAGCTTGAGGGAGAACGAAGCATGAGAGATGATGAGAAAATTGTGAGAAAGATACAAATTGAGAGTGTGAGAGACTCTTCTGCACAAAAACGTGAATGAAACATTGTGTTTTGGCTTTGACCGTGAGAACTGTATTTGGATTTTTCTCTGTTTGTTGTGCGTGTTTTAGGGTTCGCCATTGACCCTTTCTTTTAGACTCAGGCGGACCGGGTTTGGACCAGGGTGGTGTTTTTTTTAATTATTACCTGGGCTTCTCCTTTTCTTTTTTGTGTTAGCCCAAGGTTCTGTTTTTTTTTTAGGTTTAATTACTTCTCTTTAGTTTTTTTTAATGAATTTAATTTAATAACTTCAAGATTTTGACGAGAATATTTTATGATTTTTAGTTTTTCTTTTTTCCTTTTTTAAAATAGTAACTTTGATTTTCTTTTATGATTAGTAGATTTTATTGATTTTTAAGACTAGAATTTTATATTTTAGGAATTTCAATTTCGTTTATTGAAATTAAAAATGAACAAAAATATATAAAAAAATGTTAAAACAAAAAAAAAGAGACAATTTTAATTTTTGGATTAGTAATTTAATTAGGATTAGTAATTTTAATTTTAGGATTAGTATTTAATAATGAAAAATGAACAAAAAATGATAAAGTCAAAAAACACAAAAATATATTTAGTTCTTAGGATTAGTTTGAGACATGAGAGTTTTTGTGGGCGTCTATTGGACTTCGTGTGCGACCTAGACTTGACATGAAGCATCATTAGAAACTTGTGACCTTAGATCGCAAGACAGTTGTCGTTACTTCGTTTTTAATAATATACTAGTATTGTGGAATCATTTGTTTAGTTTAGGACACTTTTCACACATATAGTTCCTCTTGGGCTACTCTACATTGAGCCTCTTTATTTCTCGTTTTGATTATACCTTGTACTTTTTCATGTATCCCTCTCACGTTTGATGTACTTTGTTATTTTGTTTTCCATTGTTTCGCTAGTTAGGCATCTTAGGAATTAGGACTTAACCCCAAAAGCATTTTTGATCCACATATCAAGCCATACTCAAAACTTGTAAGTCGATTGCCTCGCGCATCGCCATCAACGTTGTTCGCATCACTTCAAACTTTTCCTTAATAAGCAATAAAACCCTTGATCCAACGTCAAGTGACACTTTTCTCAATAAAATTCAAAAACACAATAAAATACGATTAGGATTGCACGTCACGAGCCTTAAGTTGTGGAGAAGGAGTGAGATTGGAACCCCTCCTACACTGAATCTGAGTATTTTGAACACTAGGCGTTCGACTTGGTTGTTCGAAATATTCATCTCTACCCATAGTCTTTAATGCAATCCTAATCAAGAACAATTTTCTTACAAAATCCTAAGAACAACATCAACTCACCAAACTTCTTTTCTGACTTAGGGCATCATCCGAAAACCCTTTTTCAAGGTATAAAATCAACCAACACACAATTATTTCTCAAATCTTCGAACTATAGAGCTTTGATTCTTCACTTCTTTTAAGTGAGGATATGTAGGTACAAGAGCCACAATCCTTGGCGAGCACTCTAATAAAAAACAACCCCTATTTCCCTTAAGAAATTAGACTTTTAGAATAGAACAGTCATTCGAGCTAGACAATTTAGATGGTTCCCATCGAGTACGATGGATGTGAGGGGGTGCTAATACCTTCCCTCACATAACTGGCTTCTGAACTTGAAATGTGGTTGTGATGACCATGTTCTTTCCCTAAAGGTTTTATCGTTATTTTTCTTTGCCTCTTTGGGATAAATAAAATTTGGTGGCGACTCTGTGTCATTTTTCGCTTAGCGACAAGAGGGACCAAAATTCTAGATTTTAAAATAGGAGGACCAAAAATTATAAAAATTTAAAACAGCGGGACCAAAATTCTAGATTTTAAAATAGAGGGACCAAAACTAAAAAAAATAAAAATAGTGGGACCAAAATTGCAATTAAGCCTAATTAGAACTATAATTCTCAACTCAAACGAGTAGAAATTTTAAAAAAAATCTCAAAAAAGAATTCAAGAAAATACTCCTAAAACTGAACAAGTAGAGAGAAATGAGGAAATTTTGGCACTTCGACAATTCGAAAGATGCAGAGTTATGAGAGTGAGGAAAGAAAACACAATAGAAGTTTTTGGTGTGTTTTAGAATGAAACATGTGGCTTCCTTATATAGTGAAGTTATTTAATCAATGTATTTAATCTAAGCAATGTGAGACTAAGAAATTTTTTCAACTGACACATAAACACACTTATTTTCTAACAATGTGAAACTTAAGAAACTTTTTTAAATTCATCTCCCTATTGGAATATTGACATGTTCCAAAAATTCCCCACTTGAATTTAAAAAAGTGTTTCAGAAGTAACGTCAAAAGTTTCTAAGATTGTGCATAAACAAAAGTGTATATAACTTGAACATTTACATAGCAAGTAGGATTCTGTTGGAACATGTACGCAAATAGAGATTAGAGTAGAGAGAAACACATGAAAGTTTTGTTCACGTAGTTTGGCCAAATTAGATACGTCTGCGGCTATAGAGTAATTATAGGCTCGACTTATTGATTTGTTATGACTTACACATTTGGGTTTCAGTGTTACAAGCATATATATATATATATATATATATATATATATATATATATATATATATATATATATATATATATATATATATATATATATATATATATATATATGTATATATATATATATATATATATATATATATATATATATATATATATATATATATATATATATATATATATATATATATATATATATATATATGGACACTAATGATTCATATTACAATAATACCCTTAAGTTGTATCGTTACTTACTTGCCATTACCTATGAGTCAAATTGAACAATCTCCACTTGAAATGACATATGAGTCAAACTTAACAATCTCCACTTGCCATTACTTATGAGGCAAACTCAACAATCTCCATATTAGCGAATATCAAACACCTAAGAAGATTAATTACATAATATCATATCCTAGCAACTAGCGGTGTGAAGTTATTGCTTTACACTAAGAAACACGCAACAATTCCAAACAATGTTTGAACTTGTCACTGGTGACTGACTTGGTCAACATATCAGTTGCATTCTCTGAAGTGTGAACCTTCTGAAGTAATATTTGTATGGACGCCACCAACTCTCTGATCTTGTGGAACCTAACATCAATATGCTTTGTGTTATAATGATACACCTTATTGTTCTCCAAATATATAACACTCTGACTATCACAATACAACTGAACTCCATCTTGCTCAACACTCAACTCTTTCACTAACCATGTAAGCCATAATGCTTCCTTGGCAACTTCATCTACTGTCATGTATTCTTCTTCAGTTGTAAACATAACTACTATGGATTTGATGATTTCTAACATATAGGCCCTTGCAAGAGTGAATACAAACTCTATTGTAGACCTCGTATCATCTAGATCACATGCATAGTCAAAATCCACATACCCCATAATTGGTGGACCCTGCTCCATGATGAACATGATACCATGATCTGTTGTACCCTCCAAGTACCTTAAGATCCACTTGATTGCTTTATAATTTTGTTTCCCTGACTTGGACATGAACTTGGCCACTTGACTAAATGCTTATGCCAAATCCGGTCTAGTGTAAACAATAGCATACATCAAACAACTAACTGCACTGACATAAGGAATCTTAGGCATACCTTTAATCTCTTAGTATATTTTAAGACATTGTTCAAAATATATCTTAAAATGATTTTCCAATTGAGTACTCATAGGATTTGCTTTGCTTATGTTAAATATGTTCAAAACACTTTCAACATAGCTTTTCTGAGACAACCATAATTCATTAGCTCCTATGTCCCTGTGAATTTTCATCCCAAGAAAATTATTTGCAGCACCCAAATCCTTCATATCAAACTCCTTACCCAACTTGGTATTCAACTCATTTACATCATGCAAATGGTTGGCAGCAATCAACATAAAGTAACAAAAAAATAAAAGAACCATCATAAAGGCTCCTCAAATAAACACATCAATCATAAATACACCTTGTATATCTAATCTGGAGCATATATGAATCAAAGTTCTTGTACCATTTCCTTGGAGACTTCTTCAAGCCATACAAAGACCTCTTCAATTTGCAAACAAGTCTGCCATGTCTAGTATCACTAAAACCTTCTAGTTGTCTCATGTAGATTTTCTCCTCTAGATTACCATGAACGAAAGTTGTTTTCACATCCATCTACTTTAAATGCATATCCTTGTTGCTTACCAGTGTAAATACTTCCTTGATAGAAGTGTGTCTAACCACTAGACTGAAAATAACTTTTCCCCTTCTTTTTTTTACTATTGCCTTTTTCTTCTACACACACTTGCAACCAATAGCTCTCTTTCTTGCCCATTGCCCACTTGCCATTACCTATGAGACAAACTCAACAGATTCTGATTTAACAAGAGTTATACAATCATCTTAAACTATATCTCAGACATAACCCGCACACAACCTTTTTATAAGGTTTATTCTAAAAGCCTGTTATTTAATGGCCATGCACGTGTATCCCGATTTAGTGAATTCTCTAGGAATTCTTCCTCTAAGTTCCATAGAAACCGACCTGAGTTCCTAAATCACATAGGTGAGTCTATCAAGAGTACTCTTATAGCTAGGTACTCTCTCATACAGAGTATAGATCTGATTAAGATTTTTATCATCTCATCCTTTTTTTTTGCATCATGATTCATGCTTCTCTTATTTATACTAGCATGATCACCTCATATTAATCACAACTTTTTATTACTCATTGAACATATTTCTTGGGATCTCTAGTCTATAAGGTTGGTTTACCATCATAAGCAACTCATGTTAGACATTAGGCCCATCTTATTGGATGCATTGCGGACTTTTTCTCTAACTAATCATTTCATTAAAGGATCTTCTAAATTTTCATCAGTGTGTACATGATTCACTTTTACAGCTCCTTTAGAGATACACTCTCTAATAGTGTTGTGCTTCCTCTTTATTTGATGTCACTTACCATTATACTAGTGGTTCTCAATTTTTGCAATAGCCGTGATACTATCGCATTTGATCAACATAACTATTATAGGTTTTTCCCACAAAGGGATCTTAACTAGTAAACATCTTAACCAATTTTCTTATTAACTAGTAGTTGCTAATGCTATCATTTCAAAATCCACTATGGTCTGAGCTAAGATAGTATGTTTCTTTGATTTCCAAGATACAATTCCTCTAGCTATATTAAATACTAGCTGCTAGTTACTTCTAAATAATTTATTAAGGTGTTTCAATTTGCATCAATGTATCCTTTAAGTATATCATAAAACAATTCTCTTAAGGTATCACATGACTCTCTCAATGACTTTTCAGTGCTCATTGCTCGGTCTACTTGTAAACCTGCACAACAATCATACAACATATATAATGCCGGGTCTAATACAATTAGTGACATACTTATGACTCTCAATGATGCTCTCATACTTATGAGTAAGTCGTCTACATAGATACATATGAGATTGCAAATGTCATTTTCAAATTTGTAATAAAATCATATGTTACTTTCATTCACTTTGTACTCATTTAATATCATTAAGTTATCAAAATTTTCATGCTCTTGCTTTGGATATTGTTTTAGACCATAGAGACCTATCTAACTTAGAGACCTTCTTTTCTTGTCCATGAATCACAAACTCTTTCATTTGGTCCACATAGATTTCTTCTTCTAAGTTATTATTTAAAAAAGTTGTTTAAACATTCATTTGGTGTACTATTAAGTTATAAATAACCACATTTGAAAAGAATATCCTAATGGATGTAATTTTAGTGACTAAAAAAAAAATATCGAATAAATTTATATTTTCTCTTTGTCTAAAGTTTTTGGCTACAAAGCAAGCCTTCTACTTATCAATAATTTCACCATGTTTTAATTTCTTTTTCAAAACTTATTTATAACCATTCGTTTGAAACTATGTGGCAAGTCTACTAAGTTTTAGATCGTGTTAGATTCTAGAAAAACTATCTCATCGTTAATAGTTTTTTGTCACAAATCTGAATCTAGAGATGAAGACTTTTTAAAAATTTGTTAGATCTTTTTCTATTATATAGGTTGGATAATTTGACACATAATATTTAGCAACTCTTTTATATTTTTTATTTTTGTGAACATTTTTACTAATTTTTTAAAATGAACAAAACTTTCAGCATTTCCTATTATATTTATTTTTTAAAACCATTTTGAGGTAGAAGTTGTCATATTTAGTGGTAAAATGAACAAATTTTTCAGCATTTC
The DNA here is from genome assembly GCA_963859935.3 of Lathyrus sativus. Lineage (NCBI taxonomy): Eukaryota > Viridiplantae > Streptophyta > Magnoliopsida > Fabales > Fabaceae > Lathyrus > Lathyrus sativus. The sequence goes on from OZ012741.1 coordinate 513,248,057, forward strand.
CTATAATATTTTGTTTTTTAAAACCATTTTGAGGTAGAAGTTGTCATATTTAGTGGTAAAACCGAACCACGCTTTGACTCTCTTCGATCGTGTAAGAGTCCTTTAATGTTTTTCATGTGTGCTATTGTCTATGTGCAATAGACGATAACACGTAGTGTTTCAAATCCATCCCAAGAAGCTAATTGGTTGAAACCGAACCACACTTATCTACTGTTGGGACAATGTTGTCTAGTTTAGGAAGCCGAAAAAGCGGATTCATGCATCTTGCAGCGAACAAGTTTAAAACGTGGGTACTGCTGTGGAGGAGAATGATTTGTAGATGAAGGAAATGCATATAGTAAAATAATTCTTGGAATTTTCATGCCACTTTCAGATGTACTTAATTTTATATAATATCTAAAATATTCCTTAGTTAAATATATCTTACGAGAAATTAGATAGTTCTAAGTAAAAAAAAAATGGTACGAATTAAAATTTTGGTAGGTTAGTATAAAAGTCTGGTATGTATTTTTACTATTTATATACATATAAAAAAAAGTCGGCATGTGGAAAAAGTATTGTTTTTCTTTAAAACACTATGAATTACCGAAAATTTTTTAAAATTGTAAAAGTTTGATAGTTTTAAATTACCGATTTTTTGAAAAGTTTATGTGTTTACCGAATATTTAGCAGGACTTAGAAAAGTCGGATAGTTCGAATTTTCGCAGTTAAAATTTTGTCGACAATTTTATACGAAGTGATTGCATCGACAACTGTGTGGGGTCCATAATGAATCCAAATTTGTATAAATATAGATTATATATTGTTAAAAAAACATAGAAATTAGAATGTCTCAATAGTCGTATATGATAGTTTAGTACTTCAACGACATGAAACCTCTTGTTGATTTTCGCCTCCTTGAGAACATCATTACTAGTTCTGAGATCAAAATTGGAAAATCTGTTACTCCACATCGAGAACAAAAAGGTGGGTAAGACCGAGTTATGTGCACCATCGATTGGTACTGAAGGAAAGATGAAATTCAATAACATTGAGCAAAATATTGATGAAGATTTGAAGGTTATGTGGAGAACATATCATTGTATGCTAACAAAGGAACCAATCGAGTTGGATGCAACAATTGATATATATGTTTGTAATTATGTTCCTGAGGGGACATATGTTGGACATGATGTTAGGACAAGTGACCAACTTGTTAACCTAGAATGACATCAATAAAACGGTAATAAAACACAATGCAAAAAGCAATAAAAACACACGACATTTGTAACGCAGTTCGATGAAACCAAACATATATCTGGGGGGGCACTATACCCAAGAAAAAAAATTCACTACATTGAATTAGAATTATAAGAACCCTTAAACTCTATGAAGTTTTATGCCTCTCCCATCTCAGTTTCTCTCAATCACTAACCCTTAGTGATCAACTTCAATAACAGCTCTATTGATTATTGAATTTATAAATCAACTAAGACAACCAACAACTATGCCAAGTTATTGAAACATAGAGTGGTGCATAATAGTAGATTCAACATAAATCCTTATGAGGGCATTAACGTGGAATACGAAAAACAAAAGACTCGCAAACCCAAGGCACTAAGAACACAGTCTTGAGCACAAAACTCTTAAGTAAAACATGAGAATTGAGTCTCCTTATATAGCAACGTATTATGGGTTTTTTCCTCATGGATCTCTGACTTAAATTCGTCTAGAATAATAGAGAATATTGTTGGATTTGATTGCTCCATGAAAATCTCCACACACAAAATATAATTTTTTATATTCAAATTTAAATCTTATTTTAAATTTGATTTGATCTTCAACAACTGTTAAACCAATCAATCACCCAATTTCTAAGTAAACTGCATCAAATCTGATTGAATCTCAACCATGATTTTTGCACCAAACAACATCCATCATGGCTTGCTGATCAGGGCCAGATGTTGCACTGCGCACATGCTGAAATGTCGTGTTCCACATGTTGCACCAGTACATCCAAATTAACTCTTTTACATGAATTGTACATCTTCTTCGTAGAGTGAATCTTGGATAGAATAATTATGAACCAAAACTGCAATACCATTTGTCTGTTGTCAGAGACTAAAAAATTGCAATACACATGCTAGAACATCGTGTTCCACATGTGTCCCTTATGTACCAGAACAACTTGAACAAACTCCAAATTGTTTTGCATAATGCAGCCAATCCCAAAAGGACCAACAATGTTGATGATATAATTAAGATGTTGAAATGTCTAGAATCATTAAGTAGTGTCTATGTTTTGTTATTTATTATTATTTTTTTAAGTTATGCAATTGTCTGTATTAAGTTATGTTACACCGGAAATAATGAAATGTTTAATGGTTATCTAATAAATTGTTAAGTTAAAATGTTAGTAATATACAAATAATATACGAATAATACAAAAATAACAAAATCTACACAATTCTCTAATGAGCATTGTGTATTATATGTGATGCCAAAGTATAAACCTTACCATCTAGTTTACCTAACCCATGAGCTTATCTGTAAGTAATGTTATCATTTGCATATGTTGTTGGTCAGCCACACCAAGTGGAGGCGATGGCTCATCATTAGAAGGTCCACTAACATCGAAAGGTCCAACATCATGTGCATGCTCAAATGATGGTATGATGTGAGGGTGTGATACTGTAACGTACAACTCTAAGTAACCATCCACACGCTTCCTAGAAAACTGAACCTCTACTACATGAATTGTAATAGCATGGGCACAACTGACAATGTTAGACAAAAACCATCTATCAATGCCATCAGCTGGCACAACAGGGACCAGCCATGAGATATCCTAAACATATTGAAACTAGTGAAGACACATCTTAGTTAAGTGTCTAGCCATTGAGGTCTCTCATTCCAAAAAAAACAGAAAAAATGAGTGTTATCAAAATTACGATGCACTATATGATATACATAGGATATTCATATGAAATTGTCTAAGTTCAACACATCGATCCCCTTCCTGTACTCATGAAGAAAACCTAGATGTGAATGTTTGGCCCTTAATGTTTTGGCCCAGTATAAGCCATTAGTGGTAGGACGACTAACAAGCCTGCCACAAATGGATGAGATATGCTTGTAATCCAACACTGCACAAAAACATAAGTGAATCAACAAATGTCATAAATAAGAACTAATTTAAGAAGGCAAAATAAATTTTTATACTTGAAATAAACTCATATCATCGGCAAGCCGCCTTGTCTCCAAGACAGTTGCCTCTTCAAGGGTAATATATAGTATATTCAATGCAACACACCCACATGCCCAATTGACATGGTTAAGCTCGGTAAACAGATACACATGTATGGAATCGATATATACATAAGACTTATCCACTAAGGCATAACCTTGAGATAAAGTGTTTAGTTTGGATCTTTTCACTTCTTACGTGTCGTCATGTGTTACTTCCAAAGTGTCCCAAATTTCTTTGGATAATTTGCAATTTGATACTTGGAAAATTTTGTCCTTTCCTAAGGTATATGAAAGTATGTTCTGTAGAAGCATGCTTCATCTCAAGGTTTCAAGGTTTTGATGATGACAACAACAAGACTCAAGCTCATTTCATCTGTGCAAAAAGTCAAAAGCTTTCAAAAGACCTAGATCAAAGTATTATGGAAGTGATCAACATTCAAGCTTCATGTACATTTGCTGACGACAACAACAAGACTCAAGCTCATTTCATCTGTGCAAAAAGTAAAAAGCTTTCAAAAGTTCAAGATCAAAGTATTATGGAAGTGATCAACATTCAAGCTTCATGTACATTTGCTCGATCATCTTTCAAGACTTGGACACAAGCTATGGTATATCAAAATTCTCTAATTTAATTGATATACAAGTGTTCAAATAATTTATCATTTGATCATAATGCATGAACATGTTTTTGAAACAATTGGAATTGGTATAATAGTGTTTTATTAAGTATTTTTCTGAAAAATAACAGTGTTAACCGATTAACCATATGGGTTAACCGGTTAACCATTTAAAAACTTAAATTTTCTGGCCTAACGTTCCAGTGTTAACCGATTAACCATATAGGTTAACCGATTAACACTGAATGTTTTCTGAAAAATTGCTTTGTTTTAAATTCAAATGTTGTGTAATTGTTATACCGTTTCATCTTTTGAATTACACATAATTATACCTTTTTGAATGGGTATTTTTACAAATATAAATTCTGAAAATTTATTTTTGAAAAATACCTCCAACAATTTTCAAAAACAATCATTGAATCATATTCACTACTTTTTCAAATAAATTCAAATACATTCAAAAGTGTTCATACTTGCATAACCTTTCACATCCATTTGTTTGAACACTTGTATTGAGATTAAGTTGTGAATTCTGATTAAAGGAGAAGATCAATCTTTGTATTGATATTACTATTGTACTCTCAAATTATTAAAAAATTTTACAGAATAGTCTGTTGTGACTTGTGATCCAGGATTGTTGGACACAAGGGTTAGTATTTTGCAAGAGGATTGTTCTTGCACACTAGATTGTTTTGTTGTTAGATTGTAGGTATCACCGGTTGATGGTGTGATAGGTTGTAATTTCTAAAACAATAGTGAAAACTCTCTTTCATGTGGAAAGGGGAGTGGAGTACCTTCGGATTGTGAAGGGAACCACTATAAACCACCGTGTCATCTTCTTACTTTCTGCCATTACTGCTTTCCTTTTTAAGATCATTAACCAGCAAAATTCCAGAAAGTATAAAAACCGGAAAAAGTTTTAAAAGGCCTAATTCACCCCCCCCCCCCCCCTCTTAGGCATACTCTGAACTTACAATTGGCATCAGAGCAGGTTAAGGTAACCTGTTCCTATCGATTCAGTATGGCTTCCGCAAGTACCAACCCAGTTTTCAAAGATGGTGGAAGTAGTAACAAACCACCACTCTTTTCTGGAGAATATTTCGATTTTTGAAAAATCCGTATGAAGGCACATCTTGAGGCTCAAGGAGACGGTATATGGGAAACCGTAGAAACCGGTCCACATGTTCCTACAAGTGTGGTAAATGGTGTTCGAACTCCAAAGATAAAATCCTCATATGATGAAGATGACAAGAAGAGAATTTTAAATGAGAAGAAATCAATCAACATACTTCAAAGCGCTCTCAGTATGGACGAATTCTTCTGTATATCACAGTGTAAATCAGCAAAGGAGATTTGGGACACCTTGGTAGAAACGCATGAAGGGACAGCCGAAGTAAAAAGATCAAGACTTAATACTTTAAGTCAAGAGTATGAAATGTTCCGTATGCAGCCTGGTGAATCTATTGTTGCCTTACAAAAGAGATTCGTTCATCTAACAAATCATTTGATTGCTCTCGGGAATACCTTCACCAATGATGATCTCAACTTGAAAGTCCTAAGATCCTTAACAAGAGAATGGCAACCGAAGGTGACCGCTATTTCGGAAAAGAAGAGTCTTTCAACGATGACATCTGCTTCCTTATTTGGCAAACTTCAAGAGCATGAACTGGAACTTGGAAGGCTTGAGAAGCATGAAAGTCAAGACAAGAAGTCCAAAGGAATTGCCTTGAAGATTGACACAAAGGATGACAAAAATGACGAATCTTCCGAAGACGAAAATTTCATGCTTCTAGTAAAGAAGCTTGGTAAGTTTTTTAATAATAATAAAAATTCCTCTTTTTCTAAAAAGAATAGACATTTCAGGAAAAAGGAAGTATCCACATCAAATCAAGAAGTTACATGTTACAAATGTGGGAAACAAGGTCACATAAAGCCGGATTGCCAAAAACTCGCAAATAAAGGAAAATTCAAAGGCAAAAAGGATTTCAAGAACAAAAAGGCTTATGTTGCGTGGGACGATAACGAGATAAGTTCATCATTGGAGTCGGAAAATGATGAATGTGCTAATATGGCTCTTATGGTGTCACATCATTCAGATGAAGAAATTGATGAGGTTAGTAACGATTTTTCTATTTTTGATAATGATGCACAAGAAGTCATAGATGAACTTCTAAAAGAATGCAAGACTTTGTATAAAAGCATTTCATCCCAAAAGAAAAGAATTTCATTTTTAGAAGAACAAAATACTGTTTTCATGAAAAATATTGAAAATAAAAAACAAAAATTGGTGGATGAAAAACAAAGTCTTGTATGCAAAAATTGTGAATCCTTATCTTTCCAAATTGTTCAACTTAAACAAGTTTTAGAAAGATACGAAAAAGGTCAAATTGGCTTGGAGGAAATTCTTAGGCATCAAAGATATCCTAATGATAAAAGTGGACTAGGATATTCTAAGTTTTCCAAACCAAGCACAAATGAAACCATTTTTGTAAAAGCAAGTGAACAAGTTATGAAAGAAAAGACCGACACTTCTAAAATTCAGCATCAAAGTCATAAAAAGAAAATAATTATTGAGAAAAAGAATTATGTTCCTAGATATAAAATTCATTTTTAGCCTACATGTTTTTATTGTGGAATTAAAGGTCATACACCTAATGCTTGCTATATGCGCAATATTGGTGTTGCTAAAGGGCATTATGTGTGGGTTGAAAAAGGTACTAACTATCAAGGACCCAAAGCAATTTGGGTACCTAAAACTACTTAATTTTGTGTTGTAGGTATGCTTCAAGACAACGTCTAATCAATGGTATCTTGATAGCGGTTGCTCGAAGCATATGACGGGAGACATAAACAAATTTTCAAGTCTATCATTAAAGGCCAAAGGATATGTCACTTACGGTGATGATAATAAAGGAAAAATTCTTGGAGTTGGATATGTCACTTACGGTGATGATAATAAAGGAAAAATTCTTGGAGTTGGAACCGTTGGTGCACCTCCATGTACAATCATCAAAGACGTTCTTTATGTGGAAGGCCTTAAACACAACCTACTTAGCATAAGTCAATTGTGTGACAAAGGGTTCCGAATCAACTTCACAAAGGAAGAATGCTTGATAGAACACGAAGTCACTCATGACATTTTGGTAAAAGGTAAAAGATATAATAATATTTTTATGATTCCTTTTGATGACTCTTCCTTGAAGGTAAAGTGTCTTATGGCAAACAACAACGAGGCATGGCTTTGGCATAAAAGATTTGCTCACATCCACATGGAGCATCTAAATAAATTGATAAAGCATGATCTAGTTGTTGGACTCTCAACGATAAAATTCATCAAGGATAAATTATGCGATGCATGTCAAAAAGGAAAACAGACCAAGACAACTTTCAAATCCAAGCAAGTGGTTTCTACATCAAGGCCACTTCAATTGTTGCATATGGATCTTTTTGGTCCATCAAGAACAAAGAGCTTCGGAGGTAACTTTTATGCTTTAGTTATTGTTGATGATTTCTCTCGATACACATGGACATTGTTTTTAGTGCAGAAAAATGATGCTTTCAAAGCATTCAAGAAGTATGCGAAGCAAATTCAGAATGAGAAATCACTCACCATAGCCTCTATAAGAAGCGATCACGGTGGAGAATTCCAAAACTCAGACTTTGAAGATTTTTGCGAAGAGCATGGAATTTCTCATAATTTTTCAGCACCAAGAACACCTCAACAAAACGGTGTCGTAGAACGGAAGAATAGATCACTGGTAGAGCTTGCAAGGATAATGCTTAGCGACGCAAATCTTCCTAAATATTTTTGGGCAGATGCAGTTGGTACAACATGCTTCGTAAGCAACCGTGTCAATATTCGACTACTTCTTAAAAAGACTTCGTATGAGTTGTTCAAGGATAGAAAACCAAATATAGAATTCTTCCACATATTCGAATGCAAATGCTTTGTTCTCAACAACAATAAGGATAATCTCGGTAAGTTTGATGAGAAATCCGACGAAGGTATATTTCTTGGTTATTCTCTTTATAGTATAGCATTTAGAATTTTTAATAAAAGAACTCTTACTATTGAAGAATCCATTCATGTTTCTTTTGATAAGACTAACCCCTCGAAAGAGGATAATATTACTGTTGATGATGATGATGACATAGTAGTTACTCAACAAGAGGAGATTTCAAAGAATCAAGAAATACCCCAAAAAGATATCACGCAAATCATTGAAGAACATCAAGATCTTCCGAAAGAATGGAGAACGTATAGAGATCACCCAATAGACAAAGTTATTGGTGATATTAGCCAAGGCATTGCAACTCGACTTAATCTAAAGGATGCTTGTCTCAACATGACTTTTGTGTCTCAAATTGAACCAACCAAGATTGATGAAGCCTTAGGCGACGACCAATGGATTGTAGCGATGCAATAAGAACTCAATCAATTCGAAAGGAATCAAGTTTGGAGTCTTGTACCAAGACCAGACCATAAGCACATCATAGGAACAAGATGGGTGTTCAAGAATAAACTTGACGAGAATGGGATCATAGTTAGTAACAAAGCAAGATTGGTCACACAAGGCTACAACCAGGAGGAAGGAATTGATTTTGATGAAACGTTCGCTCCGGTAGCAAGGTTAGAAGCAATTAGATTATTACTTGCTTACGCTTGTTCTATGAATTTTCAGTTGTTCCAGATGGATGTCAAAAGCGTTTTCCTGAATGGCTACATCAATGAAGAAGTCTACGTCAAACAACCTCCGGGTTTTGAAGACTTCAAGAATCCCTCGCATGTTTACAAACTGAAAAAGGCACTCTACAGACTAAAACAAGCACCAAGGGCATGGTATGACCGCCTTAGCAATTTCTTATGTGAGAAGGGATTTACAAAAGGAAAGGTTGACAAGACATTGTTCATAAAGAAGATCAAAGAAAACACCTTATTGGTTCAAGTCTATGTCGAAGACATCATCTTTGGATCAACAAACAAAGAGCTTAGCGAAGAATTTTCACTTATGATGCAAGGCGAATTCGAGATGTCCATGATGGGAAAATTGAATTATTTTCTTGGACTACAAATCAAGCAAACAAAGGATGGCATCTTCCTCAACCAATCCAAGTATTGCAAGGAATTGTTGAAGAAATTCGATATGGATAGTTGCAAGGTGATGTCCACTCCTATGGGATCCGGAACGTACGTTGATCAAGATGAATCCGGTACTCCAATTGATATAACAAAATATCGAGGTATGATCGGTTCATTACTATATTTGACGGCAAGTCGTCCTGACATTATGTTTAGCGTTTGTTTGTGTGCACGCTTTCAAGCAAGTCCGAAGGAATCGCATCTCACAGCCGTAAAGAGAATCATAAAGTATCTCAAAGGGACAATGAACGTCGGATTATGGTATCCTAAAGGTAGTACTTGTTCTTTAGTTGGTTACTCTGATGCTGACTATGCAGGATGTAAGACCGATAGAAAAAGCACAAGTGGTACGTTTCACATTCTCGGGAATGCACTAGTGTCATGGGCCTGCAAGAAGCAAGCATGTGTGGCTCTCAGTACAGCCGAAGCGGAATATATTGTAGCACGAAGTTGCTGTGCTCAAATTTTGTGGCTTAAGCAACAACTCCTCGATTACGGTGTAGATCTCGGTTGCATTCCTCTTCTATGTGATAACACAAGTGCCATCAACATCACGAAGAATCCGATCATGCATTCAAGGACAAAGAATATAGATATCCGACATCACTTCCTTCGAGATCACGTATTGAATGGAGATGTAGATGTTACTTTCATCGACATGCACAATCAACTCACCGACATCTTTACCAAACCATTGGCAAAAGAACCATTCTACAAAATTCGGCGAGAACTTGGGATTCTTGATGAAGGTGACATCTGACCTTTTTCTATTTTATGTATGCATGATATTATGTATGTTCTCAATATGTTTTCAATTATGTTTGCATTCTGTTTTTCACAATTTTTCCAAAATTCTCATGTGTTAACCGATTAACCTATATGGTTAACCGATTAACACTGTTAAATTTTCAATTCTGACTCAAGTTTTTAATGTGTTAACCGATTAACCTATATGGTTAATCGATTAACACTGTTCAAATTTCTAAAAATCAGAAACGAAAATTAATTAGAATTTTTGAAACATTGTATGTGCTAAAAGCATTTTTATGTGGTCAATATTCTCTTAAGTGTCCAAATTCATATCCTTGGAACTCTTCCTCCTCTCTGACTCATTATTGGATATTGGCCTTCCAACCCTAAAACGTTAAAACTCCACTCTCATCTCTCTCATATATATTGCCACACCTTTACCACTCTCTCCTCACAACTTCAAACCCTAAATTCAGTAAACCCTAATCTCTCAACACCTCTCAAACTTTCATCCATGGCATCCTCACACAAGGGCAAGGGAAAACTTCCTGAATATGCTTCTGCCTCTGAAGACGACAGCATTCCCATGGAGACTACCAAGAAGAGGCAAATGGACTTCAAGGTTCGTGTCCGATAACTTCTGCTGGTAAAGTATGTGAATCTTAAAGCATTTCCAGCATCTTCATTTGATTTCCCTGCACTGCTTGAGTATCAGCACATAGATAAGTTTGTTTCAGACTCTGGTATCATTTATCCAGACTTGGTTAAAGCTTTTATGAATAAATTGGCTATATATCTGGATATTGATGAAAATCATATGATCAGTTCTGTGGTTAGAGAACATGAGTTTACTGAGAAACTGTCCACCATTGCTAGACACCTCAAAGTACCTTCAAGAGGTTGTTTCTTAAGGAAGGGTGTCAACCATGTTGATGGGTTATGGGAAAACTATGACAAAATGGAGTATTATTATCAAATCTGCCGGTTCCCCAAAGAGACGGTTATAGCAAACTCTCGGACCATCCGCATGATGTGTTATGCGAAAAACCTGACGGTTTCCGATAGAATGCTGCACTATGTGATCTGTTATGTTCTGATACCCAAGGATTCAAACCATTCACAAATTAATGACTTGGAGATGCAAATTATGTATGCAATCAAGAACAGAATTAGGGTGAACTGGATTTTGACTATCATGTACCATCTTCAGCAACAACTTCACTGCATAACAAGGCTGCCGTATGCACGGTTGATTTCAAGGATTCTGGAGTTGACAGAATTGGACCTCAATAGAGAACCGTACACCAAGATGAAACCTACCACAAATGAAATCAACGAGATCACCATTGTTAAGAATACAGGTATCATCAAGGAAGCTAACGGAACATACCGATATGCAGATGACGGTCCTGCCAACCAAGCCTATCTTATTCCCGAAGGAGGACTAACCAGTGAATTTCTCTATACTACCATTATGAACCAGCATAGGGAATCCATGAAAATGCACCGCGAAACCTCCCGAGCCATTTCCTCTCTCCGCAACCTCATCCTTAATCCTCAACATTCAACCACCAGGGTCGTGGAAGACAAAATTGAAGAAGCGAATGATAGTGAAGAAGAGGGAGAAGACGATGAGGATATGGCTGATGAGGACATTTAGAGAATATGCTGATGTTCCTGTCTTTTATTGCTTTCTAGTCATTAAAGTTTTAAGTTTATGTTCTTAACTTTGTTTCATTTGCGTTGTACTCATACTCTATTTTGGTTGCACTCTGTTGCATGTTTAATTTTATTTCAGTATGTTTTGCTTACCTACTTGATTACTCTTTTGATTGCTTTCATAATTGTCAATATTTTCTAGTTTAGTTTGAAAGCTCCTTCCTTTTTGCTGACGACAAAAGGGGAGAAGAGCTTTTGGCTTTCTAATGTCTATATGTGCATATTTTTTGTCTGTTTTTAGCCTCTGTTTTTAGAAAGGGGGAGTTCATGGACATAGGAGGAGAAACAAGACCAGGACCAAACATCGTCAAAGTATTGCACAAGACTCAATTGGTTGTCATCATCAAAAAGGGGGATATTGTAGAAGCATGCTTCATCTCAAGGTTTCAAGGTTTTGATGACGACAACAACAAGACTCAAGCTCATTTCATCTATGCAAAAAGTCAAAAGCTTTCAAAAGACCAAGATCAAAGTATTATGGAAGTGATCAACATTCAAGCTTCATGTATATTTGCTGACGACAAAAACAAGACTCAAGCTCATTTCATCTGTGCAAAAAGTAAAAAGCTTTCAAAAGACCAAGATCAAAGTATTATGGAAGTGATCAACATTCAAGCTTCATGTACATTTGCTCGATCATCTTTCAAGACTTGGACACAAGCTATGGTATATCAAAATTCTCTAATTTAATTGATATACAAGTGTTCAAATAATTTATCATTTGATCATAATGCATGAACATGTTTTTGAAACAATTGGAATTGGTATAATAGTGTTTTATTAAGTATTTTTCTGAAAAATAAAAGTGTTAACCGATTAACCATATGGGTTAACCGGTTAACCATTTAAAAACTTAAATTTTCTGGCCTAACGTTCCAGTGTTAACCGATTAACCATATAGGTTAACCGATTAACACTGAACGTTTTCTGAAAAATTGCTTTGTTTTAAATTTAAATGTTGTGTAATTGTTATACCATTTCATCTTTTGAATTACACATAATTATACCTTTTTGAATGGGTATTTTTACCAATATAAATTCTGAAAATTTCTTTTTGAAAAATACCTCCAACAATTTTCAAAAACAATCATTGAATCATATTCACTACTTTTTCAAATAAATTCAAATAAATTCAAATACATTCAAAAGTGTTCATACTTGCATAACCTTTCATATCCATTTGTTTGAACACTTGTATTGAGATTAAGTTGTGAATTCTGATTAAAGGAGAAGATCAATCTTTGTATTTATATTACTATTGTACTCTCAAATTATTAAAAAAAATTACAGAATAGTTTATTGTGACTTGTGATCCAGGATTGTTGGACACAAGGGTTAGTGTTTTGCAAGAGGATTGTTCTTGCACACTAGATTGTTTTGTTGTTAGATTGTGGGCCTCACCGGTTGATGGTGTGATAGATTGTACTTTCTAAAACAATAGTGAAAACTCTCTTTCATGTGGAAAGGGGAGTGAAGTACCTTCGGATTGTGAAGGGAACCACTATAAATCACTGTGTCATCTTCTTACTTTCTGCCATTACTGCTTTCCTTTTTAAGATCATTAACCAGCAAAATTCAAGAAAGTATAAATACCGGAAAAAGTTTTAAAAGGCCTAATTCACCCCCCTCTTAGGCATACTCTAAACTTACATGTTATTTGTCTTCTTATCAAACAACCCTTTCTTTTTGTCGTCATTGTTCCAATTGTCTTTCACCTTTGGTTATTCTACATTATTTATAATAGTTGTAAGAATGAATGGTCCATTTTCAACAACATCCCATATTTCTTCTCCTTGTACTTCTAAGTACAGTTGCATGTGAATTTTACATAAGTCATAATAATCACCAACAGAACATGAATGTTTGTTGCTGCTTCCACCGGCTTCCAATAACGGTTTTGCAGAAGCCATATTCATCTAGACTAAGGAGCAAGTCACCTTAACCTACTCTGATGTCAATTGTAACTACAAAGTAAAACCTAAGAGGGTTTGAATTAGGTTTTATGAAATTTACTTCGATTGGCTTAATAGCTGAGGTATTAAGCCTACATTTTCTTATGATATGAATTAAGTTCCAATCGAAGTAATAACTCTTATTTAGGCGCCTGCATTTTTATTTCTTTTATTAAAAGATATTTCACTACAATCTATATTGTAATGAACAAACATCATAATGATTTAGATTTTTCACAATATTTTGGGAGAAATTGATTGCACAAAAGGATCAATCAAATGTCTTATTTCCAACATTAAAAAATTTAGAAAAATGAAAAACAACAATTGATTCCACAAATGAAGCAATCGATTGGAACTTAAAACAAATTTCAAGGTAATCGATTAGAAACCTTAGAAACCTTGAGAATTTAAAGTTTATACATAATTAATTACAATTGAATACTTTAGCATCGAGATCTATTTCCTTTACTTCCAAAAAATCTATAAGCTTATGCATTTTTAATTCTTGATTCCAAAAAATTTCTTCAATGATATTTTTCCTTTGATGAGCTTTTGTCTTCATTAAAACTAAACTAAGATATTTGATGAACATATTCTTCATTTTTGACACTTAAAGTATGTATAGATTGAGTTATAAGAGTGAATTGATTACTTTTCATAATACTTTGATAATCAAATTATTTTATATAAAAGGTATACTTTTTATTATATATCTAAAGTAAGACAGACATTGCATATTTTGGCTATTTGCTATCCATCTCAATATTTTTTAAAACTAAATTTAGATTTTTAGAGAAAAAATGATCATTAAACCATGATATAAAATTAGGATTGTGTTTCCTTGTTAACTAATTTTCATTTTTGATAGGGTTCAACCTCTTCATAGGTTCCCCATGTTTTTCAACATCTGGCTCAACTTTATTGGAATTGTGAATGACATGAAAATGTGTTTTCCTTCATTAAATGTTTGAGACGGTCTCTCGTTTACTTGCACTAATCTCTTGGCTTGATGTTTTCTCTGAGTGACGTAAGACTAGAAGACCTATATGTTTGACAGCCAAGATAAACTTAGTATAAAACTAAAAACAATCTTCAACTATATTCCTTTCAACAGACCTAGGGATGAAAAACAGGCATGCCTGACCCAAAAAAGCACGCAAAAAAAAAAACAGATTCGGTGAGGCAAGCATAATTGAGGGTGCATGCCTAAAACTTTGGCTCGCTCCTAAAGAAATTAGGGTGTGGGGTGGGCCCATGAGCATTGTAATTTTAAAGCATAATATTTAAAGAATTTATGTTAATGCCAACACGTGCAAAATCCCACAAAAATGAGGCAGGGGAGGAGCGCACATACTAGAGGATGTGTGCCTAAAACCTTGGCCCTTCCCGCGAAAAAGTGTGGGCAAAACGAGCATGCAGACCTAAATACAATCTTCTTACTATACTGAAACCACATCCAATTTGTAATATATTCACAAACAAGGCATATGCACACTTTTTATGACATTGTAGATATAGTTATCATAGGACGGAAAATCATTAGATGATTTGGATAACATAACTGTGAATGTGAATAGTTATTTCCTATATTCATCATATACCTCTACACTCGTCTCCTACAAAAGTTTTAAGTCTTAAATTAAAGGAACCCGATATATATCTACACCGTTTCCCGATTGCTTGGGCCTAGAAATTGACATAGTTGACATTATATATTTGTACTTCATGCAAATCCATGAAGGTAGGTTATAAATCGACATAATCACCAGACATGTACAATGATAATTACTTTGAATTTCACGGGAATTTATTTTGTCAACAGGTGCAAAACATGGACTTCTTGCCTTTTTCCTGAAATATGGTTAATTATTATCATTTTTTACTCATTGAGAAAACTCAATAGGAAGTCGAAGTTCTCTATAAATAACCTTATCATATGCATGCCACGTTAAATATTGTGTATATGCATTATCATACTTTTATTAAGGGTTGGCTGAATGAACTAAGTTCTCCATTACTAGTACTTATATTTTTTAATATTAGACTTTCTATAAGAGGTTCACCGTAGATCTTGTGGGCCTAGAATCTTCGGATCTTGCAGGCCTATAAGAGGTTCGCTCCATATCTTGCAGACCTAAAATCTTCAATTAGATTACAACTAAAAAGATGAAGTCCTCGTTATGACGTTATAATAGTAATGTCATCATTTGCAATTATCAGATGTAATGAGGCATATACATAAAATAAAAATATTTTTAAAATTAATTTGAGAGTTAACAATACTCCTATTAATTAAATTGGAATATTTCAATTTTAGAGATACATAATATTCTACTTTTTACAAATAAATTATATCCTATTAAACATTAAATAAATAAAAACATTTTAAAAAATGTATTTTCTTATGCACACACCTATCGTTATCACCCAAAAAATTAGAAAAATAAACCATGCACTACTCAACATTGATAAAAAAAAACATAGCCCCCACTTAAATTTTTTACTCAAATGACCCATTTTTTCAAAAAAATTCCCAAAATAACCCACATTTGAAATAATTTCTCAAACTACCTCACTTTCCAAAAAAGCTCGTCAGAACATTGGTGCCAAACCAATTGGTGACTGCACCTAAATATTAAGAAGAGGTGCCAATTGGATTGAAGTCTGCACATAATGTTGCCAATCCAATTGGCGCCTATGTGTAATGTTACAGTGGTGGCACCAATTGGTCTGTCACCAGTGTGTGTTATGTTATTTTTAGTATAAATGGAGGTGCCTTTTACCATTTCAACACCACACCTCTTATCATAATCTTTTTTAATTATCAGTAACTTTATCATGATCATTAAAAGAAACGGGCGTGTAATTTATTCTGCAACAAAGCTTCCGATGAAAATGCTTTTTTGGAACCTCCAAAGTTTCGAGCATCTTGAAAGGAGTTTGAAAAGTTAGTTAGACAGAGAGATTAATGATGAAGAAAAATTAGAAGTATCGAGAGACTTGTCTCTTACATCTTAGTTGTAGATGAAAACAATGATATGCAGTGAATGTGGGTGTGAGTTAGAGATGGCAGTGATGTTAGGGATATGATGATTGATTCAGATGATATTGTTTTTATTGTTGTCATCTCTTAGATATATTTGGGTGTTATGTCTTAAGTATTATTTTTGTTATTTTTGTTGTTGTTTTTGAAATTCTGGTATCAGATATGAGATGTCGAAGGCGATGTCACGACACTAATATTTGACCTGTTAAACACTTAAAAACAAGATAATAAACATAGTAAGAAAGCAGTGAAAACACAAGCAATTATTAACCCAGTTCGGTGCAACTCACCTACATCTGAGGGCTACCAAGCCAGGAAGGAAATCCACTATTAGTAGTATTAATTCAAAGCTAAACAATCTCAGTTTACAACTTCTCACTTAATCTCTACCCAATGCAACTTCTACCTAAAACACTCCTAGGTATGAGAATCCCCTCTCACTTCCCTTCAATCACAACAATAGTGATAAACTTAACAATAAATCAAAAGAAGACAAACTTCAAAGATAATATTTGATCTTGCTTAAAAGCTTCAATCAAGGACAACACACTCTTGCTTAAAAGCTTATAATGGACACTTACAACTCAATACACTCAATCCAGTTCAAGTATCCAGAAGATGATTGAATGACTCACAATGAACAAAATAGTCTATCTCAATGTATCAATAGACACATGAGTGACACACAATGTAACAACACACTAAACGAAATCTCAAACCCTAAACCCTTATTTGTGCACACACGGTTTCTTCAATAATGCTTCCACACCTTTTTAGGTTTAATGTGTTTCTTTATATAGACTCTAGCAGTATGGGGTTAGACTCTTCAATCAAATCCACTCTTTCAGTTGTAAACCACCTGCAATAGCTTCTCCATAAAACTAGGAACATGTCATCAAAGTTTCCTAAAACGTTTCCAAGAACCTTTTTATGAAACCAAACTAAAACTGCAATGTCCCAAAAATATCCTTGCTTAGTTGCACCTGAATGAGAACACAAAACATCCAGAATATCGTATTTCAAAATCAAACCTTAAAGGATTTAAAATGCAGAAGTGTATTGAAGTTCTGGTATAACATGTTACAACATCTGTCATAAAATCTATCATAAAACATATCAGCAGACTCTGTTGTACCAGTTGACCAAGATGTCACAACATCTCGCTCAACATCTTGATGTGATGCATGTTCTCCAAATAAACCATGTTTTACCAAAATTGTTGTTGTAACGCCCATTTTAATTATTCAAGTTTCTGATGAATTTTATTTTCGGCGTGTTGCATGGAATTTATTTGAAGAATTAAGGTCCATAATATTAGAATAATTATGATTAATAATAATAATATAATGATTAATAGTGTTGATACAATTATTATTAATATTATTGTTATTATTATTATATTTAAAAATATTAGTGGAAATTAATTATGGAAATAAAAGAAAATAAGAAAATGAGGATTAATTGGAACTAAGGGCATTTGTGGCATTTAGGGAAAAAGGAAAAGAGGAAAACACGATTGTGAAGGAGAAGAAGAGGAAACACGGTTAAAGAGGAAGAACAAGGTCTGAAGCAAGAGCAAGAGTTTGTTGGGCTGTCAATTCGTGTGGAATTCTTGAAGCTTCATCATCATCGAGCTGCATTTCGAGGTAAGGGAGGGAGATTGATCGGTTAATCGGGTATATTGCATGAAATTGGTAGAAAAGGGGAAAATCCCTAATCCCCATAGATTGATGTTAATGTGATGTTGATTTTGTGTTTATGATTCTGCAATGGTTGCGTTTATGGTGTTCGATTTCGTTGCATGTGTTAATTGAGGGAATTTTGGGGTTTCCGGGTGAATTCGAAGTTATGCCGGAAGTTGGTAATTGAGTAGATGTAAGTGTTACTGGGTAGAACTGAGTTGGATGTTATAGTCGGGTGGTGGAATGATTGTCTGGTATGATGGGGTTTGGCTTATGAATAGAATCGGCTGAGCTCGGAGTGCGTTGACGACTCTAAGCTGAGAGTTGTTTTCTGCAGAATTCGCGTGCATTCGCTGGGTGAATGGGGGCGAGTCTTCGCCAGGCAAACTGGGCAGCGAATGCTGCCTTTTGCTTTTGTTTGGCTTCGCTAGGGGTTTCGTCGGGCGAGTCCCAGCGAGTGTTTGCTGCGGGGCTTCGCCAGGCGAATGGCAGCAAACATGACAGCATTTTGTGATTTTTCTGCTGTGTTGTTCCGTTCTCGCGTGGTTGGACCCTTGTTGGTCGTGAGCGAGTACGTGGTTATTGTGGATCGGTTGAGAGCATGTAGGTGATGTAGAGGGCGTGTGCTTGAATACTCGTTGATACGAACGATTGAACTGAAGTACGTTGTGAGGCCTAAATTGGATATGTATCCTTCGACTAGGAATGAATATGTGTGGATACGTACGTGAGAAGTATGCACAGTGTGCAAAATATGCGGATCAGTAGGATCGTTATGCATTGAGTATGTGGTAGTGATATGTTGAGGTAAGTGGGTCTGTAGGACCGATACACTTTATATGCGTTGTGATTATGTGCGGTTGTAATATATGATTGGATCGGTAGGATCGGTATGCCTTATGTGCATAGTGTGTGATATGTTGTGTGGTGAGTTGATTGGTAGGATCGATGCACTTTGTGTGCTTGTGTGTGTATGCATATTATGATGAATGGATCCATAGGATCGTGTGCACTGTGTGTGTCATGTGGTTATGCATAGCGTCTTGCGTGGTATGTGGACGTGGTGAATCGTTGCTCGGTGGAGCGTATGCGATTCACTCATGTGCTCTAAATGGGGAGCGTGTGGACGTGAGGCCTGTGTGGCTCACGTGCTCCAAATGGGGAGCGTGTGGACATGAGGCCTGTGTGGCTCACGTTCTCCAAATGGGGAGCGTGGACGCAGCGTATGAGTTACTCGCGTGCTCCAGTGGGGAGCGTGGACGGGAATTTGGATTGTTTCTCTGATGGAGTGTATGCGACCACCCGTGTCCCAAGTGGGGGACGTTGATATTTGATTATATGAGCTCAGGAGGAGCGTGGTAGGGATAGATCGTTGCTCAGAGGGAGTGTATGCGATCTATCCTGAGTTGAGTTGGTACCGCATTTTGTGGAGTCCAGTGCATGTGTTGCATAGTGAGTTGTGTATGTGTTGTGATTGTTGATGATGGGACAGTAGGTCCGGATATGTGGTATATAAAATAAATGATTTATTGCTTTCTGCCTTTTATTTCATGTATATTTATACCATTAATATTTGATCGTGAATCTCACCCCTTTGTTGTTGTTGTGGTCTGTGCTTCTTCGGAAGTACAGACAATCCAGGTGTTTAGCTAGCTTGGATTGTGGCGTCATTGTAGGACATGCTCTGATACGTAACACCGGGGCTTTTGGGAGTTTGTTGTCATTTGTTGTTTATGTGTGCCCCCTGTGGCGTATCTGTTCTTTTGTGGGATGTGTGATGATGCTTGATGGATATATATATATATATATATATATATATATATATATATATATATATATATATATATATATATATATATATATATATATATATATATATATATATATATATATATATATATATATATATATATATATATATATATATATATATATATATATATATATATATATATATATATATATATATATATATATATATATATATATATATATATATATATATATATATATATATATATATATATATATATATATATATATATATATATATATATATATATATATATATATATATATATATATATATATATATATATATATATATATATATATATATATATATATATATATATATATATATATATATATATATATATATATATATATATATATATATATATATTTGGCAGATGGCCGATTTTTGTTTATATGATGATGTATATATACATGTTATATGGTTTATGGCAGACTAATTTTATTTTTCCGCTGCAATATTACTGAAAATGATTTTGAGAAATGTTATGTGGAATCTTGTGGAAAAATTGTGACATCTCGTAAGTGGGAGAAACTCTGATATGTGCTTATTTTAATCGTTTTATTTTATTTTGCGAAACGGAGTGTTACAAGTTGGTATCAGAGCAAGTCGGTCCGTCCGGCCAGTGTAGTGTTTTGAGTCTGTCTGTAGGATAGAGTTGGTTGTTTTCTGTTAACCTGTTGTTGTTGTGGAGCAGTATGGCTGGAGGAATGATGCGGTGTTGGCTGCAGCTATGCAGGCTATGGCAAAGGCGGTGGCCAATCAGAATCTGGCTGCGGGTGCTCAGTTCAGAGACTTGATTCAGTTCTAGAGCAACAAGCCACCGAAGTTTGAAGGTGGGATTTTAGATCCGGTAGCTGCACAGAAATGGCTGAAGGCGATAGAAGATCTTCAGGACCATGGGGTGCAGTGACGATCAGAAGGTGAGATTCGGTACTCACATGCTTGAGGGGGAGGCCGAGGCTTGGTGGGACAATTGTCGTCAGAGGATGGAGGCTTCGGGGACTCCGATTACTTGGGAGGTGGTTCGATCTGGATTTTTGGAAAAGTATTTTTCAGAAGATATCAAAAGTGCTAAAGAGGTGGAATTTCTGGAGTTGAAACAGGGCAGCATGTCGGTAGCCGAGTATGCGGCTAAGTTTGAGGAGCTGGCTCAGTATTGTCCTCATTACAATACTGAGGAAGCTATGACTTCTAAGTGCCTGAAATTTGAGAATGGGTTGAGGCCGGAGATCAAGATGGCAATTGAGTGTCAGAAAATCCGGAGTTATCCTGAGTTGGTGAGTAGAAGTCGCATTTAAGATAATGACAACCGTGCGAGGATTGCACATTACAAGGCGGCGAGTGACTGCAAGGGTAAGCAAAGGTTCGGTGGTACACCTTACAGTGTGCCGACCGGTAAGGGAAAGCAAAAGGTTGTGTCTGATAAGAGATTCCGAGATAAGAAAGCATCGACAGATGTGAAATGTTATCGGTGCAGTGTTGCTAGGCATCGTGCTATTGATTGTCCTCAAGAGGTTAAGAAGTGCTTCAAGTGTGGGAAGTCGGGCCATGTGATGGCGGATTGTAGGACTAATATGCCTACTTGCTATAACTGCGGTGAGAAAGGCCATATTAGCACTCATTGTGAGAAGCCAAGGAGGGCACAAGCGCCCCAGGTTAGCGGTAAAGTGTTTGCTGTGGTGGGTACTCAGTCAGTGGACGAGGAGCGTTTGATCAAAGGTACATGTTTTATCAATAACATTCCTTTGACTACTATGATTGACACGGGTGTGACCCACTCGTTTATCTCTGTTGATTGTGTGAAGAGGTTAGGTTTGGTGCCGACTACTCTTGAGCGGCGGATGACTATTGAAACTCCCCCAATTGGTTCGGTGACTACTTCGCTTGTGTGTTTGAAGTGTCCACTGACTATCTTTGGCCGAAATTTTGGCATGGATTTGATTTGTTTTCCACTTGGTAGTTTGGATGTTATACTTGGTATGAACTGGTTGAAGTTCAACCGAGTGTACATTGACTGTTTCCAGAAGGTGTTATTGTTTTTGACTTCAGAAGAGGAAGCTTTGGCAGATTCCTTGTCTAGTAAGGAATTGAGAACCTTGTTGGAAGACGAAGCTCAGGTGTTTGCTTTATTTGCATCACTGTCTGTTGACAACAAGGCAGTGTTGGATGAGTTAGCTGTGGTGAATAAGTTTCTGGAGGTGTTCCCGGATGATATTACAGAATTACCTCCGAAGAGAGAAGTTGAGTTTAGCATTGATCTCATTCCAGGTACGAGGCCTATTTATATGGTGCCGTACAGGATGTCAGCAGTGGAGTTGGCCGAGTTGAAGACTCAGATTGGAGAGTTGCTGGATAGAAAGTTTATCAGACCAAGTGTGTCGTCGTGGGGAGCTCCAGTGTTGTTAGTGAAGAAGAAAGACTGTAGCATGCGGTTGTGCATTGATTACCGTCAGTTGAACAAAGTGACCATCAAGAACAAGTATCCTCTTTCAAGGATTGATGATTTGATGGATCAGTTAGTGGGGGCTCGTGTGTTTATGGAATATATGAACAGTATCTTCCATTCTTATTTGGATCAGTTCATTGTCGTGTTCATTGATGACATACTGATTTATTTTAAGTCTGAGGAAGAGCATGCGGAACATTTGAGGATCGCTTTGCAAGTGTTGAAGGATAACAAGTTGTTTGCTAAGTTATCGAAGTGTGAGTTTTGGTTGAGGACGGTGAGTTTCTTGGGGCATGTTATTTCGAGTGATGGTGTTTCAGTAGACCCTTCGAAAGTTAGTGTGGTGTTACAGTGGGAACCACCAAAGACGGTAACTGAAGTTAGAAGCTTCTTGGGTTTAGCTGGTTATTACCGAAGATTTATTGAGGGCTTTTCCAGATTGGCTTTGCCGTTGACTCAGTTGATGAGGAAAGATCAAGTGTTTGTGTGGGATGCTGCTTGTGAAGAAAGTTTTGAGGAGCTGAAAAAGAGATTGACTTCAGCACTGGTGTTGGTGTTACCGAATCCGTGTGAGCCTTTTGTGGTATATTGTGATGCGTCCAAGATGGGATTGGGCGGAGTTCTTATTCAGAATGGAAAAGTGGTAGCTTATGCGTCGCGGCAACTGAGGGTACATGAGCGGAATTATCCTACTCATGACCTTGAATTGGCTGCGGTGGTTTTTGTTTTGATGATCTGGAGACATTATTTGTATGGTTCAAGATTCGAGGTGTTCAGTGATCACAAAAGTTTGAAGTACCTATTTGATCAGAAAGAGTTGAATATGAGGCAGAGAAGATGGTCGGGATTTTTGAAAGACTATGATTTCAGTTTGAATTATCACCCAGGGAAAGCGAATGTTGTTGCAGATGCCTTGAGCAGGAAGACGATTCATATGTCGGCTTTGATGGTAAAAGAGATGGAGCTTATTGAGCAGTTTCGAGATTTGAGCATGGTTTGTGAGTTTACTGCAGGTAGTGTAATGTTGGGTAAATTGCAAGTAAAGAATGATTTCTTGGATATGATAAGAGAACATCAGAAGTTGGATGTGAAACTTGTGGATTTGATGCGTGAGGCCAGAAGCGACTCCAGTAGTGATTTCAAGTTGGATAATGCGGGTGTGTTGAGGTTTCAGGGAAGAATTTGTGTGCGGGATAATGATGAGCTGAGGAAGTCAATTTTGGACGAAGGGCATCGTAGTAGCCTGAGTGTTCATCCAGGAGCTACGAAGATGTATCAGGATTTGAAAAAGTTGTTTTGGTGGTCGGGCATGAAGAAGGACATTGCTCGTTATGTGTATGCTTGTTTGGTATGTCAGAAATCGAAGGTGGAGCATCAGAGACCTTCTGGGATGATGCAACCGTTAGAGATTCCGGTTTGGAAGTGGGACTGTATCGCCATGGATTTTGTTACCGATTTGCCGAATACGGCGAGAGGATTTGACACGATTTGGGTGATTGTGGATCGGCTTACTAAGTATGCACAGTTTGTGCCGATTAGTATCAGTTTTCCGTTGGAGAAGCTAGCAGAGATCTACATTCGGGTAATTGTGAAGCTGCATGGTATGTCGTTGAGTGTTGTGTCGGATAGAGATCTAAGGTTCACTTCTGTATTTTGGAAGAGTTTGCAAGAGGCTTTGGGCATTGGGTTGAAGCTGAGTTCAGCTTATCATCTGCAGACGGATGGGCAGTCGGAGAGGACTATTCAGACTTTAGAGGACTTGTTGCGGGCTTGTGTATTAGAGAAAGGTGGTACGTGGGATACTCATTTGCCTTTGGTTGAGTTCACGTACAACAACAGTTACCATTCCAGTATCGGGATGGCACCGTTTGAAGCTCTTTACGGCAGGAGGTGTAAGATTCCTTTGTGTTGGTATGAGTCAGGGGAGAATGTGGTATTGGGACCAGAGTTGGTGCAGCAGACTACTGAGACAGTGCAGATGATCCGTGAAAAGATGAAAGCATCTCAAGATCGGCAGAAGAGTTATTATGATAACCGCAGGAAAGAATTGGAATTCAGTGAGGGTGACCATGTATTTTTGAGGGTTAACCCAGTAACGGGTGTTGGACGTGCATTGAAGTCCAAGAAGTTGGATCCGAAGTTTATCGGGCCGTATCAGATTTTGCAGAGGATTGGTGTTGTGGCCTATAGGGTGGCGTTGCCGCCGGAGCTTTCGAACTTGCATGACGTGTTCCATGTGTCGGAACTTCGGAAGTATGTATCCGATCCGTCTCATGTGATTCAGAGGGATGGAGTTCAAGCTAGAGAGAATCTAACTGTGGAGACGTTGTCGTTGAGGATCGAGGATCGCAAGATGAAGCGACTCAGAGGAAAAGAGATACCTTTAGTGAGAGTGGCTTGGGGAGGTGCTGCAGGAGGCAGTGTGACATGGGAACTGGAGAGCAGGATGCGGGAAGCGTATCCAGAGTTGTTTCCATCAGCTATTTTCGAGGACGAAAATAATTAAAGTGGGGGAGAGTTGTAACGCCCATTTTAATTATTCAAGTTTCTGATGAATTTTATTTTCAGCGTGTTGCTTGGAATTTATTTGAAGAATTAAGGTCCATAATATTAGAATAATTATGATGATGATTAATAGTGTTGATACTATTATTATTAATATTATTGTTATTATTATTATATTTAAAAATATTAGTGGAAATTAATTGTGGAAATAAAAGAAAATAAGAAAATGAGGATTAATTGGAACTAAGGGCATTTGTGGCATTTAGAGAAAAAGGAAAAGAGGAAAACACGATTGTGAAGGAGAAGAAGAGGAAACACGGTTGAAGAGGAAGGACAAGGTCTGAAGTAAGAGCAAGAGTTCGTTGGGCTTTCAATTCGTGTGGAATTCTTGAAGCTTCATCATCATCGAGCTGCATTTCGAGGTAAGGGAGGGAAATTGATCGGTTAATCGGGTATATTGCATGAAATTGGTAGAAAAGGGGAAAATCCCTAATCCCCATAGATTGATGTTAATGTGATGTTGATTTTGTGTTTATGATTCTGCAATGGTTGCGTTTATGGTGTTCAATTTCGTTGCATGTGTTAACTGAGGGAATTTGGGGGTTTCCGGGTGAATTCGAAGTTATGCCGGAAGTTGGTAATTGAGTAGATGTAAGCGTTACCGGGTAGAACTGAGTTGGATGTTATAGTCGGGTGGTGGAACGATTATCTGGTATGATGGGGTTTGGCTTGGGAATAGAATCGGCTGAGCTCGGAGTGCGTTGACGACTCTGAGCTGAGAGTTGTTTTCTGCAGAATTCGCGTGCATTCGCTGGGCGAATGGGGGCGAGTCTTCGCCAGGAAAACTGGGCAGTGAATGCTGCCTTTTGCTTCTGTTTGGCTTCGCTAGGGGTTTCGCTGGGCGAGTCCCAGCGAGTGTTCGCTGCGGGGCTTCGCCAGGCGAATGGCAGCGAACATGACAGCATTTTGTGATTTTTCTGCTGTTCTGTTCCGTTCTCGCGTGGTTCGACCCTTGTTGGTCGTGAGCGAGTATGTGGTTATTATGGATCGGTTGAGAGCATGTAGGTGATGTAGAGGGCATGTGCTTGAATACTCGTTGATACGAACGATTAAACTGAAGTATGTTGTGAGGCCTAAAGTGGCTATGTATCCTTCGACTAGGAATGATTATGTGTGGATGCGTACGTGAGAAGTATGCACAGTGTGTGAAATATGCGGATCAGTAGGATCATTACGCATTGAATATGTGGTAGTGATGTGTTGAGGTAAGTGGGTCCGTAGGACCGATACGCTTTATATGCATTGTGATTATGTGCTGTTGTGATATATGATTGGATCGGTAGGATCGGTATGCCTTATGTGCATAGTGTGTGATATGTTGTGTGGTGAGTTGATCGGTAGGATCGATGCACTTTGTGTGCTTGTGTATGTATGCATATTATGATGAATGGATCCGTAGGATCGTGTGCACTGTGTGTGTCGTGTGGTTATGCATAGCGTCTTGTGTGGTATGTGGACGTGGTGAATCGTTGCTCGGTGGAGCGTATGCGATTCACTCACGTGCTCCAAATGGGGAGCGTGTGGACGTGAGGCCTGTGTGGCTCACGTGCTCCAAATGGGGAGCGTGGACGCGGCGTATGAGTTACTCGCATGCTCTAGTGAGGAGCGTGGACGAGAATTTGGATCGTTGCTCGGATGGAGTGTATGTGACCACCCGTGTCCCAAGTGGGGAACGTTGATATTTGATTATATGAGCTCAGGAGGAGTGTGGTAGGGATAGATTGTTGCTCAGAGGGAGTGTATACGGTCTATCTTGAGTTGAGTCGGTACCGCATTTTGTGGAGTCCAGTGCATGTGTTGCATAGTGAGTTGTGTATGTGTTGTGATTGTTGATGATGGGACAGTAGGTCCGGATATGTGGTATATGAAATAAATGATTTATTGCTTTCTGCCTTTTATTTCATGTATATTTATACCATTAATATTTGATCGTGAATCTCACCCCTTTGTTGTTGTTGTTGTGGTCTGTGCTTCTTCGGAAGTACAGACAATCCAGGTGTTTAGCTAGCTTGGATTGTGGCGTCGTTGTAGGACATGCTCTGATACGTAACACCGGGGCTTTTGGGAGTTTGTTGTATTTTGTTGTTTATGTGTGCCCCCTGTGGCGTATCTGTTCTTTTGTGGGATGTGGGATGATGCTTGATGGATATAAATATTTTTTTTTTGGGCAGATGGCCGGTTTTTGTTTATATGATGATGTATATATACATGTTATGTGGTTTATGGCAGACTAATTTTATTTTTCCACTGCAATATTACTGAAAATGATTTTGAGAAATGTTATGTGGAATCTTGTGGAAAAATTGTGACATCCCGTAAGTGGGAGAAACTCTGATATGTGCTTATTTTAATCGTTTTATTTTATTTTGGGAAACGGGGTGTTATAGTTGTCAATCTTAAAACCATGGAACCTTCAGTTTTTAAGTGTGTTTAAGTTGGTGTGATGTTTATTATTAACATTGTTGTAACAAAAAGTTATTAATATATGAAAATCTAAGGTTACAAAAATAGGAAGGAAAAAATAAATTATGATGTAGAGGTTGCTCCTACATTGGGATAATTTTTCTGAGTATATCTGGGCTAACGACATATACTACATAATCTTATCATTTTATGAGTCGTATCTATTTTTGTTCTAGTACGCGTGTTGTTTGGGCGACCTTTATTCTTTCTTCACATCTCATCGTTGTGCCAAAATATGTCCCTTTGATATAGAGGCCAATATTTCTCCTTGCTAGAACTACGAAGATTTCGTTGTAGACATTCATAATGTTAATGGCCTTGTAAACATCAGATAGATGGTTGTAAGCGTCCTGGCGAGTATGTGCACATGTCACAATAATATAGGAACAAGATATACAGAAGGCTTGGAACTTGCCACAGTCGCACCAACTTTAGTTTAGTGTGACAACATTGGATAAATTTGACATCCCCTCATTGTAGTCCATTATTTCCTGTACATTGAAAGTTTGCCTATGACGGTCAAAGATTGTAATCGCATGTGTGCTAACTTTGACAGTTTCCTCTTTCATCACTTTCATGCATCATTCACTGAATAATTGACCCGACATTAACACTGCGTTCCATCTTTTGCCTCTGGTTGCGAAGAGTGATGCCAACCTAAAATAGGTTGTTCTCACTAATGCGGTTATTGGTAGATTTCTAATGCGTTTGAAGATATCGTTCATGGATTCCACAAGGTTTATTGTCATGTGGCCCCATCCTCATCCTCTGTTAAATTCCCTTGTCCACTTCTCCAATGGAATGTTATCCAACCACCTTTCTGCATCTAGATATGACAATCTAATTTCGTCACGATGGTGTTGAAATGACGGTTGAGTTAGAGCATACCTTGCATTCACTACTTTTTACCAAAGGTTCTTGTCTTTAATTGCCTGCATGAAGTTTTGTGTGATATGTTTAATGCAATATACATGGGCAGAAGGAAGATTTTGCCATTTGTTATCATGGTTATTGTAAGAACTCTCAATAGCAGCATGTCTATCTGAAATCAAATAGAGATTGGCTTGTGGAGCCATATGTGTTCTGTGGTTCCTAAGGAAGAAAATCCAACCACCAGCGGTCTCACCTTCGACCAAAGCAAAGACAATGGGAAAGACATTATTTTTTCCGTCTTGTGCAGCTTCTATAAGCAAGGTTCCATTGTGCTTTTCGTATAAACATGTTTCATAAATTTGAATAATAGGTTTGAAGAATGCAAAACCTTTGATGCATGATTGAAACGCTCAAAAGAGTCGGTGAAACATTCCATTTCCACTAACACAAATTCCGTCTGGCGTAAATACCGGTAATGTCTGCATAACTGCAACAGTCCTCAGTGCGTATGTCTTAAGTGCCACCAAAAATCATGGCAATTCTTTGTATGAATCCTCTCAGTTGCCAAATACATGTTCAACTACCTTTGTCCTTGGAATCCACTTGTTCTTGTATGTGGGAGTATAATTATATCGTGTAATGATATGATAGATTATTATACCCACCTTCACTGATGGATCATTATTAACAAGCGACAAAATGTCTTGACATATCAATTCAGCGCTTAATTTTTGGTGATCCCGAAACACACACTTTCTGGTTTCCAACCGGTGAATGTACCATAACGTTATAAGACGTGTACGTGTTATTGGGAATGCCTATCGAGGGTAAGTCGGTAAATGGAAAAACTAACTATGCAAATTTAATTTGCATGGAACTCTTGGGTGCAACTTGTTAGATGATAACCCGAGAGGCCAAGGTATATTACTTTCGCACCTTAAGGTATATTACAACAATTTAGAGTTAGATGAATATTCTAGTGAGCAAGGTCGAATAATAAAAACTAGGTGTTATATTATGCTTTAAATTAGTTTATTTTTATTTACCGAAGGTAGTGGTTCTAGTATGCATGCTATGTATTTACCTTTATTAATACATGTAGATAAAATAAGAAGTTATAGTTAGGGGTATGCTTGTTTGGCTTATCTGTATAGCTCTTTGTGTAAAAATGCAGACAAAGACACATCTACATTTTCTGGATGTGTTGTTTTGCTCCAAGCATGAAGTTAATTCATACTACTGTCCCTAGCGCCCGTCAACCACAACTTGTTCACACTCTCGTACGCACAAAAGAAAGTTCTTAACAATAACTATATTTTCCTACTTTACTGATTATCATCTCTAAATAATATATTTACTTTTTTGGTGCAGACGGTCAGCTCGTGATATGTCTTATAACAGACGTTCTAGACACTGTATTGAAGGTGAGAAAAACACTTAGAAGGGGGGGGGGGGGGGGGGGTGAATAAGAGTTTTAATAAATATGGCAATAAAAACAACTCAAGATTTTTATCCTGGTTCGTTGAACTCAACTACTCCAATCCACCTTATCAAAGATGATTTGCCTTTCTCTGCAAGGACTTAATCCACTATTGATCAACTGATTACAATAGAAAGCACTAAGAACAATTGTCTTAGTCTTCTCAAGAACTACTGACCACACCTTGGTCTTCTTAAGGAACTTCTTACAATTTAATGTAAACTAACAAGTGTTTGAATGCTTCTAATAAGCTGTATCACAACTGTGATGTTCACACTTAAGATTAAGTACAACAAAAACTATATGGTTTTATGAAAGATCAAATGAGTAAGATCTTGTGATATTTTCTCTTTTATGAATCAAGCGTGTATTTCTTTCTGAGTGATCTAGCAATGAGCAAATGATAAGTGGTGAATTAGCAATCTCAAAATGTTGAAGTAGTTCTCCTTTTATAGCTTTTTCAAATGCTTTGAGTGATGTGAAGTTGAATATAATATTTGATTGTATGACTTTTCATCACCAAAAGTATGGGCACAGATATGCTTTCTGCAGAAAGGTATGGTTGTAGAAGCCTTGGGATTTGCACCACGTCACTTCTTTGGACAAATTAGCCGTTGGTTACTTTGGAAGTAGCACCACGTCTAATCAAGTTTACAGCTTCTTCAACAAGCTTCCTTCAAGATGAAGTCTTCATAATCTGCACTTCAGAACATGTAGTAAGCTTAAAAGGTATGGAATTCTTTAAGATGATCAGAGCTTAAGATGAATGATAAGTTCAGAGTCTTTGATAGATTATCAGATCTTTAATGTATCAGAGTCTCAGTCTTGATTAGATCTTTAATATATCAGAGTCTCAGTCTTGATCAGAGTCTTCATCAGAGTATGCAACAGTATATGCTTTGAGCGTGAATATTAATGATAAGAGTCTGGTAATCAAAGTCTCTGAGTTTGTAGTGAATAGAACTCCAGAGTCTGATAAGATCAGAGCTTTTAGCTTTTGTATACTTCTTTCATTAACACTTCAGATCATTCTGTAGCTTCTGCTTCAGATCCTTCTGGCAGCGCTTCAGAATCTTCTGATAGTCTTGCATCTGATGCTTCAGAGCTTTGCATAGTTTCTTTGTACTTATGTATTTTGCTTCTTTAAGAGTATTTAATTTTATACCTGAAACAATAATACTTTGAACGAATTTTAGAGTGTATGATTTCTTACTACAAATTCCATAACAGTTATCATTAAAACATAGAGATATAAGAAACACCAATCTGTGTTCTAACAATCTCCCCCTTTTTGATGATGACAAAACATAGGCAATTTTGTTGAATAAAAAAATAAAATAAATAACTCCCCCTGAGATTAAGAATCTCCCCCTGAAATGAATACTCTAATAGAAGAGAACACTTCCCTTTTTGTTTGAGTATATTTCAGAACCTGGTAGAAATCCTTGTTGAGAGAAAGAATCAGAGCTTGGATGCTTTCCAGAATTAGAGTCTGATAATTTCTTTCAAAATGAAGAGTCTGGTGTATCTTCCAGAACCAGAGTCAAAATTTGCTTACAAGGATCAGAGCCTGGTTGGATAATTCTCAGGGTAACTTCAGATCATTTTGTTAGATGAAATAGTAAGATCTGAAAGTCTTAAGATTCAATGTTAGATTAAAACAATGTCTAAATTTCATTTTTAGTATTTGCTTATGGATTGAACAGTCAAATTCTCTTTCTCCCCCTTTTTGTCATAATCAAAAAGAATTTTAAAGACAGAAAAGATAACAGAAGAAGAAAAAAAACATAACACAGAAATGAAAGACAAAACAGCCAGATTTAATCAGATCAAAATAGCACAACAACATAAGAAGTTCATACAGCAGATGATAGAAAATAGAGCAAACATAAAACAAGTGCAAAACAAGAATGCAAAGACATGAAAAAGAAAACTAGGGCTGGCGAGAAGCAATCAAGGTTAGAAGATCTGTAATCTTAGTAGTGGACTCTTCTTGCTTGGCCATCCAAATCTTGATCTCTTTAGTGGTCTGTTCTTGTTTTATCATCCATGTTCTGATTTCCTTGACTTCTTGGACAACATCTGGAATCTCAGTCTTCATCTCAGATGCAGAAGGTTCAGAAGCAGATGCAGTTGCCATTGGATGATCAATCTCCATGTCAGATGCAGGAGTATCTTCTATCATTGCAGAATCTTCAGCAGGAGCATCTTCTAGAAGAAGCACTGGAGTTGTGATAATGTTTAGCAGAGTCTGTCTGAACATTTCAGCAAACTTAGCCTTTGCATCATCAGCACAGAGTTTTCTGAGGTCAGATGCAGCAGAGTTGAACTTAGATATAAATCTGTTCCAAGAAGCTTCAGATTCAGCAGGATCCATACTAGCCATGCACTCTTTCTCAACAGAAGCAATTCCCATACGTAGTTCCTTCTTGAAATTCTTGAACAGAGTAGAAACATCTGATCTGGGTTTGGGGTTCAGAAAGTCATCTATCGTGGCAGGTTGTGATGATTCAGGAGGTGTTTGAGTTTGTTCAGGAGGTGGGTGATCAGATGATGGATGTTCATATGGTAGTTGTTCAGATGTTTGGGGTATGGATGTTTGTGGTTCAGATGGTTGTGGTATGGATGTTTGTGGTATGGTGAGTTGAGGAATGAAGGTGTCAGCATCAGATGGTGTTGATGTAACAACATCAGATGAGGATGATATAAAATCTGTGAAGTTGAATTTGAAGCGAAGAGGGTTGTCAGATGCAGGTAGATCAGATGGTAGTGGTTTATAGGGATCAGGAATTTGTAAGCTATTTGGTGAGGGGACTTCAGATTCATCAGAATCAGATGATTCAGTTGAATGACATGAAGTTGAAGAGAGGACATACATGGTTGCAAGTGGTGATACATCCAGAATGTCTTCAGGTGGTTGTTGGACAGATGGTTCAGGATTTTTAATGGTTGGTTCTTCTGGTGGTTGAGTAGAAGAGAGTGGTTCCGATTGTTTTTGTTATTCTGATTGTGTTTGTTGTTCAGAGGATGGTTGTTTTTGTGTTTCAGATGATGGTTGTTGTTGTGGTTCAAATTGTTTTTGTTGAGGGGGTTGATGTTCAGATGATTTCTGTTGAGGGGGGTTCAGATGGTAGTTGAACATAAGATGGTTGAGAATGTGTATGAGATGAAATGGGTTCAGATGAATGAGGTTCAGATGATTTAAGTTCAGATGGTTTAGGAGGAGATGGTGGAGGTGAAGGTGAGGGTGAAGGTACAGATGGTTTGGGATCAAATGTTAATACCTGGTGAATTGTTTCTCTGATTTCTTCCACAGTAGCTTCTGGAGGATTTTCCTTTTGCTTCTTGTTCTTCTCAGGCTTGTCACCAGCATCAGAGGCTTTCCTCTTGGGCTGTGCAACAGATCCTTCCTCAGCCTTTCTCTTCCTGCGCCTTTCTCTCAGAAGATTTGGCAAAACTTCTCCTTCCTTCTGTATTATGTTAGCAGGCAGAGGAATACTGTCTCTTAAACATTCAACAATGTAAGTCAGAATGATGTGCCAATGTTCATCAGCACTGAACATAGGAAAATCTTCTAAAGGAATTCTCCTTCTGCTGACGTCTTCAGATTGAAATTTCTTGGGTTTTCCAGCAAGCTCTGAAATGACCTTCATTCTCTTTAGAGTGTTCCCATTTATGACAGATCCTATAACATAGGATAGATCCTCTGTTACCCCAGCATCAAACAGATGTTTCACAAGACCATTCTCTGTTAGAATGTCTGATAGCAGTCTTCCTATAGGGATCAAAGTTCTGATTTTTCCAGCTTTAACCCTTACTTTTTCTCTTGTTTCTTTGATATGGTTCAGAAGATGACTGAACAGAAGATAAGGTAAATCCACCTTCTTTCCTTTACTCATACAGAACATGAAGTACATTTGTTCTGAATTTACATAATCTGGTGAGTTAGAAGATTTCCTATGAAAGATTGAACTTATGAAGATCTTAGCCCAGATTATGTAAACAGGTTTCAGATCTCTGACCTTGTTAGATGGTTCCCCAGAAACACAAACTTCTTGAAAAATGTCAGCCAAATCCACACGATCAGTAGCCATACTTGTGATTCCCTCAGTTTCCTTATACTCAAGTAGTTGTCTGATTAACTTTTCAGTGATGATAATTTCCTTCCCAAGAACAGATGAGTGAATGAACTTAGGGCAAACTTGAGCGTGTATCCAGAATTCTTTTACCAAAGCTAGATAAACAGGACCCATCATCCTGTCAAAATACTTTTCCCAGTTCTGAGTTTTGATGGTTGAAAGGAGATCAAAACCATTTTCTTTGATGGATTCAAAATCCACAAAGTTCTCACACAGAACTTCAAGTTCTTTGATTGGAGTGAGAAGATTTCTTACAGGTGCTTTGTACACAATAGCAGTTTGGGATGAACCAGCAGCATTAGGAGATGATGCAGCAACAGTTGAAGTTTTCATCTGAGCAGGTGTTGAAGAAGGTGAAGCCATTGAAGTTCTTGAGATGCGTCTGGGTTTACGAGAGTTTTTGGGTTTTTAAATGAGATGGAAGCAATAGAGAAGGCAGAAATGCATATGAGTGATGAAAAGAGTGTAAAGTGTGATTTGTGACGAGTTGTGAGAATTTATAGAAAAAAATTTAGAGCATGCAAAAAGACACACAATCTCAAGTGTGCACAAGCATTGAATGAAGTGAAACATAATCAAATCAAGCATTTAATGCAAGGAATAAAATCATATCAAGCATTTAAGATTATGACAGAAGAGGGGAAAATCAAGAGATTTTGGATTTTCAAAGCAATACCTCAGACGTCAATTCAGTATGGTGCACTCTACCTTTCCAGATTCTGAGGTACACGTGTTTGCTTGCATGTGCCTCTGAAACTCTTTGACAAATGAAACGTTAGGCAACGTTCAGATCCTCTGAGCCTTGTTAGTTCAGCTTTACACACAAATAAATAAACATAGAATTTGAACAGAAAAAATACTTCAGAGTTTAGACATTTATCATCTGGAAAAAAATTTCATCTGATGAATATTTTATTCTGGATAGAAGTCCATACTTATATTTTTCAGAATGAATTTAAATCTATCTTCAGCAAAGGGTTTTGTAAAGATATCAGCCCACTGATGATCTGTATCTACAAAGTTTAAATTGATAATTCCCTTCTGAACATAGTCTCTGATGAAATGATGTTTAATCTCTATATGTTTAACTTTAGAGTGTAAAATAGGGTTTTTAGATAAGCATATAGCAGAAGTATTATCACAGAAGATAGAAATGTTACTCTCAAAGATCTGATAATCTTCCAGTTGACTTTTCATCCAGAGCATCTGGGTGCTACAACTAGCAGCAGCAATATATTCTGCCTCTGTTGTTGAAAGTGCAATTGTGGGTTGCTTCTTGCTGAACCAAGAGATCAAATGACTTCCAAGAAATTGACAACTTCCAGAAGTACTTTTACGTTCTACTCTGTCTCCAGCATAGTCAGCATCACAGAATCCAACTAATTTATACTCATCAGATCTTCTATAACACAGACCCACATTAGTAGTACCTTTCAGATACCTTAGAATCCTCTTAACAGCTGTTAAGTGTGATTCTCTAGGATCAGATTAGAATCTAGCACACAGACACACACTGAATAAAATATCAGGTCTTGAAGCAGTCAAATATAAGAGAGATCCAATCATACCTCTGTAAAGTTTTTGATCAACTTTCTTACTTACCTCTTCCTTACCAAGTGTGCTTGTAGGATGCATTGGAGTCTTTGCCAATTTGCTTTCATTCAGATTGAATTTCTTCAGAAGCTCTTTGACATATTTAGTCTGGTGAATATATGTGCATTCTGGAGTCTGATTTACTTGGATTCCCAGAAAGAATCTAAGTTCTACCATCATGCTCATTTCAAATTCAGCCTGCATAGACAAAGCAAACTCCTTTCCCAGCATAATATTGGTAGATCCAAAACTAATATCATCCACATAAATTTGACAAACTAGTAAATATGTCTTAAATGTTTTACAGAAAAGAGTTGTGTCCACTTTGCCTCTGATAAAGTTCTTTTCCAGAAGAAAATTACTTAATCTTTCATACCAAGCTCTAGGAGCTTGTTTCAAACCATGAAGAGATTTTTTGAGTTTGAAAACATGATCTGGAAATTTATCACTTTCAAAACCAGGAGGTTGATGGACATAAACTTCTTCTTCTATAATACCATTTAAGAAGGCACTCTTAACATCCATCTAATATAGAGTGATGTTATGTTGTGCAGCAAATGAAATAAGAAGGCGTATAAATTCTAACCTTGCCACTGGAGCATAAGTTTCAGTGTAATCAATACCTTCTTGTTGACTGTACCCTTGAGCTACCAGCCTTGCCTTGTTCCTTACAACTTCTCCTTACTTATTTAATTTATTTCTGAATACCCACTTTATTCCAATAATGTTGAAACCTTTTGGTCTAGGAACCAGATCCCACACATCATTTCTTGTAAATTGATTTAGCTCATCTTGCATTGCAAGTATCCAATCATTGTCACTCAGAGCTTCATCCACAGATGTTGGTTCAATAATAGACATCAACCCAAGAAGTGATGTTCCAGATGATCTGATAAACGACCTTGTTCTTATAGGGTCATCTTTCTTTCCAATAATCATTTCTTCTGGATGAGAAGCCTTGATTCTAGATGATCCTTTAACTGTTGGTTCTTCAGAAATATTCATGTTATTCATCTGAGCAGCTAATGGAGTTGCATCTGGCGTAGCTTCTTCTTGAGCTTTCTCTACCTCTGGTTTCTCAGATTCTATGAGAATAACTTCTCCATCTGCAGAGTTTTCAATCTGCTTTGGCTTTTGATTGCCAAGCTTATCATCAAATCTAACATG
This sequence comes from Lathyrus sativus, assembly GCA_963859935.3. Classification (NCBI taxonomy): domain Eukaryota; kingdom Viridiplantae; phylum Streptophyta; class Magnoliopsida; order Fabales; family Fabaceae; genus Lathyrus; species Lathyrus sativus. The sequence continues at coordinate 513,284,739 of OZ012741.1, forward strand.
TATAGATTCCTCCACAATCTGTGTCTCAGTATTGTATACTCTGTAGCCTTTAGAGCGTTCAGAATATCCAAGCATGAAACACTTTTGTGCTTTAGAAGCAAACTTGTTAAGATTCTCTTTAATGTTCAGTATAAAACAAATACATCCAAAAGGATGGAAATAAGAAATGTTTGGCTTTCTATTCCTCCACAATTCATAAGGAGTCTTTTCCAGAAGAGGTCTAATTGACACTTTGTTCTGAATGTAACATGCTGTGTTAATTGCCTCTGCCCAAAAATGTTTTGCCATGTTAGTCTCATTGATCATGGTTCTGGCCATCTCTTGCAAATTTCTATTTTTCCTCTCTACAACTCCATTCTGTTGTGGAGTTCTAGGACAGGAGAAATCATGAGCAATGTGTCGCTACTGCGAAAATCGGCGCCGGCTGACAGAAGAGTCGCCACCGTGCGTTATTTATCCCAACGGAGGGAAAGGAAATGCTCGAAGTAAACCTCGCAAAAACGGGGAAAGGTATGGTCATCGCAACCAAAACCTGGGTTCGGGAGTCGGTTACGCAAGGGGAAGGTATTAGCACCCCTCACGTCCGTCGTACTCGACGGGATCCACGTTTGCTTGGGTTGTCTAAAGGATGCAAAACAATCTATCTACGACTGCTAAATCTAAACGGAAAGGAATTGACTCGATAGAGCGTCACACTCTATGCCTATGTATTCTCAAGAAAGAAAGTCAGAGTCAACGTAGTTCGGGACTACGGGGAAATTGGCTCGCCAAGACTTTGCGTCTTGTGCCTACGTACTTCCACACTGCATGGAAGATCAGAGCTGGCGTAGTTCAGGCTAACTACGGCTAAACAGGGAGTTCTCACACAGCAGTGAGAAATTAATCTGGTTTTAAAGGTTCGGGAACATACGGGCAAAACTACGGTTTGGTCTCAAATGCACTCGGGCAAAAGAGAAAAAGAGGAACAATTAGTCGTCAGCGGGAAAGTCTCGATCGCACAGCAGCGAGAGAACAGAAAGTCAGTTGTTAGTGTGCTCGCTAGGATATCGCATCCTATGCCTACATATCCTTGTCTGGTACGAGGAATCAGAGCAGCTGTAGTTCGGCTACTTCGGGACCACAACTCAAATCTCGTTTTATTAACATTCTGAAAAATGGTTACAATGCTCGAATACTGAAAAGTAATCTCCTAGGAAACACTATCCTATCCTATGAAAAAAATCAAGTGGAAAATAGTCCCCTAACAAGTGGACTTCTAAACTATCCCTAAAAAGGTAAAATAATCTCTATGAAAAAAATGCACTCTAAAAGAAAATGTACTCTAAGAATATTAAATCTACCTTAATATTTTTTCTTCATATTTCTTTTCCCTTAAAATATTTTTCATATTCTTTTCATATTTTTTCAAATATATTTTCCCTATTTTTCTCCTCCATCTCTTTTTTTAATAATTCTTTTCTTTATTGCTTTTTTCTTCTTTCTCTTTTTTTCAAAATATTTCTTTTTAAATTATTTTCTCTCTTCTCAAACTATTCTTTTTCATTTTTATTTTTCTCCTCATATTTTTTCTCTTCTTAAAATCTTTAAACAAAAGAAAAAAAAGAAAAAATACAAAAAAAGGAAGGGGGTACACAGTTTACAGGGGTATGAAAGCAGAAAAAATAAAAAAAACAAATGGAAGGCCCAGCCCAATGGAGAGGGCGTAATACTGAAACAGGGGGGTATGCCAGCATTTGGGCTCAGCCCAATGTCTTTCAGCAAAAAAAAAACGGAGGGATAGAAAAAAACGCTGGGCCTTGGGGCCCCAAGCCCAATCCCGGTCCCGTCTCCATTCTCTCCTTTCCACTCTCATTCTGAACCCTAATCTTCTCCTCCTTTCTCACGGCGCCGTAAACCCTCCGTTCTCCTAATCGTTGCCATCTCCTTAATCCAACAACAACAACCGTACAGTTCTCACAAAAAACGAAAACGAATGCGAATCGCTCCGTTACTTGGTGAGATCAGGTGAACCTCGAAGCTATGAAGGCCTGAGATCTTGATGGAAGATTTCTGACGTTTTTTGAAGATCTTGGAGTTGCTTGGACGTTCTTGAAGGTGACTTGAAGATTTGATGCAAAAAGATGAAGACGATCTTGGATGATGCTTAACGTCTTCTGGAGATTTCTAGGAGGATGATGAACGCAACGGATGAAGATTTCTGGGATCTTCACGAGTTTCTGGAAAACCATATAGATGAGCGTTCTTGCTTCTTCCGGCGAGATGGATGAAGATCGTTGTGATTTTCTGGAAATTGCTTGAAGATTGAGGGATCTAGTGACTTCTGAAATCGCGATGAGGAACACATTAAGATTGAGACGATCTTGATGAAACTTTGAAGAAAAACGAAGGAGATCTTTGAACGTTGTTGTTGAGTTCTGGAGACGGTTGTTGTTGATGAATTTCTGAGAAGTTCATTGAGAGTTCATCAGTTCTGGCGATTTTTTGATGGTTGATGATGAATCTGGAATTTGGATGATGAACGTGGATTGGAGGAGATGAAGGATGATCGGAGTCTGGGGATTTTGACGTTTCTGGGTTTCCGGTGACTGATGAAGATGAGTGTTAGAGGACGATGATGAAGGTTAATCAGAGATTGATGATGTTGAAGATTCTGGGGATTTTCTGGGTGTTTTAGGGTTTCCGGGGAAGTTCACGGTGGCCGGAGTAAGTTAGAGGTGCCGGAGATTGGTAGTTGTGGTGGCCGGCGATGGAGGTTGGGGTGGTTGCATGGCCGCCGGCCATGCAACCGGCGAGGACCATGTGCATACGCGTGGCACTGATTAGTGGAGGAGGATAATGCATGCGTTACACGTGGTATGGAATGTGGCAGAGAGAGGGAAATGGTGAGGGTGAGGTGGATGCGTGATGAGTGAAAACGTGGGTCCCCTTTTTCGCTTACACGTGTTATCCTGAATTTATATAATGCTGGCATAACTCTGGACCTTTCTGGATTCTGTGGACCTGCGAACTGGGCTTTGGATGAATTGAAATGAGGCCCAATACGAAAATGATATCAAAAATCCCAAAAAATCTGAATGAAATGGATTAAGACCTAGATTATGAATTAAAACTAATGACCTGATTAATTCTGATTAAATGGATTAAAACCTAATTAACTAGTAAAACTAATTAATCAAAATTAAACTAAGCTAAATAGAATCTAATAAAGGTCTAATTAGTTGAAACTCTAACCACTAAACTAACCACTTGATTAAAACCTAATTAACCTAATTAAATCTAATCAAAGATTGAGAATTAAATCTAATTAAAATTCTAACAATCTAATAAAACTATTAATACCTATTTAACTATTAAAATTCTATAAAAATGAAAATTATTAAAAGAAAAGTCTATCATATTCTAAAAAGAAACCTATTTATTTAATAAGAGAAATTCTATATTATTCTATAAAAGCTATTTAAAAGAAATCTATTTAACTATTAAAGAGAAACTATTATATTCTAAAAAATCTATTAAAACAATTTATAAAATTCTAAAAAAGATTTAAAACTATTAAAAATATTAAAAATCTATTAATATCCTATTAAAATCTATTATACTCTAAAAATGGTTAAAAAAAGACTTAAAGCTATTTAAAAAATTAGGAAAATCTATTTAAATTCTAGAAAAATCTACAAAGCCTATTTAAAATCTACAAGAAGCTATTAAATTCTAAAAAATGCAAACAAAGGCAAATAATCAATATAAAAGAGAGTGCGAGACCAGATCGAAGCAAAACAATAACCAGATACCCAAAATCTCAAAAATCACTGCATAAACTGAAAACACCCAGGAAGCGCGCGACTTCCCAAAATAACCTCTGATTATTCGAACTGGTCTGAGATACCCGAAAAGCAACGACAGGGCTGTAATCCCGATAAACTCACCATGATTGAGAAAATGCACTATATGCAGTATGCAAATGCGAATGCGAAATGCGTTGAAACATCGAGCCAGATACGGGACCCGGTTGGTCAAATTTTAGGGTGCAACAGCTGCCCCTATTCGAGCAGCTTGGACCTGAATGGTTGAAGAGCGCCCAACCTTTGATCATTCAAAGGTAGAAGATGGTTGAATACAAATGGAACCCTGAAATTTGCCAACCGCAGAAATAAACTGCACCACTGCTTGGGGAACGACATTCATCGACTGAATTTAACTGTTACGGCAACCAACTGATCCATTAGCGACGGTGCTGGGGATTATTTTCATCAGCCTGAAAAAGATTTTATCATTGCAGGGATAGAACTTTGTCCACGTCAGGACGCCTGTTTCGTCAACACAAAGAAATTTCAACCAAACTTGTCCACGTTAGGACTCCATCTGTCGTCAACCCGGCAAAATATCGGCAACTTCGCTGGGGATAATTCGTCTGCATCTCATCAAAAATAAATCGTCCACGTTAGGAATAAACTCTTCCACGTTAGGAATAACCTTTCCACGTTAGGAATACCACCGTCTACGTTAGGAATAAGACTTCGTCTAGATCTGTCCATGTTAGGACTAAACTCTTTCATACCAGTAATACATCGTCCGCGTCAGGACTCCCCTTTCCACGTTAGGAATAAACTTCTTTCCACGTAAGGAATAAATCTCTTTCCACGTAAGGAACCCATTTTTCCACGTAAGGAATACCTCTTTCCACGTAAGGAAACCATCTTTCCACGTAAGGAATCACATCTTACAACTTATCTTGATTTGTCCACGTAAGGACTCCAATCTTTCCACGTAAGGAATACAATCTTTCCACGTAAGGAATCATCTCATCTTTCCACGTAAGGAATCACCTCTTTCCACGTAAGGAATCACATCTTTCCACGTAAGGAAACCATCTTTCCACGTAAGGAAACAACTTCTTTTCCACGTAAGGAAACCATCTTTCCACGTAAGGAAACCATCTTTCCACGTAAGGAACTAACTTGTCCACGTAAGGACTACATCTTTCTTTCCACGTAAGGAACTAACTTGTCCACGTAAGGACTACATCTTTCTTTCCACGTAAGGAACTAACTTGTCCACGTAAGGACTACATCTTTCTTTCCACGTAAGGAATGACAATCTTTCCACGTCAGGAATAAAAATTTTCTTGATCTGTCCACGTAAGGACTAAACTTTCCACGTGAGGAATACAATCTTTCCGCATAAGGAATCATCTTTTCTGTATCTGTCCACGTCAGGACTGAACTCTTCCACGTCAGGAACACATCTTTTTTCCACGTAAGGAAACCAACTTCTTTTCTGAATCTGTCCACGTCAGGACTAAATTTTCCACGTAAGGAATCAATTTTCTTTCCACGTAAGGAATCGCAATCTTATCTTGATTTGTCCACGTCAGGACTCCAATCTTTCCACGTAAGGAATGCATCTTCTTTCCACGTAAGGAATCAACTTGTCCACGTTAGGACTACATCGTCCACGTCAGGACCCACCTTTCCACGTTAGGAATAACTCTCTTCTTGATTTGTCCACGTAAGGACTCCATCTTTCCACGTAAGGAATAAACTTGTCTTTTTGATTTGTCCACGTAAGGACTCCATCTTGTCTCGCCTTGTCCACGTCAGGACTCACATGTCGTCTTGATTGGTCCACGTCAGGACTCACTTCTTGACTTGCTGAGGAAATAAAATTTTGTCCACGTCAGGACTCATGCACCTTCGACCCACTGGGGAAATAAGACTTGTCCACGTCAGGACTCACATCTCACCCTGCTGAAGAAATAAAACTTGTCCACGTCAGCACTTGCGCGTCTTCGACTTGCTGGGGAAATGAGACTTGTCCACGTCAGGACTCACATCTCACCCTGCTGACGAAATAAAACTTGTCCATGTCAGGACTCGCGCGCCTTCGACTTGCTGGGGAAATAAGACTTGCCCACGTCAGGACCCACACTTTGCCAACAACACGAAGAATGATAAACTTGTCCACGTCAGGACTCTCGCATCTTGTCATCACGAAGAACTATAAACTTGTCCACGTCAGGACGCACATTTCACCATTACGAATAGAGATATCTGCTGGAAATAAATGGTCCACGTCAGGACACCAACACAAAGAGTAACCAACTTTGTCCACGTCAGGACTTCACCTTCGATCAATACCAAGAAATCAAATCTGTCCACGTTAGGACTGGCACATATCGTCAACTTGAGGAAATCAATCTGTCCACGTCAGGACTTCACTTCCCTAACACGAAGAAAACTTGTCAATAAAATTCGTCCACGTCAGGACTCATTTCTCCACTTGTCCCAACCCACAAACTTCTTCGCACTGACGTTACAGCAATTTTAAGGCGGACTCTACTGGGGATATTTGGAAACAAAATTACCGGACGCCTGTTCTGATAACCGGCGGCAGCCTCTGAAATTCTGATTCCTGAAACCCTTTGATGGCAAATAACTCTGCTTGAGAATGAGGAGAAATTTTGCCTACTAACTCTGGCGGGGAAGACAAGAGAAATTTACATAAATAACTTTGCTCGGAGACAAAGAGAACTTCCTCATGATAACTCTGTGGGGAATAAGGCCAAAGCTGACACTTTCGTTGAATGCCCCACGCCGAGATATTGAATGCTTGGTAATTCATTTGAGCAAGAGCTCCTTCCACCTGCAAGATAACAATACTTGAAACAAACGGTTAGCCAACCTGGTTCATGTTTCAAAAATACGTATGTTTGACAATGATGCAATGCTCCATTCGTCATGGAAATGCTACGCTTTTTTTTGGGTGGATGCAAGTATGACACTATATGCCGATGCCAATGTAGACTCGAACTGCTGAGATACAGGAACTGCCCCAGCAAAATAAATGCTGAAAATAATGCCAACTCCGCTGGGGATATTCAGATGCTACAGAATTATTCCAGCAAAATAAATGCTGGAAGGGTGAAGTCGACTCAGCTGGGACATTGGGAACTTAAGCCAAGCACCTCATCGAAGTAAAACCCTGCTGGGGAATATAACTCTGCTGGAGAATAGCAGATGCGCCTGGTACGATTGAACTTCTGCTGGAGAATGAACGGGTATCACACGATATTCTGGCAAAATAAATGCCAGGACTCACAACCAACTCTGCCGGTGAGAGTCTTAATCTTCGAGTTCCACTGGGAGGAAAACACTTGCTGAAAAGAGAACTACGCTGAGGATGGGATGATTCTCTTGGGGAAAATCAACTGCCTCCGCTGGAGGAGAGTAAATGACCCTGCGGGGAAAGGTGAACTTGTTTGAATACAGCTCACAAATATTAATCTTCTGTGGCTAAACCATTCTGCGTGAGATGCACTGTCTGAATACAGTCTTCGTTCTATGAATCGTAGATTCTGCTGAGGGTAAACGACTGAGCTGGAGCATGTCTTTTGGCACAAGCTACGACTAGCTGGGGAATTTGATCCTTCTTCAGCAAGGTATATTGTTATCTTGGAAGCGCGACCTGCGTGGAGATTCACTTCACATGACGATCAAGTCTTTTCGTTACGAGCTTCTGGTTAGGACTCTTCAATCTCTGTACCCTGACGGTTAGATCTGAACTGCTTCTGTACGTCAAACCCCGAAAGAATGTCCCAACAACATCTTTTGTTTTTTTAGGGTGTTCTGCCCTGGTCTTGCGATAATCTTTTGCCCCTGATCGACTGATTCGTGGAGCAGTGCCCATAGCCGCGAGAGATTTGCCAAATCTCGACCTAATTGCCCCAGATTAACTGCTTCTCGAATGTACGACTTTACTGGGGATAACCGAACGCGCCAAGTATAGTTGGACTTCTATACATCCGTGGTGGGTCATACACGACGGATGCTGGACAATATCCTGTCTGAATTCACGCCTTCTAGTAGAAGGGTCAATGGATGGCAGCATGATTTCCCGATATTTGTCTCAAACTTGAATATTGGCTGAATCCGCTCCAGTAGCTCTGAGTAACTTTGTTGTAGAAGAACATTTCTTTCGCCTCTGTTATGCCTCGGCCTGCAGGCCCCTCTGTGGGATAGTCTGAAAATCTGTATCCTGGCGGTTTAATATGAAATGCCCCAGCATTCTGAACTTCAGCGAGATACTTCGAATCGAACGCCTCTCGAATAAAGACAATCCCTGCACTCTTGGGATGGCATGCCCCTGTCTGCAATGACTTTGTCTTAATCTGGTTCTTGGAAAAACTCACTCTGAACCGAAAGCACCTTGCTACAATACGACCTTGCGGTGGCTTATCCCGGTGTTTCCCTTAATTCAACAACTATCAACATCGTGACTTGCCCCTGAATGAGCATTGAGCGACTTAACCTGCCCTGATATAGCATTCTGGATGACTGCCCCTGATTGGCTCTCGAGAAGATTCTCTCTTGATCAATTGCTCCGTGATCCACTGATGCTTCGGGACATCTCCTCAGACTAATTGATTCCGAACTCTCGGTAAGTCAATGCCCCAGATTCACAAGGTTTCACACCATACGCCATTCTGATCCAGACTGCTGAATTATTCAATCCTGTTCGATTATTCCCTGTTGGAATTTCTTTCCTGTCAACTACTAACCTGCAAGTAAAATTGTTCAGTCCCAAATGGTAATTTTAATGCAGTGTTTATGCAGATTTTGAAAATTTTGTGCTGTCACTCATTTATGTGTCATGATTGTGAGTGACGAATGAACCAAAGTTCAAACGTAGTGCTTATGTGATCAGTGAAAAATACAACAAGGATATGACTAGCAAATCAAGAGGGAGTCAGGTTACTCAACCTTACCGTAATGCGCCTTCAGAATAAACCTTGCCTCAATTAGGTCTTTTAAGGGCTGTATCGTGGTCGGGTTCACGGTTTGTGAAACAAAGGATATTTGGCTCAAATTATGTTTTGTACCCACCCCTTCTACGTGATGATCTCCGATCCTAAAGTTTAGTTAACGTGGCTCGAGCGCTCGCCCCTTCAAGAGGTATGTTGAATGGTAAGGACCATGGATAAGGAACTCACAAGGTTTTGGAGTAACAGTTACTCCTTTTCATTTTCGGTGCCTGTATCCACACGACCTTGTCCTTGTTCGAGGATTCTTCTTTTGATATCCTTTCTTTTTCGTTCTTTTGATTCCCTAATTTTTTGCCTGGACTGACTCCTTTTGAGTTCTTTTCGATTTCTTTTGAAGTCCAGCGGGATGCCCTAATTTTTGCCTAAGTATTAGCCTTCCAGCTTTTTCTTTTTCTTTTTACTTAGCGGGCTTTCTTTTTTTCTTTCTTTTGGAACAAAGTCGTGTGACACTGGTGGTCTTGATTGCTCCGAAGGGATTGTAACGGCCTTACTCCTGATTGGTGAGGTTTAACCACTGTGGTTGACGAATTACGACCTCTTGAGAGGCGTAAACTGATTGGTCCTCAAAAGACAACACGCCTCTGTAAGACTTGAATGCTCGGTCAAGCTAACTGACAACTACCCTACCCCGGGTTAAGATGTGAGGGTTTAAAAATCCGAAAGAAACTCCTACTTCTCGGCTCGAAGTGGTTAACAAGGGATTCTCTTCCTTATCTCTCTGGTGTTTAGGGGATTTGAAACAATGCCTTGTACGTCATCGGTAAGGTCTTATCTGAAAGCATACGATCATCGGTTATGAGTTTATTTTCGTCATCCTCCCTCCAATCTTTGCTAATCACAGTGATAAAGTGGAGTGAATAAAAATGCAAGTGTCAGTGCAATGCAGTAAATGAGCGACAGCGACATGATTAATTCAGAAACATGCATAGTCACCTTATTAATATCACCATTCGAAACAATCAATATTTAACAGCAAGTAGTAACTAACAGAAAAGAAACTACAAATGCAAATGATATAAAGTCTGAGGACTGCCAGTGCTGAGGGAGCCTGCCGGTCTGGACCACTGGCCTTTTTGAAAAGGATCTGCGAGCTCAGACAGCTGAGAGGTTGGCATGAACAAACAAAACTCCTTCTGGAAAGGAAATGCACCCTTGGTCGATCAACTGCTGTACCTTCGCCTGAAACGCTTTACAATCTTCAGTTGCATGCCCTGGAGAGCCACCATGGTAACCACATTGAACTTGGGGATTGTACCCAGGAGGGTAAGGTTCTGGCACGGGCTTGAGAGCTTTCGGTTCCACCAAAGAACTCTGGATCAAAGATGGTAGCAGCTAGCCATACAGCATAGGCACTGGGCGAGAAGGAGCTTTCCTTCGTTCCAAATTATTGCGAGGTCTAATCTGATTCTGACGCTGATTCTGATAACCTCGGCCACGAGTTTGCTGCTTTGCAATGGAAGCGACATAAGATTCCTGATATGGTGCCTTAGGCACGGCTGTCTGTTCAGTATAACAAGCCACAGGAGGTACTGATCTCTGATAAGATGAAGAACAAACAAAATTCACTGATTCGCTTTGAGGATGTTCAACCTTTGGCATGACTGCGTTGACCACAACTCCTTCTTCACTCTGATAGTCATAAGGATACTCAGTTTCACCAGCTTGATCATTTGAAGTAATCTGAATTTTCCCAATTCTTATGGCATACTCAAGGCGTTCTCCTAATGCTACCACGTCAGAGAAACTTAACGGAAGTCCCAGCAACCTCTCGAAGTACGGATCTTGTAGGGAATCTACAAACATGCTTGCTAACTCTCGGTCTAACAGCGGTGGTTGCACTCTAGCAGCAAATTCTCTCCATCTCTGAGCATACTTCCTGATAGGTTCATTATTCTCTTGGGACAGTTCTTGCAACTGCATGCGATGGGGAGCTATGTCTAGATTATAATCGTACTGTTTCAGAAAAGCTCTGGCTAAATCCATCCATGACTGAATCTGATTTCTCTCTAACTGCATATACCACCTCAAAGATGCCCCAGTCAGACTATCTTGAAAGCAATGGATCATCAGTTTGTCATCTCGCACAAACGAAGTCATTCTTCGACAGAACATCATCAAATATTGCTTCGGACAGCTATCTCCCGTGTACTTTTCAAATTTCGGCACTTTGAACTTATAAGGCATCACCAGGTCAGGAACCAAACACATGCTTACAGCATTCAGGTTGACAACATCTTTGACTTTCAAAGCTTCAACTTTCTCTTCCAACACCTGGAGTTTTCTCTCCCTCTCAAGAGCTCTTGGATCTACCATCCCGGCTATTGGAATATCTCTTCGGTAATTCATCACAGGGAAAGCAACACCTTGATTGTTAACAGGAGGAGGACGTTCATTTCGGGCATCAAACTGCTCATGTCGACCTCGGTTCTCAACAGAAGGCTGTACAACTTGGTCTGCAGTAACGTTGTTCGCTTGCGGGAAGTCTTCCATAGAATCATACAGAGGGTTGGACGTCATAGTGAACCCCGTCAAGGTATTAGGAGACTGGAAATGGCCTTCAGACATAGCTACCAATAATCTTCAGCTGACTTCAATGCTCAATTCTGCTCAATTCTACTCAATCCCTAGGTAGGTCTTCTGACAATCAACAGCTGCTCAATCCAAACTCCGAGTAATCACCTCCAGGAAACAAAGGCTGGATCAGAACTCTGGCTAACTGGAGGATGATATGCAATATGATGCAACACTGATATGCACATGATATGCAAGATGCAGCAAACAACGGGACCACAACCCCCACACAAATCTGAATACTGCTGCGCTGCTGACGGAGTATGTTCGCTCTGAAGAGAAGACCAAAATAACGGGTAGGTTGGAAGTCAAGTTTCCTGCAAAAAAACCCCCCATTCACAGGTATGGACCTATATCTGACAAGGTACGGCATCCTATGCGGTCGTCAGTGTCACAGACTTTCAAAACTGACGATACGATTCCCAGAAGGAGTGGCATCATCGAGTCTTGAAGAGGCCTCACTTAGCTAACTTCCAAATGATCGGTTCCCAGAGTCGACAATCCAACTAACCAGCAACCCGAGCCACCCAAAGGGTGGGACAAGAGGCCAACCAGAAGAACCTCGTCTGAGTGTAGATTTCGCGGGACACTAATACAAGCAAAGCCGGTAGGCGCCCACTAATCTCTACTCTAAGTCTAAGGTGCACTCAAGCCCAGGTCCGGCTTCTCACTCAATCATAGAACACCCGTAACACCCCAACAGCAACAGATAATATCAATAAATAAACACCAATAGACAAGCAAACAAGCGCTAGGATTGAATCTCCTTTAGGGGACGTTGGATCCCACATGCATGGGGAACTATCGCAGTCCCCAGCAGAGTCGCCAGCTGTCGCTACTGCGAAAATCGGCGCCGGCTGACAGAAGAGTCGCCACCGTGCGTTATTTATCCCAACGGAGGGAAAGGAAATGCTCGAAGTAAACCTCGCAAAAAACGGGGAAAGGTATGGTCATCGCAACCAAAACCTGGGTTCGGGAGTCGGTTACGCAAGGGGAAGGTATTAACACCCCTCACGTCCGTCGTACTCGACGGGATCCACGCTTGCTTGGGTTGTCTAAAGGATGCAAAACAATCTATCTACGGCTGCTAAATCTAAACGGAAAGGAATTGACTCGATAGAGCGTCGCACTCTATGCCTACGTATTCTCAAGAAAGAAAGTCAGAGTCAACGTAGTTCGGGACTACGGGGAAATTGGCTCGCCAAGACTTTGCGTCTTGTGCCTACGTACTTCCACACTGCATGGAAGATCAGAGTTGGCGTAGTTCAGGCTAACTACGGCTAAACAGGGAGTTCTCACACAGCAGTGAGAAATTAATTTGGTTTTAAAGGTTCGGGAACATACGGGCAAAACTACGGTTTGGTCTCAAATGCACTCGGGCAAAAGAGAAAAAGAGGAACAATTAGTCGTCAGCGGGAAAGTCTCGATCGCACAGCAGCGAGAGAACAGAAAGTCAGTTGTTAGTGTGCTCGCTAGGATATCGCATCCTATGCCTACATATCCTTGTCTGGTACGAGGAATCAGAGCAGCTGTAGTTCGGCTACTTCGGGACCACAGCTCAAATCTCGTTTTATTAACATTCTGAAAAATGGTTACAATGCTCGAATACTGAAAAGCAATCTCCTAGGAAACACTATCCTATCCTATGAAAAAAATCAAGTGGAAAATAGTCCCCTAACAAGTGGACTTCTAAACTATCCCTAAAAAGGTAAAATAATCTCTATGAAAAAAATGCACTCTAAAAGAAAATGTACTCTAAGAATATTAAATCTACCTTAATATTTTTTCTTCATATTTCTTTTCCCTTAAAATATTTTTCATATTCTTTTCATATTTTTTCAAATATATTTTCCCTATTTTTCTCCTCCATCTCTTTTTTTAATAATTCTTTTCTTTATTGCTTTTTTCTTCTTTCTCTTTTTTTCAAAATATTTCTTTTTATTATTTTCTCTCTTCTCAAACTATTCTTTTTCATTTTTATTTTTCTCCTCATATTTTTTCTCTTCTTAAAATCTTTAAACAAAAGAAAAAAAAGAAAAAATACAAAAAAAGGAAGGGGGTACACAGTTTACAGGGGTATGAAAGCAGAAAAAATAAAAAAAACAAATGGAAGGCCCAGCCCAATGGAGAGGGCGTAATACTGAAACAGGGGGGTATGCCAGCATTTGGGCTCAGCCCAATGTCTTTCAGCAAAAAAAAAACGGAGGGATAGAAAAAAACGCTGGGCCTTGGGGCCCCAAGCCCAATCCCGGTCCCGTCTCCATTCTCTCCTTTCCACTCTCATTCTGAACCCTAATCTTCTCCTCCTTTCTCACGGCGCCGTAAACCCTCCGTTCTCCTAATCGTTGCCATCTCCTTAATCCAACAACAACAACCGTACAGTTCTCACAAAAAACGAAAACGAATGCGAATCGCTCCGTTACTTGGTGAGATCAGGTGAACCTCGAAGCTATGAAGGCCTGAGATCTTGATGGAAGATTTCTGACGTTTTTTGAAGATCTTGGAGTTGCTTGGACGTTCTTGAAGGTGACTTGAAGATTTGATGCAAAAAGATGAAGACGATCTTGGATGATGCTTAACGTCTTCTGGAGATTTCTGGGAGGATGATGAACGCAACGGATGAAGATTTCTGGGATCTTCACGAGTTTCTGGAAAACCATATAGATGAGCGTTCTTGCTTCTTCCGGCGAGATGGATGAAGATCGTTGTGATTTTCTGGAAATTGCTTGAAGATTGAGGGATCTAGTGACTTCTGAAATCGCGATGAGGAACACATTAAGATTGAGACGATCTTGATGAAACTTTGAAGAAAAACGAAGGAGATCTTTGAACGTTGTTGTTGAGTTCTGGAGACGGTTGTTGTTGATGAATTTCTGAGAAGTTCATTGAGAGTTCATCAGTTCTGGCGATTTTTTGATGGTTGACGATGAATATGGAATTTGGATGATGAACGTGGATTGGAGGAGATGAAGGATGATCGGAGTCTGGGGATTTTGACATTTCTGGGTTTCCGGTGACTGATGAAGATGAGTGTTAGAGGACGATGATGAAGGTTAATCAGAGATTGATGATGTTGAAGATTCTGGGGATTTTCTGGATGTTTTAGGGTTTCCGGGGAAGTTCACGGTGGCCGGAGTAAGTTAGAGGTGCCGGAGATTGGTAGTTGTGGTGGCCGGCGATGGAGGTTGGGGTGGTTGCATGGCCGCCGGCCATGCAACCGGCGAGGACCATGTGCATACGCGTGGCACTGATTAGTGGAGGAGGATAATGCATGCGTTACACGTGGTATGGAATGTGGCAGAGAGAGGGAAATGGTGAGGGTGAGGTGGATGCGTGATGAGTGAAAACGTGGGTCCCCTTTTTCGCTTACACGTGTTATCCTGAATTTATATAATGCTGGCATAACTCTGGATCTTTCTGGATTCTGTGGACCTGCGAACTGGGCTTTGGATGAATTGAAATGAGGCCCAATACGAAAATGATATCAAAAATCCCAAAAAATCTGAATGAAATGGATTAAGACCTAGATTATGAATTAAAACTAATGACCTGATTAATTCTGATTAAATGGATTAAAACCTAATTAACTAGTAAAACTAATTAATCAAAATTAAACTAAGCTAAATAGAATCTAATAAAGGTCTAATTAGTTGAAACTCTAACCACTAAACTAACCACTTGATTAAAACCTAATTAACCTAATTAAATCTAATCAAAGATTGAGAATTAAATCTAATTAAAATTCTAACAATCTAATAAAACTATTAATACCTATTTAACTATTAAAATTCTATAAAAATGAAAATTATTAAAAGAAAAGTCTATCATATTCTAAAAAGAAACCTATTTATTTAATAAGAGAAATTCTATATTATTCTATAAAAGCTATTTAAAAGAAATCTATTTAACTATTAAAGAGAAACTATTATATTCTAAAAAATCTATTAAAACAATTTATAAAATTCTAAAAAAGATTTAAAACTATTAAAAATATTAAAAATCTATTAATATCCTATTAAAATCTATTATACTCTAAAAATGGTTAAAAAAAGACTTAAAGCTATTTAAAAAATTAGGAAAATCTATTTAAATTCTAGAAAAATCTACAAAGCCTATTTAAAATCTACAAGAAGCTATTAAATTCTAAAAAATGCAAACAAAGGCAAATAATCAATATAAAAGAGAGCGCGAGACCAGATCGAAGCAAAACAATAACCAGATACCCAAAATCTCAAAAATCACTGCATAAACTGAAAACACCCAGGAAGCGCGCGACTTCCCAAAATAACCTCCGATTATTCGAACTGGTCTGAGATACCCGAAAAGCAACGGCAGGGCTGTAATCCCGATAAACTCACCATGATTGAGAAAATGCACTATATGCAGTATGCAAATGCGAATGCGAAATGCGTTGAAACATCGAGTCATATACGGGACCCGGTTGGTCAAATTTTAGGGTGCAACACAATGCCATTTTCATTAAAATATTTTTCAAAATGTTTGTTTTCAAATTCACCACCATGATCACTTCTAACTTTAACAATTTTGAAATCTTTTTCAATTTGGACTTGTTTGCAGAAGTCAAAGAACACAGAGTGTGACTCATCCTTGTGTTTTAGGAATTTTACCCATGTCCATCTGCTGTAGTCATCAACAATGACTAATCCATACTTCTTACCTCTGATGGATGCAGTTTTCACTGGTCCAAACAGATCAATGTGAAGTAACTCTAATGGTTTTGAAGTTGAAACAACATTTTTGGATTTAAAAGATGATTTTGAAAATTTTCTTTTCTGACATGCTTCGCAAAGAGCATCTGAGTTTGTCTTCAGATTAGGAAGTCCTCTGACCAGATTAAGCTTATTAATCTGAGATATACGTCTCATATTATTATGACCCAATCTTTTGTGCCAGGCCCATTTCTCCTCATTAACAGACATAAGACATTTAACATTCTGAACCTTATGTTCTGAAAGACTAATTTTATAAATGTTGTTTTTCCTTTTACCATTAAAGAGGATTGAGCCATCCTTTTGACTAACAGCTTTGCAACACTTTTGATTAAAGATAATGTCATAACCATTGTCACTTAATTGACTTATGGACAATAGATTATGAGCTAACCCTTCAACAAGCAGACATTAGTTATGGAAGGAAGTTTACCATTTCCTATGGTTCCAGAGCCAATTATCTTGCCCTTCTGATTCCCTCCAAAATTGACATCTCCTCCAGATCTAAACTGCAGACTTTGGAACATAGACCTTTTTCCCGTCATATGTCGTGAGCATTCAGAGTCCAGGTACCATGACTGGAGTCTTGACTTTGCTGCTAAGGATGTCTGCAACATAGATTATCTTATCCTTAGGTACCCAGATTTCCTTGGGTCCTTTTTGGTTAGTTGCCTTAAAGCTTTTTCTGAACTTCTGTCTTTCAACATAAGACTTGTTCTGATTAGCTTTAGATTTATTAAACACAGATTTGTTCTGATTAGAACTTGTGTGTTTAATATCATTTAAGTGACCAAATGTAAACTGAGAATATAAGGGAGGATACTTGATATTCAGTTTATCTACAGATTTTGGATTTGAATCTTCATAAGAGAAAGATTTATATCCAACACCTTTTCTATAGTTTCTGCTAATACCATAGATCATTGAAGCCATTTTGCTTCTATCTAGGCTTTTAGTTAGAAACTTTCTGAAACTATAGTCATACTCTTGTAAAATATTTTTAGAGCATGATTCAGATTTTGAATCAGAGTTTAGTTGAGCAGATTCTAAATTATTTTTCAATTGAAGATTTTTAGCTTTTAGTTCAGCTATTTCTGATTCAAACTTGTTACTCTCAAATTCAATATGCTTTAGAAGCATTTTGTATTTGAGTTTAACTTTACTATAGTTTTCAAGAATATCAGATAAACTTTCAACAAGTTCCTGTCTAGAAAGTTCAGCAAATACCTCCTCAGAATCAGATTCTGATTCTGATCCAGATGATTCAGCACTATCCTCAATGTCAGCCATGAATGCTACATTTGCACATTCCTCTTCTGACTCTGATGACGAATCAGATGCATCTGAGTCATCCCAGGTAGCCATCAGAACTTTCTTTTTGTGATCTGACTTTCTTTTTGGGTTCTCCTTCTGAAGCTTTGGACAATCACTCTTGTAGTGCCCAGGTTCTTTGCATTCATAGCAAACAACCTCTCTTTTTCCAAATCGTCTGTGTCCAGAGGATTCTCCAGATCTTCTGTATCCAAAGTGTTCTCCAGATCTTTTGTGCCCAGAAGATTCTTTGTGTTGATCTAGTTTTCTAAAGTTCTTGAACTTCCTTTGCTTATTCTTCCAGAGTTTATTGATTCTTCTGGATAGCAGGGATAGTTCTTCTTCATCTTCAGAAGCAGACTCTTCAGAGCTTTCTTCTAATACCTGCAATTCTTTAACAACTTTATTAGATTTTAACACAATTGACTTACCTTTCTTTAGAGGTTCATCTTCCTCTAGTTCAATCGCATGACTCCTTAGAGAACTGATTAGTTCCTCCAGCGTAATCTTGTTCAGATCCTTTGCCAGCTTCAGAGCAGTGACCATGGATCTCCATTTGGTTGGCAAGCTTCTGATTATTTTCTTGACATGATCTGCTGTAGAGTAACCCTTTGTTGCACCCTAAAATTTGCTCAACCTACTTCACCTGGTTTATGTTTCAATTGCATTGTCATTTGCATACTAAGTCATGTACATAGTCTAATCATTTGCATAAAAAGTCATCTAGCAAGGGATCAAGTGCCATTCTTATCAGAAAGAGGCCCATCAAGGGGTTTTATTCAAGTTCAAGACCATCCAAGTAATCAAGAAATGAGTTGAGGCTTTGAGAAGTTTGAGGGTCAACCAATGGATTTCTCTCCTAATTTGAGGTGTTGAATATCATCAATGAGTGCGTGAGCCATGACTGAGAGTATGGAAAAGCTCATGGAGGACCTAGAGGGTCATTTTGAAGATGAGTCAAGTTATTGGTGTGATTACTAGAGCTACAATTGAATGCAGTCAACTAGGGTTTCATCTGGGTCAACCCTAGGTCAACCCTAGGTCAAATGATTGATTGGAGGGCATCAAGGCCTACTTGGAGGATGTGGAATTCATGATTTGATATGTGGATATATGTGTGGTGTTGTGCCAAGGAGAAATCAAGAGAAATCAAGAAGAAGAGGAGTTGCTAAATTAGGGTTTCAGTGTAAAATCCCCTGATTTAGGTCAAACTTCCAAGCAAGATAAGTCAACATGCAAGCTTCAAATGAATTCTTGGTCAACATGAAACTTGTAGGGCTTCTCAATAGATTTAATTTTAGTACTAGAAGTCTTCAAGGAGATATATAGAACTCAAGTTATGGTTCTTGCAAGTTATGGGTCATCAGAGGACACTGAAATTTATCTGTGAAAGTCACTTGACTTCCAAGCAACTTTTTCCCATCAAGGAGTTTTCAAATGGATTCTTGGACAACATAAGAGTTTTAGATATTGATCTTAGCTTTAATTTGAGTACTAGAAGTCCTCAAGAGGATTTGTAGAACTCAAGTTATGGTCTTGGCAACCCAGGGGTATTTTGGGAAAGTTGAATTACAGGTCATTTTTCAACATAGGTCCAAATCTCCATCTTCCCCTCTTCAAATGTAAAAATGTTCAACCTGAGATGTGTTCAAAATGATGTTTTTAGGCTATATAAGAGGTCATGAGAGTTTGGAATGGCTTGTTTCACAAAATCATAAAAATGACCTAAAATGAAGGTATATTTTAAATGAACCAAAGTTGAAAATTAGGGTTTTTGATCTACACAACCAAACCAAGTCATATGACATACCAGTTTGATTGTAAAATGCATTTTGGGAACATTGACATTGCCACAATTTTTAATTGAGGGTTATTTCAAGGACTTGCTTTGTAAATTGATTACTTGAACCATAAGGCACAATTGCAAAACCATACTTCCAAGCAAATGCAAGGCTCCTTTCCATCCATACACCTCCAATATCTCATTTGGAGAGAATTTAAACTCAGAACCAAGGGAATTACAAGCCAAATCATGAGCTGGTGTGAGTGCATAGCATGACATGAGAAAGTGATTTTCTCATTGGATCAACCTAGAACTTTCTAGAGTCTTCATCCACACTCTATATATGCATATGAAGTGATCCCAAGCACGCGGGGGGGGGGGGGGGGGGGTGAGAATTGAAGGAGAGAAGAGAGATTTAGATTGAAATTTTTCTGTTGCAACTCAGATTCGGTTACAAGCATTTCATCCCTTTCCATCCAATTTCTTGATCCCATTTGCTTCCATTGATGCTAGTGAGTGTTTACAGATCAAGATTATAGCAAAGTGGTGGCTGAATCATGTTCTTGCTCTTGGATTTTCTCACCTGCAACTCATAATCGGTTTCCATAATCCAAGCCTCATCAACCAATTCTTTTGCATACAGAAGCAAGATTGTGATTCATTGAAGGTGTATTGAAGTTCTCAAAGCTTGATTTGAAGATTTCATACTTCTGTGCATCAAAGTTTTGCAGGTAGGTACTTTTCAATCCACAGCTTGATTTAGGTGGTTTCAATCTGTTTTGATTAGTTAGATTCAATGTAGGTTAGTGTATGAAGCTTTCTGGTAGCTTTAGGATCGATTTAGATGCAATTAGTTGAGTGGCACCATTTCTGTTTAGACGATTATCTTGATGAATTTGGTGATAGAATCATAGTTTGATGGTTAGAAATGATTAGTGTGAAGTGGGGAAGAGATTGAGCCACTCAATTTCAAGATTGGTGAGTGTTAATCATGGACCAAATTCTGAAGTTTGATTCGTGTTTTGAGTTAGGTTGTGTTTCATTGAAGTTGATTACCATAGGTGAACTCCTGGTGAAATTTCAAGCAGGTTAGGGTTTTTAATATTGAGTTTTGATGGAGATTTGGTGAGATACGATTTGAGGAAGAAGAAGCTTCAAAGCTCTGTTTCCATGGATTCCCTCTACCTCCATAATTTGAAATGGAGAAGACAATGCCACCACCATTAGATCCTTACGAAGACTTTGACCAAGAACCAATCCAACGACCGTGAGGGGTTCTCAATCTGTGAAGGAAGAGTCTGAAAGATGAAACGAGGCGTTTCATTAAAAGAGAGCTTGGGCCTAAGTGAGATTCATGATATCCACACCCCCTCTAGAGGCCCATCCAAGAAATGCACTGAATTTCATTACTTCCTGCACCACGAATTTCTCATTTTTCTTTCTATTTTCGTTTTTATTTTCTGTTTGATATTGGGACTTAGGCGCTTGGCTATCTACACCCCTCTCTGGGCCCAATTAAGGAAATGCATGGATTCTGATTGCTATTTGACACGCATATTTTCCATTTTCTCATATTTTCTTATATTTTCACACTTTATTTTAATTTCTTTGAAAATTCATAATAAACGGAAAACATAATATTTTTGATTGGGAATTTTTTCCCCATTTTCATCAAGACCTCAAGAAAAGTATAAAAGAATAAAAATGTCATTTCATGCATTTTTCTATTTTTGGTTTATTTTTACTTTTAATAGCTTTTATTTCATTTTCATTTGATACATATTATTTGCTGAATTTAGTATAAGCATTTCACTTTGATTTTTGATGCCATTCTCTTTTCTATAGTTAGATTATGGTATTAGGTTCCCCCTGGATTTTTGTCACATTTTTGTGACTTAAATTTAATTGTTTTTGAGAGGTGTGAAGCAAGTGTGCTAGAATTAGGGTTTCAACTTGACATAGGTGCACTTCAACACATAGTTCTTGGGTTTTTAGCTTGATTTAGGCCTTGGGGTTTATGTGGGGTAAAGGGTACATAGTTAGGGTCCCTTAGAAATTAATCTAGGATTTTATGATGAGTATTTCCATTTTATCTGATTTTTGCAAGTTGATTGATATTGGTGTGTTTCCCTCTTGGGAAGTTGCTTTGCTTGTTGGGTTTTGGGCCTTTTCTTTGGGTGTTGGGGTTTGTGCTTGGCTTGAGGATTGTATAAAGACTTTAAGGATGATTGAAGACCAATAATGATGCTTGGAGCTTGAAGTTGCTTGTGCTTGAGGATTGCTTTTGAAGGCTTAGGAGATAGGAGATGTAGGGAGAGCTCTAGAGTAGACTGACTTCTTCTGTCAAACATAGAGAGCTTCTTGTGCCTCTATTCCATCCTATGACATAAGGTCCTCCAAAGAAGTTCCATCTCTCCTTAGGAAGGATGTAGAGCATGCTTTGACTGGGTAGAACCTTGAGGATACCTGTCACTTGCTGTGTTAAGATCTTAGTGATTTCCCTGGGTTTTCACTAAGCCTCTTAACATCCTAACTTACTCTACTAGTTAATCTTCTCTTGTGAGTGTTTGCCTTGAATATGGAAGCTTATTGAAAGTAAGAAGTTCATTGAAGACTGGTGAAGATGAAGCTTGTACTTGTCAATGTTGGATATCTGTTGAAGCTAGGGTTTTGTGTCTGTTTGAAGTTGTTTGTTGTTTGGATTCAGTGCTTGCTAAAGCTGAAGATTATTGGAAGATAATAGCTTACCTGAAGCTTGAATATCATTGGAAAGTGAAGATGGGATCTTGTTGTTACTGTCCATCTTTTGCTGTTTATCAACTGTAGCTGCCAGAGCTGGTGCTGTCTGATCTGCTTGCTGTAAGGAGCTGGTGTTGTTGTCTGAGCTGGTTGGGTGTGGTTTTCTTTGCTGTATTGTCTGTTGATTTTCCCTTAGGTTTGAAGTGAAGCTGTCTCACTTTGCATATTGTTTGTATTGCTGCATCCATGCATATCGTACTGTT
Source organism: Lathyrus sativus (assembly GCA_963859935.3). Lineage (NCBI taxonomy): Eukaryota > Viridiplantae > Streptophyta > Magnoliopsida > Fabales > Fabaceae > Lathyrus > Lathyrus sativus. Next base: position 513,306,957 of record OZ012741.1, read on the forward strand.
TACTGTATATCTGCTGTTTCTTTTCTGTTTATCCCCTAGGATCTCTGATTTCCTCTGTGCAGGAGGGAATTATGATAGACATTAGGTTGAAATCCATGCATGACAACATTAGGGTAGTTTTGATTACCTTTTCAAACCCTAAGTTTTTAGACTTCTCTTCTATCTCAGAACAATTCAAAACACAGTAATAAGGATAATCGACGCCGTACGCTACGAGCCTTAAGCTATTTGAGAAAGGTTGCTGGAGGGCCACTCTTCAGTAACCTGATTGCTTAGTGTGTTACCCTTAGGGTGACATACGACATAGTCACCCTCAAATTATAGTCTCTAGTGCGTCGGAGATTGCAAACATCATAAAAGACAATTCTTGCGTAAAAGACTGAAAACAAATATCAGAAGGTCATTTTTGTCCGCTTGGACTCTTAATCAAGAAAAACCCTTTCTTAAGGAGATAAAAAAACATTCAGACAAGCTTGTGTCTTCCGTAGTCCGAACTACGTTTGCTCTGATCTTTCATGCTGTATGAAAGTACGTAGGCATAGGATGCGATATCCTAGCGAGCAACCTTCCCCTCCTTTCCCGTAGGTAGGCGAACTACGTTGACTCTGATTTCTCGTTCCGAACGAGAATATGTAGGCATAAGGTGCGATACTTTGCCGAGTCATTTTATTTTCTTTTTAACCCAGACCTGTAGAGTAGATAGAGTAACATACCCTTAGATAGAAAACAAGCGTGGATCCCGTCGAGTACGACGAACGTGAGGGGTGCTAATACCTTCCCCTTGCGTAACCGACTCCCGAATCCAGAATTTGGTTGCGATGATCATTCCTTTCCCGTATTTGCGTGAGGTTTACTTCGAGCGTTTCCTTTCCCTCTGTTGGGATAAATAACGCATGATGGCGACTCTTCTGTTCAGTCGGCGCCGATTTTCGCAGTAGCGACAGCTGGCGACTCTGCTGGGGAAAGGAATATCCCCTCTGCGAGTCAATCCTAGCGCTTGTTTTCTCGTCATGGGTGTTGTGTAGATTTACTTTTCTGTCTTTACTTTCCGCATTTTATTATCAGCCTTATATTATCGCTGCTGTGGGACGGGGATAATCTATTGAGGGATAAGCCGAACCTGGGCTTGAGGTTACACATAGACTTAGAAGTAGAGAGTAGTGGTTAGCCTGCTTGCTTAGCTCGCACCAGCTAGCCACGAAATTTACGCTCGGACGAGATTCTCTTTGATGCTTCTTGCCTGGCCCTTAGGGCTCGACAAGTTGTCTGACCCGAGGATTGTCGACTCTGGGGACCTATCAATTGGGATTCAACTAAGTGAGTCCGCTTCAAGGGATAATGATGCCACATCTTATGGGTATCGTATCATCGCTCTTGAAAGTCTATGACGTTGAACCCGCATAGGATGCCGTACCTCGTCTGCGAGTTAAGTACATGCCTGTGAGGGGTAGGTGGGTCTGTTTGCAGGAAACCTTTGACCTCAGAATACCTGGTTTCTCTCTGTTAGTGAGATGTGGTTACAAGGTTCTTTTGAGTGGTTGGTTTGAGATGAAGATTGGATGGTTCTCAAGGCTTCAGCACAGAGCAGCCCAGTTCATCAGCATTGCACTTGGTCCCTTGTTTGCATATGCATGTGCATTTTCATGATTGCATTTCATTAACATGTATTTATGTTGCAGGTGATCATTCCCCTATGATTCTAGTGTATCCTCTAGCCAGACATGGAGTCCCTGAAGAAGACAGTTGCTTACCGGTTGCATTCACCAGATATCAGTTCCTTGCTGGGTTTGGTTGCTCTGGCAGATGAGAGTGTGAGGGCTGAGTTCAGAGTATCTTATGGGAGATTGCTTAGCCTGTTGTACAGACCTTCGGCATTTGAGACGACTGGGGTGTATACTTTGATGCAGTTTTATGAGCCGCAACTGAGATGTTTCTTATTTCTAGACTATATTCTGGCACCCACTTTGGAGGAGTATTCTGCGATGTTGGGAGTTCCTGTGTTAAACCAGATGCCATTTGTACATGTTGATGCTGAGCCTGAGTTATCTGCCCTTGCTGAGATTGTCAGCTTAGACGCTTCTGAGTTCCCTGGAGGGCTGGTTAAGCTAAATGGAGCCTATGGCTTTCACTTGTCTGTCCTAGTTGAGAAGGCTACACAGTGCGCGAAGAGTGGATGTTGGGTTGCTTTCAGTGTCATTCTAGCTGTCTGCATCTACGGGATTGTCTTGTTTCCTAATGTGCCAGACTTTGTCGACTCAGATGTCTTCCTGATTCTTGCCTCGAAGAATCCAGTTCCTACTCTCTTGGGCGATGTTTATCATTCCATTCACTACAAGAATGAGAAACGTCGTGGCAAGAATGTTTCCTGCTGTCTTCCTCTCATGTACAGGTGGTTCTAGGGGCACCTTCTGAATAAAGGACCTTTTGTGGATGTTGTTGATACTTTGGATTGGTCTTCCCGGTTGATGGGGCTGTCTTCCAGAATATCATTTGGTTTGATCGGAGTATGCTTGGTACTGATATTATGTATAGTTGCAGCGGTTTTCTGAATGTTCCCCTGATTGGACGGAAAGGCTGTATTAACTATAACCCTTCATTACTGGTACAACAGTTTGGTTATGCTTTGAGGGACGCTCCTATTGAGAAGGAGATACATGAATCTCTGTATCTCACGGGCTTATTGGACACAGCTATTTTGATCAGATTGAGACATGCATGGGCTAACATCCATAGGAGAGGGAAAGCTTTGCTCGGTAAGAGCAACAACAGAGCTTATGATCCTTATTTGGCTTGGGTCTGCGAGAGAGCCAGTACTTCTTTGATGCCTTATCCTGCTGTGGAACCTCTGTATTTCCCTTTGATTGAGGTACCTCCTTCGGCAGAGAGTGAGAAGTATAACAAATTGTTGGCTGAAAACGAAGAACTGAAGAAAGCCAATGAGGAGTTAGAGAAGGAAATCTTCCAATTAAGGCGTGAGAAGAAGGAAGCCACCTTCACTATGAAGGAACCGACTGAATTGATTAACAGGTTGGGATCGGAGCTGACAGAAGAGACCAACAAGAAAGAAAAAGTGGGAATAGCCTTAAACGGTGTTAGCAAGGTGCTTACTTCCAAGAAGGAACTTCTAAGCAAAGCTTATGCTCGTATCAGCAAGTGGGAAGCTTTGTGGAATACCACGCTTGCCAAGCGGAAAGAGCGCGAAGCCGAACTAAAGCTGCAGATTGCCACGCTAGAGGCACAGGTTAGAGGCCAAGACGCAAAGATTACTGAAGCGACGTCACTTAGGAGCGTTGTTGAGCTCAGAGTAAGTGACATTGACGAGAAGCCGAGAGGTTATGAAGAGAAGTCTGGTTCCAAGAGGTACAGATTTGACGAGAGTTCTGGCAAAGGAACCTACCAGGATGATGCCAAAAAGCTGAGATCCACTACCGAGCGGCATGCTTTATTGATACAGGAGCTGATCTCCAAACTAGGGCACTCGGAGACCATGAGTATATTGGAGGACGTCAGGGCACGCCATTTGGCCTGATTTACCTTGTCTTTGTTATTTTGTACTTGTATTCGGACCATCGCCAGACTTGTTGGCCGAGGTCTCTTCAGTTGTATTCAGTTGTGCTCTTGTACTCAGCCTCTTGGCATTTGTTATACATGAGGATTTTCTGATTCCTTGCTTGCCTAAAAGGGACTCCATTTTCGTAATGGCCTTCTCTCCGAAACTAGAATCGGGGGGATATAACTTGCAGCACATTTACACATTTGCATTTGCATTTATATTGCATAAACCGGTATTCTTGAATCTGTATCTTATTTCCTGCGTCTGCAGGTTTTCAGGATTGACGAACAACGAGTTCATCGCTACTCAACCCGAAACAACTGCAAGAGAATCATGGATCAAGTCCAAGTGGAGATGCAGGAAATTCGCGAGAAGTTGAACCTGTTCATGCAAGCCATGGAGAGTATTGCTAAAGGCCAGGAGAATCTCCAGACTTTGGTACAGCCGCTGCTGACGCGGGCTAATGGGAATGGCAACAATGACCATAACTCCGCGCACGTTGAGACTATTCCTGAAGATGGGCCCCCCACGCCCGTAGTCCCACCTGTGGTGACCCCACCTGTTGTGGTTGTAAACAATGACGCTGGCACTGGCAATGGTAACACAGGGAATGGAAATGAGACTGTTGTTAACAATGTTGTATTTGGAGATGCCAATCTGGGCGGTGGTAACTTCAACGGCGGTAATGGTTTTGGTAACAATGGATTCGGCTATAATGACCAGGGGTTTGAGTACGGCAATCAGGGCGGAAAGTTCGGCTTCAATGCTCAGGGTTTCAGCTATGACGGTTTCGGTAACGCCAACCAGGGTTATGGTGGAAATGGTGCTGGATTGGTTCCTGTCAACACTGGTTTCGGGCCTGTTAGGGTCAATCAAGGTTATGGTAATGGGGGACGAGGTCCCACGACTAATCAGCAAGGGTTTGGTCGCAACACTGGTTATAACGGGTACGAAAATGAAAATGTGAACTGGGGCGAAGACTGTCAAGAGGACGCCTTTTCTGGAAGAGGTATGGGATTTGAAGGACCCGTCGACAATACTCAGAGAATTAAAATGCTTGAAGAACAGGTGAAGGGTATGGCTAATTAGAATTCTACCGGACTAGACATGACTACTATGGGCTTGGTGCCTGGGCTGAAGGTACCGCTGAAATTCAAAGCTCCCACGTTCGACAAATATAAGGGGGACACTTGCCCTAAGGTGCATGTCCGTGCTTATTACAGAAGGATGTCTGCGTATTTAGACGACGAAAGGATGCTTATGCATTTCTTTCAAGACAGTCTGTCAGGACCGTCACTCGAGTGGTACATGGGGTTGGAACCTGCTCAAATCAAAACCTGGAAGCAATTGGCGGATGCTTTCGTCCTGCATTATAAGTATAATAGTGATCTGGCACCGAACCGAGTTCAATTACAAGGTTTGTCGCAGAAGAAAGAGGAAAGCTTTAAAGAGTATGCGCAGAGATGGCGCGACATGGCGGCAAGAGTACATCCTCCGTTGGCTGAAAGAGAAACGAATAGCATGTTCATTGGGACCTTTACAGGGATATATTACGAAAAATTGTTCAACGTTTCGTTGAGTAGTTTTTCAGATTTGATTCTCATGGGTGAGATGGTCGAAGACAGTATTAAGGTTGGAAGATTCCAAGCAGGTGAGTCTGCCCCCACAGGGGGTACCAGGAAAGCATTCGGTGGTAGGCGTCAAGGTGATTCTAGTGTTGTGTTTGGCGGCAGAGGCCGGGGCAGAGGACGAAGCCAGTATGCTCAGCATCAACAGGTCGCTAGTGTTACCATCCCTTTCCCACAACAACAACAGCAACAGCGGCAGCAGCAACAACAACAAAGGCAACACCCCGTCCAACGCAGAATCTTAGAGGGCAAGCCCAGGCGAGTATTTGAAACGCCTCCTTCAACATATGCCGAACTGCTCCAAACATTGTTAGGGTTAAAGTTGGTTGAGAAAAGGACTATGGCACCGTTAACGGGCAATCCTCCGTTTGGCTATGATGCTAGTAAACACTGCGAGTTTCACTCCGGGGCACCCGGACATGATATTGAAGGTTGTCATGCATTTAAACATAAATTCCAAGACTTGTTAGACAACAAGGCTATCAACTTTGGACAGGCGGGTCCAAATATAGTACAGCAGCCTATGCCTAATCACGGGGCAAACGCCATCCTAACCGAGGAAAATATGAATCTAGTGATGGATGTCAATGAGCTGAAGACACCGTTGGGTGAGATTAAGAGCAGGTTGTTAAAAGGGGGTGTATTCCCGGGGTGTGATGAATTTTTCTTGGATTGTTGGATACAGCCAGAGGATTGTAATGAGTTGAAACAGGGTATTCAGGCTTTGATGAATGAAGGAACGTTGCAGTTTGATAGAACAGCAGTTGAAGAGCCTGTAGAGGCATTATGTGATGAGCGGAACGATGTTGCCACAGTGACGATCCCAAGAAAAACAATAACAATAACGGCGCCGGCCCGGCGGCCGACAATCACTATTACTAAAACAGGACCGATTCCTTTCGAGAATACCAAAGCAGTGTCGTGGACTTACGGGTTGGAGGTGTATTGTGATGGTGAGAAAATTGAAGTAAATAAACAACCAGCGGGGGTTGTAGATAATGTTGTTGGAACAGGAGGTATGACCAGAAGTGGAAGAATCTTCACATCGCCTGAGGTAGAGGCAAAAATATTGGCAAAGGGGAAAGCTAAGGTAGACGAGAGTGGCCCCTCGCAGATAAAGGAAAAGGAAACATCGCTTAAGGATGTGGAAGAGTTTATGAGGCTCATCCGTAAAAGTGATTACAAAATCGTCGAGCATCTCCAGCAAACGCCATCAAAGATCTCGATCTTGTCACTGCTATTATGTTCCGAGGCCCATCGAAACGCTTTGTTGAAGATCCTAGACGCGTCATTTGTTCCTCAAGACGTTTCAGTTAACCAATTAGAAGGGGTGATGGCGCATGTTAATGCAGGGCACAGTTTGGGATTTACGGATTTTGATTTGACCCCGAGGGGGAGAGAGCATAATATGGCGTTACACGTCTCAGTTGAATGCAGGGGCACGGTCATGTCCCGTGTGCTGGTAGATACAGGGTCTTCCTTGAATGTGCTTCCGAAGAAGGCCATGATGAAGTTGGATATCAGGGGAATTCTCTGCACACCCAGTGACTTAGTGGTGAGGGTGTTCGATGGAACGAGGAGGTCAGTTTTCGGATCAATAACATTACCATTGCAGGTGGGGCCAGAAATTTTTGAAACTGAATTCTATATAATGGAAATCCAGCCAGCATATAGTTGCCTTCTTGGACGCCCATGGATTCATGCTGCTGGGGAAGTCACATCCATGTTGCACCAAAAGTTGAAGTATATGGTGGGGGATAGTGTCGTCACTGTTTGTGGAGAAGAAGATATTCTGGTTAGCCATTTGTCGTCATTCAGATATGTGGAGGTTGACGGCGAGATCCATGAGACACCCTGTCAAGCATTTGAAGGGCTAAAGATTAAAGACAAAGCTCCAGTACCCAAGATATCAGATGTGGCAGTGTCATCTTATAAAGAGGCTCAGGCTCTAGTACGGGCAGGCGAAACAAAGGGCTGGGGTCAGGTGTTGGAGATTCCCGTAAAGAACGACAGGTTCGGGCTTGGATATCATCCTTCGTCATCAGCATCCTCTTCCAGAGCGCCCAAGTTCAGAGGGACAATAACCATTACACCAAGTGGGGTGAGCTTCGAGACTATTAATGCTATTTCCGACTCCGAGGAAGGAGATAGCGACTGTGATATGGATGCGTGGATCAAGCCAAGCGTGCCAGGACAAAGTCTTTGCAATTGGTCTATCTGGGAAATTGTTCCTGTGACAACTAAACAGTAATGATTTGTTTTCTTAATTGTTGAATAATCCTGTGTCCTACCCGGGGCACGGTGATTTTGCTTAGGGCCATTTGGTTACGTACATTACATTGTCTAATCATGAATAAAGGCGTTTTTTCGTATACAAATATTGTGATCCCTGTTTTTCCTGTTTTTATCTTTTACAATAAAATGGCAACGTGTTTGTATGCGTTTTGAAGCATTTAACCATTTCCTTTGCAGGATTACTATTTCAGATGACATCCATGAACCGCCTATGACTCATTTCGACTTCGAGCACCCGGTATTTCAGGCTGAGGAAGAGATTGTGGAAGATGGCGAAGTGCCAGAAGAGCTGACCTAGTTATTGAAACAAGAAGAAAGAATCATTCTGCCTCATGAGGAAGTCATTGAGATTATCAATTTGGGGTCAGAAGGGGTTGAAAGGAACATCCGTATAGGGGTCGCACTCCAAAGCGACGTTAGGAAGAGGTTGGTTGAGATGCTCAAAGAGTACAGTGATATTTTTGCCTGGTCGTACGAGGACATGTCGGGGTTGGATACGGATATGGTTGTGCACCGTCTGCCATTAAAAGAAGAATGCCCGCCGGTTAAGCAGAAGCTCCGAAGAACTAGACCGGACATAGCTGTGAAGATTAAGGAGGAAGTTCAAAGACAGTGGGATGCTGGTTTCCTAGCTGTTACAAAATATCCCTCATGGGTCGCTAATATTGTGCCCGTTCCAAAGAAAGACGGTAAGGTGAGAATGTGCGTAGACTATCGTGACTTGAATAAAGCGAGCCCGAAAGACGATTTTCCACTTCCTCACATCGATGTGATGGTTGATAACACTGCTCAATTCTCCGTATTCTCCTTCATGGATGACTTCTCGGGCTATAATCAGATCAAAATGGTGCCAGAAGACATGGAGAAGACTACTTTCATCACCCCTTGGGGAACATTCTATTACAAAGTGATGCCCTTCGGATTGAAGAATGTTGGGGCAACATATCAGCGTGCAATGACGACTCTCTTTCATGACATGATGCATAAAGAGATTGAGGTTTATGTTGATGATATGATTTCCAAATCCCAGACGGAGGAGGAGCATTTGGTTAATCTGCTGAAATTATTCAAGAGGCTTAGGAAGTTCAGGCTGAGACTGAACCCTAACAAGTGCACCTTCAGGGTGAGATCGGGTAAACTACTGGGGTTTATCGTGAGCGAAAAAGGAATAGAGGTTGATCCAGCGAAAATAAAAGCAATACAAGAAATGCCGACGCCTAAACCAGAAAAAGAAGTGCGTGGGTTTTTAGGGAGGTTGAACTATATCGCTCGGTTCATATCTCACTTAACCGCAACATGCGAGCCATTATTCAAACTGTTAAAGAAGGATCAGGTTGTGGCCTGGAATGAAAATTGTCAAAAGGCGTTCGACAAGATAAAAGAATACTTGCAGGAACCTCCTGTCTTGATACCCCCAGTGGCCGGAAGACCTTTGATTATGTATTTGACAGTTCTTGAGGAAAGTATGGGTTGTGTTCTCGGTCAACACGACGAGACAGGGCGTAAAGAGCATGCGATATACTATTTGAGTAAGACGTTTACTGACTGTGAGTCTCGATACTCAATGCTCGAAAAAATGTGTTGCGCGCTAGCCTGGGCCGCCAAATGTTTGAGGCAATACATGCTGAATCATACAACCCTGCTCATTTCAAAGATGGATCCAATCAAATACGTGTTTGAGAAGCAAGCACTCTCCGGAAGAATTGCCCGATGGCAGATGGTGTTAACTGAATATGATATTCAATATGTCTCTCAAAAGGCTATCAAAGGTAGCATCTTGTCGGAGTATCTTGCTGAGAAGCCTGTTGAGGACTACCAATCGATGAGGTTTGATTTTCCTGACGAGGATATCATGTACCTAAAGATGAAAGATTGTGAAGAACCGTTGCCGGACGAAGGACCAGAATTGGGTTCCAAATGGCAGTTAATATTTGATGGAGCAGTGAATTCCTATGGTAGCGGAATAGGTGCAATTATTACTATTCCTCATGGGTCGCACATCCCATTTACCGCCCGATTGACCTTTCCCGTTACCAATAACGAGGCTGAATATGAGGCTTGCATCATGGGTCTGGAAGAAGCTGTTGATTTGCGAATCAAACATCTGGATGTATATGGAGACTCGGCTCTAGTGGTGAACCAGATAAAAGGAGAATGGGAGACACGTCAGCCCAATTTGATACCATATATGACTTATGCAAGGAGATTGTTGCCTTTCTTTGACAAGGTGGAATTGCATCATGTGCCGCGAGCAGAAAATCAAATGGCTGACGCCTTGGCGACCTTGTCTTCCATGTATAAAGTTAACTTCTGGAACGAGGCTCCCCGGATTGTTATCTCTCGGCTCGATAGGCCTGCATTCATATTTGCTATTGACGAAGCATCTGATGATAAACCCTGGTACTTTGACATCCAGAATTTCCTGAAGAACAAGGAGTACCCGGCTGGGGCATCCAGTCGAGATCAGAAGACTCTCAGGAGATTGGCTGACAATTTCTATTTAAACCCGGACGTGTCCTGTACAAAAGAAACCACGACCTGGTATTGCTATGCTGTGTAGACGAGAAAGAGGCGCAGTTACTCATGGAAGAGATACATGAGGGTACATTCGGTACACATGCTGGTGGGCATGCTATGACAAGAAAACTGCTGCGAGCAGGTTATTACTGGCTAACTATGGAAACAGACTGTTTTAAGTTTGCAAAGAGGTGTCATAAATGCCAAATTTATGCGGACAAGGTCCATGTACCCCCAAGTCCTCTAAATGTAATGTCATCACCATGGCCATTCTCGATGTGGGGAATTGATATGATTGGCAAGATCGAGCCTACGGCATCAAACGGACACCGGTTCATCTTGGTGGCAATCGATTACTTCACCAAATGGGTGGAAGCGGTATCATATGCCAATGTCACCAAACAAGTGGTCGCCAGATTTATCAAACGAGATATTATTTGTAGATATGGAATCCCTGAGAGGATTATCACCGACAACGGTTCGAATTTGAATAACAAGATGATGAAAGAGTTGTGCCAGAATTTTAAGATTGAACATCACAACTCTTCTCCGTACCGACCCAAGATGAATGGCGCTGTTGAAGCGGCCAATAAGAACATAAAGAAGATTGTTCAGAAGATGGTTGTGACGTATAAGGATTGGTACGAAATGCTACCTTTCGCTTTGCACGGTTATCGTACGATGGTACGCACATCAACCGGGGCAACCCCTTTCTCATTGGTATACGGAATGGAGGCAGTGTTACCATTGGAAGTTGAGATTCCTTCCCTGAGGGTATTACGAAATGTCCAACATGACGAGGCAGAATGGGTTAAAGACAGGTTGAATCATCTGAGTTTAATGGATGAGAAGAGGCTAGCTTCTCTAGCATACGGTCGGTTGTACCAGAGCCGGATGAAGAAAGCATACGATAAGAAGATATGTCCACGAAGCTTTCAGACGGGCGACCTTGTGCTGAAAAGGATTCTCCCGCCACAAACAGATCACAGGGGCAAGTGGACCCCTAATTACGAAGGGTCATACGTTGTCAGGAAAGTCTTCTCAGGAGGACCTTTGCTACTATCTACCATGGATGGTGAAGACTTTACGTCGCCTGTGAATTCGGACGCAGTTAAAAAATACTTTGCTTGAAAGTGACCCGCTGGACAGTAAAAAGAGAGTCCAGGCAGAAATGGGGCATCCCGGCGAACCAAAAACAAAATAAAAGGTTTGGGCAAAAGTTAGGGATAAAATTGAAAAGATGTACACCCGCGAAGTCGAAAACCTACATTGGGCGGCTTCGACAAAAAAGGGTATCCCGGTGAATTGAAAACCCGCAAAGGGCGATTCACGCAAAAGTTAGGGATTGAAAAAGCAAATGACTGCGGTCCGAATTCGATGCCTGCATTGCTTAGTGGTTTGGGAGCACCTGAGGGTTCGTTTATCCAACACAATCTCTTCCGAAAACTGAATACCGGGAAAGCGCCAGAGTCAGGCGAGTCATAGGAGGATCAGTTCACGATGTTTGTCTGCACCACGTTGCCGACATGTGTATAAATTCGAGCTGTATTTGTATTTTTATGCGTCTTGTGCATATATGTATGTGTGCGTACGTAACTTCCTCTTTTCAAGAGTTGCATCCGATGTACAAAACTTTGCCTATTCAGAGGCCTGTTATTAATGAAACATGTTATTCAGTTTTGATGTTTGTGCTTTACTATTTTGTATGTGGAAAACGCCGATGTTTTTGATAAACTTGCGCTTGCATAACTTTGCTGGCCCTTGCCAATAATTGCTAAAACTTCGAATTGACTGAAGTAAGGTCACGGACACTAACCCGAATAGATTTGGTTGTATAGATTTGTCTTGTCTCATTTGTGTTTTGCAGGGTTCTCGCCCTTAAAGCGGACAATCAGAAAATTGTGGCCCCCAGCCAAAGATTCGTGGTGAAAGACTTGACTTTGTGCGACGCTAATCCCCATGCAGGTCGCATTTCATCCCTCAGAGGTTGAGATAATGTTATCTTTTGCCGAAGAGATCAATTTCCCCAGCTAATCACAGTTTATCCATAGTGGATATCCCCAGCTAGTCAAGATCAGTATCCCTTGCAGAGGTTGCACTCCCCAGAGAGTCGAGTATGTGAACGATCAAACCCCAGCCTGGAGGATTCCCGCAGTGTTTAACCAAGTCATAGGTGGCTCAGAAGGATTATTCCCATGGAAGATGGTTTTCTTCCCGCAGGACGTCATGCCTTCGTCAAGATGATTATCCCCAACGGAGTGGTAGCTCCGAGTTTGAAAGCTGTGCCCAGACATCATCATTTCTTCCAGAAGGATTTCCATGTTTCCCAACTGAGTCGTTTCTTGCTCAGTCAGTTTACCTTCCCCAAGAGAGTCGATTCTTCCCCAGCGGAGTTACTCTCCCCAGCAGGTGTTATTTTTTCCTCCCAGTGGAAAATTGAAGTTTAATCTCTCCCCGACAGAATTGTTTATATGTTCGGCATTTATTTTGCCAGAGTATTTTATGATACTCGTTCATCCCCAGCATGGCGGTATTTGCTCTCAACAGCCGTGCTGAAGCGAGCTTATCAAAGTTTCCCCAGCAGCTTGAGCCCGCATTCGCATTTGCATATAGTGTCATATTTGCATCTACCCAAAAACGCGTAGCATATCCGTGCTGTACGGAGCATTACGCCATTGTCAAACATGTGCATTGTGAAACATAAGCCAGGTTGGTTAACCTTTGGTTTTCAGGTGCTGTTTCCCTTGCAGGTGGAGAGAGCTCTTGCTCAGATCAATTACCAAATATTAAAAATCTAAGCATGTGATGATAATGCTCGTCTTGTCATTATTCCCCACAGAGTTGCTCGTTTAAGTTTCTCTTACCCCTCCAACGAAGTATTTCTTCAAGATTGTTGTTATGTTGTTATTAAAAGATCTCGTGAATCGGTTTTTGGAAAAGGCCGCCTATGTCGAAGTAGGTGTCTGGCAGTTTGGGTTCAAAAAATTCCCAGTAGAGTCCTTCTCAAATTTATTACCATGTCAGCATTAAAAGATTGGACCATTATGTGTTACCCACTTTATTGATGGAGTTAGCTACTGCAAAGATAGGCAGAGGAGCTGTATTCGAGAGTCATTACCCGTAGCGATGACGGTGTTATTTCCCTGCAGTGATGGCAGAGTATTACCCATAGCAATGGCGGTGTTATTTCCCTGCAGTGATGGCAGAGTATTACCCGTAGAGATGGCAGTGTTGTTTACCCGTAGCGATGGCGGTGTTATTTCCCTGTAGTGATGGCAGAGTATTACCCGTAGCAATGGCGGTGTTATTTTCCTGTAATGGTGACAGAGAGTATTACCCGTAGCGATGGCAGTGTTATTTTCCCGTAGTGATGACGGAGTATTACCCATAGCGATGGCGGTGTTATTTTCCTGTAGTGGTGACAGAGAGTATTACCCGTAGCGATGGCGGTGTTATTTTCCCGTAGTGATGACGGAGTATTACCCGTAGCGATGGCGGTGTTATTTTCCCGTAGTGGTGATGGAGTTACTACCCGTAGCGATGGCGGTGTTTGCTTTCCTGTAGTGATGACAGAGTTATTACCCGTAGCGATGGCGGTGTTATCTTCCCGTAGTGGTGGTGGTGGTATTTCCCGTAGTGGTGGCGGAGCTCTTTTCCTGTATCGTTGGCAGAGTTATGTTTGGTTGACAGAAGTACTTCCCCAGTGAAATCGTCCAGATTATTCCCATATTGACAAGTTTGGTGTTGCACGGGCGGTTAGTGTTGAAATCAGATCTGAATCAGGTGGTTGAGCAGTTGTTACCGTAACGATCAGGTTCAATTGATGGATAAGGCTCCCCAAGCAGTGGTGCAGTTTATTTCTGCGGGTGGCAAATTTCCGGGTTCTTAGTATTCAACCGTCTCGTACCTCGAATGTTTGAAGGTCGTTCGCTCTTCACCCAGTCGGGTCCAAGCCGTTTGAATAGGGGCAGCTGTTGCACCCTAAAATTTGCTCAACCTACTTCACCTGGTTTATGTTTCAATTGCATTGTCATTTGCATACTAAGTCATGTACATAGTGTAATCATTTGCATAACAAGTTATCTAGCAAGGGATCAAGTGCCATTCTTATCAGAAAGAGGCCCATCAAGGGGTTTTATTCAAGTTCAAGACCATCCAAGTAATCAAGAAATGAGTTGAGGCTTTGAGAAGTTTGAGGGTCAACCAATGGATTTCTCTCCTAATATGAGGTGTTGAATATCATCAATGAGTGTGTGATCCATGACTGAGAGTATGGAAAAGCTCATGGAGGACCTAGAGGGTCATTTTGAAGATGAGTCAAGTTATTGGTGTGATTACTAGAGCTACAATTGAATGCAGTCAACTAGGGTTTCATTTGGGTCAACCCTAGGTCAACCCTAGGTCAAATGATTAATTGGAGGGCATCAAGGCCTACTTGGAGGATGTGGAATTCATGATTTGATATGTGGATATATGTGTGGTTTTGTGCCAAGGAGAAATCAAGAGAAATCAAGAAGAAGAGGAGTTGCTAAATTAGGGTTTCAGTGTAAAATCCCCTAATTTAGGTCAAACTTCCAAGCCAGATAAGTCAAAATGAAAGCTTCAAATGAATTCTTGGTCAACATGAAACTTGTAGGGCTTCTCAATATATTTAATTTGAGTACTAGAAGTCTTCAAGGAGATTTATAGAACTCAAGTTATGGTTCTTGCAAGTTATGGGTCATCAGAGGACACTGATATTTATCTGTGAAAGTCACTTGACTTCCAAGCAACTTTTGCCCATCAAGGAGTTTCCAAATGGATTCTTGGCCAACATAAGAGTTGTAGATCTTGATCTTAGATTTAATTTTAGTACTAGAAGGCCTCAAGAGGATTTGTAGAACTCAAGTTATGGTCTTGGCAACCCAAGGGTATTTTGGGAAAGTTGAATTACAGGTCATTTTTCAACATAGGTCCAAATCTCCATCTTCCACTCTTCAAATGAAAAAATGTTCAACATGAAATGTGTTAAAAATGATGCTTTTAGGCTAGATAAAAGGTCATGAGAGTTTGGAATGGCTTGTTTCACAAAATCATAAAAATGACCTAAAATGAAGGTATATTTTAAATGAACCAAAGTTGAAAATTAGGGTTTTTGATCTACACAACCAAACCAAGTCATATGACATACCAATTTGATTGTAAAATGCATTTTGGGAACATTGACATTGCCACAATTTTTAATTGAGGGTTATTTCAAGGACTTGCTTTGTAAATTGATTACTTGAACCATAAGGCACAATTGCAAAACCATACTTCCAAGCAAATGCAAGGCTCCTTTCCATCCATACACCTCCAATATCTCATTTGGAGAGAATTTAAACTCAGAACCAAGGGAATTACAAGCCAAATCATGAGCTGGTGTGAGTGCATAGCATGACATGAGAAGGTGATTTTCTCATTGGATCAACCTAGAACTTTCTAGAGTCTTCATCCACACTCTATATATGCATATGAAGTAATCCCAAGCAAGGGGGGTGAGAATTGAAGGAGAGAAGAGAGATTGAGATTGAAATTTTTCTGTTGCAACTCAGATTCGGTTACAAGCATTTCATCCCTTTCCATCCAATTTCTTGATCCCATTTGCTTCCATTGATGCTAGTGAGTGTTTACAGATCAAGATCATAGCAAAGTGGTGGCTGAATCGTGTTCTTGCTCTTGGATTTTCTCACCTGCAACTCATAATCGGTTTCCATAATCCAAGCCTCCTCAACCAATTCTTTTGCATACAGAAGCAAGATTGTGATTCATTGAAGGTGTATTGAAGTTCTCAAAGCTTGATTTGAAGATTTCATACCTCTGTGCATCAAAGTTTTGCAGGTAGGTACTTTTCAATCCACAGCTTGATTTAGGTGGTTTCAATCTGTTTTTATTAGTTAGATTCAATGTAGGTTAGTGTATGAAGCTTTCTGGTAGCTTTAGGATCGATTTAGATGCAATTAGTTGAGTGGCACCATTTCTGTTCAGACGATTATCTTGATGAATTTGGTGATAGAATCATAGTTTGATGGTTAGAAATGATCAATGTGAAGTGGGAAAGAGATTGAGCCACTCCATTTCAAGATTGGTGAGTGTTGATCATGGACCAAGTTCTGAAGTTTGATTCGTGTTTTGAGTTAGGTTGTGTTTCATTGAATTTGATTACCATAGGTGAACTCCTGGTGAAATTTCAAGCAGGTTAGGGTTTTTAATATTGAGTTTTGATGGAGATTTGGTGAGATACGATTTGAGGAAGAAGAAGCTTCAAAGCTCTGTTTCCATGGATTCCATCTACCTCCAGAATTTGAATTGGAGAAGACAATGCCACCACCATTAGATCCTCACGAAGACTTTGACCAAGAACCAATCCAACGGCCGTGAGTGGTTCTCAATCTGTGAAGGAAGAGTCTGAAAGATGAAACGAGGCGTTTCATTAAAAGAGAGCTTGGGCCTAAGTGAGATTCATGATATCCACACCCCCTCTAGAGGCCCATCCAAGAAATGCACTGAATTTCATTACTTCCTGCACCACGAATTTCTCATTTTTATTTCTATTTTCGTTTTTATTTTCTGTTTGATATTGGGCCTTAGGCGCTTGGCTATCTACACCCCTCTCTGGGCCCAGTTAAGGAAATGCATGGATTCTGATTGCTATTTGACACGCATATTTTCCATTTTCTCATATTTTCTTATATTTTCACACTTTATTTTAATTTCTTTGAAAATTCATAATAAACGGAAAACATAATATTTTTGATTGGGAATTTTTTCCCCATTTTCATCAAGACCTCAAGAAAATTATAAGAGAATAAAAATATCATTTCATGCATTTTTCTATTTTTGGTTTATTTTTACTTTTAATAGCTTTTATTTCATTTTCATTTGATACATGTTATTTGCTGAATTTAGTATAAGCATTTCACTTTGATTTTTGATGCCATTCTTTTTTCTATAGTTAGATTATAGTATTAGGTTCCCCCTGGATTTTTGTCACATTTTTGTGACTTAAATTTAATTGTTTTTGAGAGGTGTGAAGCAAGTGTGCTAGAATTAGGGTTTCAACTTGACATAGGTGCACTTCAACACATAGTTCTTGAGTTTTTAGCTTGATTTAGGCCTTGGGGTTTATGTGGGGTAAAGGGTACATAGTTAGGGTCCCTTAGAAATTAATCTAGGATTTTATGATGAGTATTTCCATTTTATCTGATTTTTGCAAGTTGATTGATATTGGTGTGTTTCCCTCTTGGGAAGTTGCTTTGCTTGTTGGGTTTTGGGCCTTTTCTTTGGGTGTTGGGGTTTGTTCTTGGCTTGAGGATTGTATAAAGACTTTAAGGATGATTAAAGACCATTAATGATGCTTGGAGCTTGAAGCTGCTTGTGCTTGAGGATTGCTTTTGAAGGCTTAGGAGATAGGAGATGTAGGGAGAGCTCTAGAGTAGACTGACTTCTTTTGTCAAACATAGAGAGCTTCTTGTGCCTCTATTCCATCCTATGACATAAGGTCCTCCAAAGAAGTTCCATCTCTCCTTAAGAAGGATGTAGAGCATGCTTTGACTGGGTAGAACCTTGAGGATACCTGTCACTTGCTGTGTTAAGATCTTAGTGATTTCCCTGGGTTTTCACTAAGCCTCTTAACATCCTAACTTCCTCTACTAGTTAATCCTCTCTTGTGAGTGTTTTCCTTGAAGATGGAAGCTTATTGAAAGTAAGAAGTTCATTGAAGACTGGTGAAGATGAAGCTTGTACTTGTCAATGCTGGATATCTGTTGAAGCTAGGGTTTTGTGTCTGTTTGAAGTTGTTTGTTGTTTGGATTCAGTGCTTGCTAAAGCTGAAGATTATTGGAAGATAATAGCTTAACTGAAGCTTGAATATCATTGGAAAGTGAAGATGGGATCTTGTTGTTACTGTCCACCTTTTGTTGTTTATCAACTGTAGCTTCCAGAGCTGGTGCTGTCTGATCTGCTTGCTGTAAGGAGCTGGTGTTGCTGTCTGAGCTGGTTGGGTGTGGTTTTCTTTGCTGTATTGTCTGTTGATTTTCCCTTAGGTTTGAAGTGAAGCTGTCTCACTTTGCCTATTGTTTGTATTGCTGCATCCATGCATATCGTACTGTTTACTGTATATCTGCTGTTTCTTTTCTGTTTATCCCCTAGGATCTCTGATTTCCTCTGTGCAGGAGGGAATTATGACAGACATTAGGTTGAAATCCATGCATGACAACATTAGGGTAGTTTTGATTCCCTTTTCAAACCCTAGGTTTTTAGACTTCTCTTCTATCTCAGAATAATTCAAAACACAGTAATAAGGATAATCGACGCCGTATGCTACGAGCCTTAAGCTATTTGAGAAAGGTTGCTGGAGGGCCACTCTTCAGTAACCTGATTGCTTAGTGTGTTACCCTTAGGGTGACATACGACGTAGTCACCCTCAAATCATAGTCTCTAGTGCGTCGGAGATTGCAAACATCATAAAAGACAGTTCTTGCGTAAAAGACTGAAAACAAATATCAGAAGGTCATTTTTGTCCGCTTGGACTCTTAATCAAGAAAAACCCTTTCTTAAGGAGATAAAAAAACATTCAGACAAGCTTGTGTCTTCCGTAGCCTGAACTACGTTTACTCTGATCTTTCATGATGTATGAAAGTACGTAGGCATAGGATGTGATATCCTAGCGAGCAACCTTCCCCTCCTTTCCCGTAGGTAGGCGAACTACGTTGACTCTGATTTCTCGTTTCGGACGAGAATACGTAGGCATAAGGTGCGATACTTTGCCGAGTCATTTTATTTTCTTTTTAACCCAGACCTGTAGAGTAGATAGAGTAACATACCCTTAGATAGAAAACAAGCGTGGATCTCGTCGAGTACGACGGACGTGAGGGGTGTTAATACCTTCCCCTTGCGTAACCGACTCCCGAATCCAAGATTTGGTTGCGATGACCATTCCTTTCCCGTCTTTGCGTGAGGTTTACTTCGAGCGTTTCCTTTCCCTCTGTTGGGATAAATATCGCACGTTGGCGACTCTTCTGTTCAGCCGGCGCCGATTTTCGCAGTAGCGACACCCTTGTCCAGAACCTTTAGGCCAGCAGTGAGAATCTGGAATCTGGAAAACATTGCTTCAATAGATTCAGATTCTTCCATGTTGAAAGCTTCATACTTCTGGATCAGCGCCAGAGCCTTGGTTTCTTTGACTTGAGAGTTCCCTTCATGAGTCATCTTCAGGGATTCAAATATATCAAAGGCAGTTTCTCAGTTGGTTATTTTCTCATACTCAGTATGAGATATAGCATTTAGCAATATAGTTCTAGCCTTGTGGTGATTTCTGAATTCCTTCTTTTGCTCCTCAGTCATTGATTTTCTGTCAACTTTCTTGCCATTCTCATCAGTGGGATGAACATATCCATCAATAACTAAGTCCCAAAGATCAGCATCAAATCCTAGAAAGAAACTTTCCAGTCTATCTTTCCAATAATCAAATTTCTCTCCATCAAACATGGGAGGTTTTGTGCTGAATCTTTCTTCATATTTGTTGTTGTTGGGTGTTGAAGTTTCAACAGCCATAATGTATATCAACCAAGATTGTCAAGATTTTTTCCCACTGGATCTTTTCTGGTCACGGTTAAGTGATAGCACAAACAGAACCAGAGCTCTGATGCCAACTGAAGGTGAGAAAAACACTTAAAAGGGGGGGGGGGAGGGGGGTTGAATAAGAGTTTTAAGAAATATGGCAATAAAAACAACTCAAGATTTTTATCCTGGTTCGTTGAACTCAACTACTCCAGTCCACCTTATCAAAGATGATTTGCCTTTCTCTGCAAGGACTTAATCCACTATTGATCAACTGATTACAATAGAAAGCACTAAGAACAACTGTCTTAGTCTTCTCAAGAACTACTGACCACACCTTGGTCTTCTTAAGGAACTTCTTACAATTTAATGTAAACTAACAAGTGTTTGAATGCTTCTAATAAGCTGTATCACAACTGTGATGTTTACACTTAAGATTAAGTACAACAAAAACTATATGGTTTTATGAAAGATCAAATGAGTAAGATCTTGTGAGATTTTCTCTTTTATGAATCAAGCGTGTATTTCTTTTTGAGTGATCTAGCAATGAGCAAATGATAAGTGGTGAATTAGCAACCTCAAAAGGTTGAAGTAGTTCTCCTTTTATAGCTTTTTCAAATGCTTTGAGTGATGTGCAGCTGAATATAATATTTGATTGTATGACTTTTCATCACCAAAAGTATGGGCAGAGATATGCTTTCTGCAAAAAGGTATGGTTGTAGAAGCCTTGGGATTTGCACCACGTCACTTCTTTGGACAAATTATTCGTTGGTTACTTTGGAAGTAGCACCACGTCTAATCAAGTTTACAGCTTCTTCAACAAGCTTCCTTCAAGATGAAGTCTTCATAATCTGCACTTCAGAACTTGTAGTAAGCTTAAAAGGTATGGAATGCTTTAAGATGATCAAAGCTTAAGATGAATGATAAGTTCAGAGTCTTTGATAGATGATCAGATCTTTAATGTATCAGAGTCTCAGTCTTGATTAGATCTTTAATATATCAGAGTCTCAGTCTTGATCAGAGTCTTCATCAGAGTATGCAGCAGTATGTGCTTTGAGCGTGAATATTAATAATAAGAGTCTGGTAATGAAAGCCTCTGAGTTTGTAGTGAAAAGAACTTCAGAGTCTGATAAGATCAGAGCTTTCAGCTTTTGTATACTTCTTTCATTAACACTTCAGATCATTCTGTAGCTTCTGCTTCAGATCCTTCTGGAAGCCCTTCAGAATGTTCTGATAGTCTTGCATCTGATGCTTCAGAGCTTTGCATAGTTTCTTTGTACTTATGTATTTTGCTTCTTTAAGAATATTTAATTTTATACCTGAAACAATAATACTTTGAACAAATTTTAGAGTATATGATTTCTTACTACAAAATTCCATAACAGTTATCATCAAAACATAGAGATATAAGAAACACCAATCTGTGTTCTAACATGTATTACTCAATATCACAATCTCTTGGATCACCTTAGACCAGCAAATGTATTTCCATTAATTGAATCTATTCATAATAATTTATTTTTTATTATCACCCATTTTATAATCTAATATATTTTTCCTCTTCAGTTTATTTGGCGTCCATATCTAAACTTTGATCATAACATGAAATCAACGAACAAAATGTAGTCGTTTGGACTGCATACACATTGGTCATCAGGTTCATTATGGAGATGCACCATAGTAATCGTGTTAAACTGCAATTCGGCATGCTTCAACACATCCCTGATCCCCCGAAAAACCTCAGAGAATGGTATCTACGAAGAGTTAACGACCAATGGAACTTTAACCCTTGGCAAGGCTTCGCTAAAACTGAGTGTCGAAAATGGAAGGACCGACATGACCATGTCATAATTGACGATGTGATGCCAACCGTAGAAAAACTAACTCATAATTATATGGCTTGGTACATATCAGTTAAATTTGAGTTTCTCGCTGAGGATGTGTACTTATACGATCCATGCAAAGTCACTTACACACAAATGGTTCAATATCTAAACCCCCATAAAAATTACCATAACGATTACTCATAACCCCCTACCCAACAAAATTACAAGCCTACAAACAGAAAAACCTACGACCTTAACATGTCAAACACCCAATCATAATACCAAGAGCATACCAAGTACCACCATTAATAAGATAATCATTATCAAGACACCCAACATTGATATGCCCCCAACATATCATCCTACCATAGTCGGTATAGCCAAAACACTCAGCGATCATTTAACATTATCTGTCTTTCCTACCATAACCAATAACCCCAAACATCACAAAACCAAAACATGCAATAACCAGATGGCTATCAAACACCACGACAATAATATCAACCATTCCCCAACAAATCATTCACACTAATGTTGCCCTTCAATCATCCTGGCCAAACATTAATAACCCAAACACGTCATAACTACTCTGGCATGGGTCGCAAACCCAGTTATGGTGGTAGCGCGTCATTGCATACACAAGACTTCATGGAATTAATTGAACTTCTTAGGGAACCTGGTGCAGGTGGTGGTGATGTTCCCGAGTCTTCAAATCCTCATACACCTGGGGTGAATGATCGCGACTTTCTATGTCTAACAAATCTAACTGCAAGTGCACAGTCTATCGCGTAGTAATAATAGATATCGATCCTACAGGGACTCATAATCAATCTAGTATTATCGGGTGTTACGGTGTTTAGCTAGGTCGGTTTGGTTTCAAGTTGAATAATAGCAGAATAGATGCGTAAACTAAAGGGAACTAAAGCTTTTACTTAAGATATGAATTTATGAATCGATATGCAATAATTTTGTTCTTCGGGGATTTGACAATTTACTGGCGTATTAAGTGTTTTCAAACTTAGCTTAAGAAGAAAATAGTGATCTAAAGACTTTTGTCTCACGATGGTTGTTAACGCTAGTCGCAACTCTAAGGCGGAATGTATTATGTCGCTATCCCGTT
This sequence comes from Lathyrus sativus, assembly GCA_963859935.3. Lineage (NCBI taxonomy): Eukaryota > Viridiplantae > Streptophyta > Magnoliopsida > Fabales > Fabaceae > Lathyrus > Lathyrus sativus. The sequence goes on from OZ012741.1 coordinate 513,329,475, forward strand.
CGGGGTTAAAGTTACTTTTTGAAAATCTCTAAGTTCTAATCCTTTTTAAAGCGATTTCGCTGTTTTTAAATCGAATGCCTAGTTTTTACTATCTGGTCTTAGCTGCAGCTGTCGCTTGTTGGTTCGTACCTTAATATGGTCTCCCACTGTCGTGGCAAAACCACCGTAAATAGCTTCTCACTGTCGTGACAAAGGTTTATTTAGAATTTTGATTAAAAACTAAAACCATAACTGAGTTTTGAAAAGAGAAAGATTACGCCAATTATTATCAAATCCCGTCCGAATTATTATTACATATCGATTACGGTAATTTAGCTAGACATGGAAAAAGAAATGAAAATGCATAAATAAAAGCGGTAATTTAGAACATACATCATAATGAAAATTTGCAATTACGATTAAAATAAAAACCTGTGAATATCCCAATTGGCTTTTGGGCAGATCCTCCACAATGTTGGCAGGATTCTGGTCTTTGTGCCAATTGATCGTACAAGAAAAATGGAAAGTACAAAATACCAAAGAATACAGAGAAGGAAAAGAGAAACAAATAAGAATATAAGAACGGTAAGGTTGCTCTGAAGATAAATTGGCGGCACTTCGTTGTCTTGAATGCGGCTCCCTTTTTCAGGTCCCAACCTCTTCCTTTTATAGAGAGAGTATCTAACGGTTATTCCTTCAGGAAGTGGGTTTGAGGCAGAAAAGTAGGAGTTAATGGTTACACTTTTGGTCTTTAAGGGGGAATTTTAGCACGTGACTTCATTCTGCACGTTCTGGGTGCATGACGGTCGTCATGGAGGTGTGACGGTCGTCACACGCATGACGAGCGTAACGGCCATGTGACGGTCGTCACATCAGTAGAACTCGTATCTGCTGTTTTTCTCTTGGTTTTTCATCTGCTTTTCGCCTGTTTTTGCTCCTTTTCTTCATATTGCTTTGCTTGGACATGTTCTTTGAATACCTGCATAATACTTAGACAAATAGCATGGAATGTCCTGAATTCGGAGTGAAATCAGTCAAATATTAGTTAAAACACATGTCATTTTATATATACAATTTCGCGTTATCAAACTCCCCTAAACTTGAATCTTTACTTGTCCTCAAGTAAAAGTTGAAAAAAGTTAAAAATGTGGCAAACACGCGGCACGCTTCTCCTTTCCGAAGGGTTTTTCAAATTATAAGTTAGGAAGGTCGGGCCTTAAATTGAAACAAAACACATACGGTGGTGACACTGAGTTGTAAGTCTTCGAAGGCCTCCCTTTTATGAAAGCCAGTTCCAATCATGCTACTGCAGCTTGGCGTCAAGTTCCTTGCAACAAGTTTTACCCGGTTTGTTCTGGCGCAGTCACATTAAGCTCGTTATCCATGTACTTTCATGGCAAGTCAACCTGTTAGTGGCTATGATCTCTTTTCTATTTCGATTCTTCTTTGCACATAAGCTTATGCTATTGATTTCCAAAGACTTTCTGTACCGTTGGGCTAAATGCTCGGGTGAGGAGCACCTAACTTAGAAGGTACATGCCTCTATACTCAGGCTATATGGCTTTTCTTCTTCATGATTTTTCATTTTGAGTTAGAGATCACACACTTATTTGCATCGGTTTCATTGCTTAGAAGCATTTAGGATGGTGTTGACTGCTTGTATAAACTACTGGGGGCTATGTTTGAGTAGGAGCTTGAAGCTTCGGTACGTGTAGGTAGTGAAACGGACTCACATAAACTGGAGGTCTAAGGTGTCAGGACGGTAATGGAATTGTTAGAATTTTCTTCTCGGGATTTCCATACTTGATTGAACTTTGGCGTGTCCTCGTGATGCTTTGAGGCAAGGAGTTTAGAAATTTCTTTGTATATGGTTATATGAGGCGCGGGGAGTTCACGTAACGGAGATATATATATATATATATATATATATATATATATATATATATATATATATATATATATATATATATATATATATATATATATATATATATATATATATATATATATATATATATATATATATATATATATATATATATATATATATATATATATATATATATATATATATATATATATATATATATATATATATATATATATATAAGAGCTTATTTGCCGAAAATTAAAATTACTTTAAATTGAGAATTCGAAAGAAAAAGTACAATGGGAAATAACATGAGAAAGGGAAATGAAAAGGGAAATAACGATCCGCTCCCACACTATCTCAATCAGTGTCCTCACTAATTTGAAAGAATGTGGAAGGGAGGAATATAAAGGAAATAAAGAAAAAACAACAAAAATGGCAAAAATGAAAAATACTATTATTCCCGTCCTCATCCTCGATCTCTTCCTCGACCTCTGGCTGAGGCGTCTCAGGCGGCGAGGTTCAGAGCTCCGGTGTGGAATATGTAATCACGGAGGCCGTCGACTCGCACAGTGAGGTGTGCCATCTTATCGGCCATGCCAGAATGGATATCGTGCATCATCTGCAAAGATAGCTGGATTTGACTGGTTTGCTCTCTCTGCCATGCCTCAAATTCCTCAGCCCTTCGGTTCTGCTGCTCCATCATAAGTATCATCTGGTTTTGTTGCTCGATGCAGCGGAGGAGGGCCGCGGATGTGTCATCAATAGCAGGACGGGGGCGGCGGCGCGTGGAAGGGCCTGCGGCAGCAGCTGCTTGTGATGGCTCAGGCTGGTCGGCTCTGTCTAGCTCCTCTTGAACTTCGTCCCTGAGCTCTTGGATATTATCTTGTGTTGGGGCAGCAGGGGCAGTGATGTCGAAGAGCCAGTTGACTCTGTCCTCTGGATGCATCCGGGTGCGTGAAGGCATGATGATGCTCTGGATAGTGCGGCTTCGCACTACAGGATGATATCTCCCATCACGGCGGGCCTTGATGAGGTGGGAGGCGCGGCAGTGGTCGGTGTCCAGGAATACGGGGGGCATCTGGCGGAGTGTCTGGAGGCGGTCGCCAAGACCGAGGCCTATGGCGATGGATGTGATGATGCCACCGAAATAGAAAGGTTTAGAGTCGCGGTTACAATTGGCTTGAATGTGAGGCAAGAGAAACGGGGCGGCGTTAACCGGCTCTGAAGCGAACACGCAGCGGAGGAAAAACAGCTCCTTCGAGTTGACCTTATGGTTACTGTCACGAGCGAATATTGTGTTGCTCAATACGCGGTGGAAGTAGAGGATAGCTGGGTTGTGGATATGAGTGGCATTCAGCGTGGCCCAACTGTCTAGAGTGGTTCCGGTCAGTCGGTTCCAGAGAGGGAAGGCCTCTTGGTAGAACTGATCGGAGATGCGGTGGTGAGCATCGTCGCTGTGAGTTAACTGTAGAATGATGGTGATACGGTCCTGGGGGACCTGATATTCAGTGTCGAACAGACGAAAGCAGGCGGCGCCGTGAAGTTTGTTGGTATCACCGGATGATGTTGTGTATGCGAAAGAGCTGAGAAACTCTAGAGTGAGTTGCTCGTAGGTGGGTTGGGGATTGGTGTAGAGATGCCAGATGCCGGCTCTCTGCAGCATCCAAGTGACGCCATCGAGAATCCCGAGTTCCGTCAGAGAATCCAAGTGAGCATACCGGGTCGGTTGAAGCGGCCGTTGATGGAATGCTAGGAAGTTGGTCTGCTGCCGTTCGCCGACCTCTCCTTCTCGGAAGGTGATGTTGCTCAAATCGGGGTTTGCACTGGTTTGGCTGTCCATTTTGGTGATAGAAGTGCAGAGGTTTGAGAATATGGGAATTCAGAGAATGGTGAGGTAAGGGAATGCAGAGGGTAATATATAAGGGTGAATTGGAGGTTGAAAATGGTGGAGGTTTTATGGGGGATTTAGAGGGTTTTGAGTGGGTTTTAATATTGGGATAGTGGGGAATTAGGGGAGAGGAAGTGAAGAGGGGCACAACTCTGTTTTAGACAGAATTGGGGTTTTTACTGCGTGACGACCGTCAGGGGTGTGTGACGGTCGTAACACGCGTGACGACCGTCAGGGGAATGTGACGACCGTCACATCAGCAAAGTCTTCAGAACTGCAGAATTTTGCTTGTGGGGCATTTTAACAGTGGAGAATATGGTATTATGACTTATGATGGACGAATGACAAAATAAACATTAACAGGAAACATAATTAAGGGAAATACTGAAATGAAAATAACATTGAATCAAAAAATAAGTGTAAGGTAGTACAATATCCAAAAAGAGGAAACAATTGCAAAATGAACTAATGTAAACAATGTAAAATGCAGTAAACTTAAATTAAAGCGAAAACTAAAATATCACTCCGTTGGTTTCTTCAAATTGTTGACCTGCTGAACAACGTCATTAAATTGGTCGCTAACCAAGTCCATGAAGGTAACGAAATCCATGTGAAGCTGCGTTAATTCATCTTTGATAGTGGTTACTTCCAGCTTGAGGTCGTCTACAGTTCTCAGAACAGTGTCTGTGTTTTGTTCAGGCGTGGGGTCAGGAAAATTATGGTAGTTAGGAGGGGTCTCAGGATCGATCTCCACTTCGGATTCATAATCTTGGTAGTACAAATAGTCATGTGCTTCTGAGATTTGATCACTGTCATACATATAAGCCTGGGGTGTGGAGTGAGGTGATGGAGGTCCCATAGGCTCGTCCAATTCATAAAGCCAATTGTCTTTGTTATGGATACTGGTTAGCTCATGGTTGGGCAATGTGAAAAGGTGGACAGGTTGATCAGCTATGAGGTATTCGTAGGCTCCTGGTCCTAAGGTACCTAGAATGCGTCTGTTGAAGCAGAACTGGATGTCCATTGCTCTGAGGTTGCTGAAACGAACGGCTTTGTTCAGGTAATACCTCAGGCCAATTTCATGGGCGATCATGGTGACTAGGCCTCCTATTAAAATGGGTGAGTGCAGGTCCTGATTGAGGCGTGTAAATGCCCTCATCATAAAAGGGACAACATTTACAGGGCGGCCCTGTGAAGCACATAAAAGGATGAACAACTCGTCCTTTGAGACTGTTATGATGTTTTCCACCTTCCCAAAGAGGGTATGGGTGATAACACGAAATCATATATATATTTTGATGCATAACTCAACTAAAGTCTAACCGTTTTCGATCCGATTTCGGGTTATTTCCGTGTATTTGTCTGATGTTTTGCAGGTATTCAACGATCACGTCTAAACAAGGCAACATGAAGAAAAAAAGCAATCTCAGATGAAATATGGACGAAAAAGGAGTGAAAACACAATGAAAAGCGCAGGAAGCTGTTTTTGCTGATGTGACGACCGTCACAGCTTCATGACGACCGTCACACGGGTGACGACCGTCACACCTTGTGACGACCGTCATGCAGGCAAAAACGCCCCACTCAAATTACACGTCAAAGAATCAGTTCCAATTCCCACAGAGTGGACCACTACTCCCTAAATTATCTGCCTCAAAGTCCATCATCTTCAGTGATAACCGTTGGGATTCCACTTCTATAAAAAGGGAAGCAGGGGACTTCAGAAAGAGAGCTGCATTCATACCACGAAGTGCTGCCGAATTTATTTCCAGAGCTTATTTTCCAGCAATATTCTTATTTGTTTCTCTTTACCTTTCTTGTATTCCCATTTTCATTCTTCTATAACTTCTATTTTATTGTACGATCAATTTGGCATAAAGATCAGAATCCTGCCAACATCTGTGGAGGATCTGCCCAAAGGCCAATTGGAATATTTACAGGTTTCTCATTTCAATCGATTCCAGTTTTATTATAATGCAAATCATTATTTATTATTTTTATTTATGTTTTATCTTCCCCAAATCCATGTCTAGCTAAACTTAGGTAATCGATATGTAGTAATAATTCGAATGGGATTTGATAACAACTGGTTGAAAAACTTTCTTTTCAAAAAAATAATTTATGGTCTGAGTGTTTAAAATTGATTCACTGAATAAACTTCGTCGCGAAAGCGAGAAGTTATTTAAAAGTAGTTTTGCCACGAAAGTGGGAAATTAATTAAGATACGAACCAACAAGCGAAAGTTGCGGTAAGGTCAGATAGTAAACACTAGTCATTCGTTTTAATAACAGCGAAAGCACTTTAAAATGAATTAGAACTTAGAGATTTCCAAAAAATGATTTTAACACCGAACGGGATACGAAAGTGTACATTTGGCCCTTAGGATTATGATTAGCGTCAATAACCATCGTGAGGCGAGAGTCTTCAAATCTCCATTTTCTGCTTAAATAAACTTTGAAAATTATTTCATACACCAGTAACTTATCAAATCCCTGAAGAACATAATTACTACGTATCGATTCAATCATTTATAATCTAAATAGTATTCTTAGTTCCCTTTTAGTGACAATCTTATTCCCTTAAACATATTCTACCTAGCTAAACATAGTAACTCCCGAGAACACTAGTTTGATTACGAGTCCCTGTGGGATCGATATCTATTATTACTACGCGATAGACTGTGCACTTGCAGTTAGGTTGTATTAGACATAGAAAGTCGCGATCAAGTTTTTGGCGCCGTTGTCGGGGACCCGTTTAGTCAATAGTGTAATCTTCTGTTACGCCGTATAGACTAGGTTAACAATTTTCATTTTTCCTTTACTAGTGCTGTCGATTGTATGCCAAGAAATCGCCCGCAAGGCGATATCGTAAAACCTTCAGTCGCAGAACTAGAACGCTTCTTACATTTAAGAAGTAGAATCATTGAGTACCAACTCAAACAACTCAAACATAACACTCCCGAACCTCTCACTCCCATTCCCAAATCAGAAGAAGAAGAACCAGAGATGGCTGAAGGACCTCCAAACAAACCGTTGAAGGCATACGCTACACCCTCTCAGATGGAGCCTAGAAGTAGCATTGCTGCCCCAGCTATTACCCGAAATGATTTTGAGCTGAAACCATCATTGATGTCGGCTGTACAACAAAACCAATTCTCAGGAAACGCAACTGAGGATCCGAACGAACATCTAACGAAGTTTGTACAATACGCAGACACAGTGAAAGCAAATGGAGTAACTCCAGACGCGATAAGACTTCGTCTTTTCCCATTCTCTCTTAGAGATAGAGTGTGGACATGGTTACAATCGTTACCATCCAACTCCGTTACAACGTGGGAGCAATTGAAGAACGTCTTCTTAGCGAGATATTTTCCGCCAAGCAAAACTGCTATGCTTAGAGCTCAAATCAACGGATTTCGACAAAAAGATACTGAATCTCTTTACGAAGCATGGGAACGATTCAAAGATATGATGAGAACATGTCCTCACCACGGTCTAGAAGACTGGGTGACAATCCATACTTTCTATAATGGGCTTCTATACAATACTAGATTGACAATAGACGCTGCCGCGGGCGGTGCACTTATGGATAAGCCATACGATGAAGCCTATCAATTAATAGAAAACATGTCACAAAACCATTGCCAATGGGGAGGTGAACGCACTCCAATAGAGAAAACCACAGCGAAAGGTGGGATGTACGAGATCAGCAGCCTTGAAAAGTTCAATGCTAAAGTAGATGCTCTAGCACAGAAGATTGATAGTCTGACTGTTAACCCCACTGCAACTGTCGCTGCAGTAACTCCAAATTGCGAGTTATGTGGAAGCACCACTCATAATGCACCCGAATGCCCATTGCTAGCCGGAATCCCACCAGACCAGGTAAATTATGCTCAAGGAAATCCCTATGCAAATACCTACAACCCAGGTTGGCGAAATCATCCAAACGTTTCTTACAAAAGCGAAAATGCATTGCAAATGCCTACTGCTCCACAAGGATATCAGAAACCAGCTGCTCAGAATGCACCTAGGAAATCAAACCTCGAATTGATGATGGAAAAATTCATAGCTACTCAAGCTCAAACAAACAAAGAATTCCTGAATCAAAACATACACACTAGCGAGCAAATTAAACAGTTGACAGGAAAAGTAGACGTTTTAGCCACCCACAACAAAATGTTAGAAACTCAGATATCACAAGTGGCTCAACAACAAGCCTCTGCTGCCGCACCTGCTGACACATTTCCTGGACAACCCGAACAAAATCCAAAAGGCCAAGCAAATGCTGTAATACTAAGAAGCGGAAAAGAATTGGACAAACCGATCGATCCGAGGACCGAAAACTCAGCCATGCAACAAAAACCAACTGAACAAGCAGAGAAGGAATCCGAGTTAGAGAAGAAGGAAGACAACAAGAAGGAGGATACCGCAAGTGAAAAAACTCAAGCACCTCCAGCGCCATATAAACCACCTATCCCTTATCCGCAAAGACTAATAAACTCCAAAACTTCAGGACAGTTTAAGAAATTTGTAGAGCTCCTTAAACAGCTGAATATTATTATCCCTTTTACAGAAGCGATAACTCAAATGCCGTCATACGCTAAATTTCTCAAAGAGATCCTGTCGAATAAGAGAAAGATCGAGGATAACGAAACAGTTACACTTACTGCAGAGTGTAGCGCTATTATTCAAAACTGCATGCCTCCTAAATTAAAAGACCCAGGTAGTTTCTCCATACCCTGCGTCATAGGAAAGTTCGTAATAGACAAAGCTCTATGCGATTTAGGAGCCAGTATCAGTGTTATGCCCTTATCTATATGCAAAAAGCTGAATATGGGAGACCTCAGACCAACCAAAATGTCCGTACAATTAGCTGACAGATCAGTAAAATACCCCGTCGGAATACTGGAAAACGTTCCAGTACGTATAAGACAATTCTACATTCCAACCGACTTCATAATCATGGACATCAAGGAGGACACTGTAACCCCAATTATCCTAGGAAGACCATTCCTAGCTACAGCCGGAGCGATTATAGACGTGAAGAAAGGAAGGCTAACATTCGAAGTAGGAGAAGAGAAGATAGAGTTCATTCTCACCAAGTTCTTACAAGCACCAGCCATAGACGATACCTGCTACTTCGTAGACGAAATTGACGAATGCATAAGAGAACTTGAGAACGAAGAGACCACGTATTTAGAAATAATAAAGATTCAAATACCCGATATTTCTGAAGACGATAATTGACGTAAACCGTATAAAGACGACAGCCTAAGCGAAAGCTTAGCACTGACCCCAAACCATATGCCAGGTCCAAAGAACCCATCTTTAGAACTCAAAACACTACCCAAAAACCTCAGATATGAATTTCTAGACGATGAACTAAAAAGACCAGTGATAGTCAACGCCGACTTAGGACAACCAGAAACCGAAAAGCTATTAGAAGTCCTAAAGAAGTACCCCACCGCGTTAGGCTATAACATAAGCGATCTAAAAGGTATAAGCCCTTCGATCTGTATGCATCAAATTACAATAGAGGAAGACTCTAAAACCTCTCGAGAGCATCAGAGAAGACTGAACCCCATCCTGAGCACTGTAGTCAGAGATGAAGTAAAGAAATTGCTAGATGCAGGAATCATCTATCCGATCTCCGATAGTGAATGGGTCAGCCCAGTTCATGTCGTACCGAAGAAAGGGGGAGTCACAGTAGTTAAAAACGAAAAAGGCGAATCAATAACAAAAAGAGTCGTGACTGGAAGCAGGATGTGCATTGACTATAGAAAGCTTAACAAGGCTACACGCAAAGATCACTTCCCGTTACCCTTCATAGACCAAATGTTGGAAAGATTGGCCAAACACTCATACTTCTGCTATCTAGATGGTTACTCAGGATTCTTCCAAATTCCCATCCATCCTGATGACCAAGAAAAGACTACATTCACCTGTCCTTATGGTACTTTTGCTTACCGCCGAATGTCGTTCGGACTCTGTAACGCTCCAGCAACCTTCCAAAGATGCATGATGGCAATCTTCGCAGATTTCATAGACGACATCATGGAAGTATTTATGGACGATTTCTCGGTATGTGGACAAAGTTTCGAAGGATGCCTACAGAACTTAGAAATGGTGTTAGAACGTTGCGTAAAAGTAAACCTCGTCCTAAATTGGGAAAAATGCCATTTTATGGTCCGACAAGGAATAGTTCTAGGACACGTCATATCAGATAGAGGAATTGAGGTAGACAAAGCTAAAATAGAGATTATAAAAGATCTCCAACCTCCAAGATCCGTACGAGAAATACGGAGTTTTCTAGGACATGCCGGTTTCTACAGAAGATTTATAAAAGATTTCTCGAAAATCACAAAACCCCTGACCGGCCTGTTGATGAAAGATGTTGAGTTCGTCTTCGACGACGACTGTCTAAAAGCATTCGAAACATTGAAATCAGCCCTTATCACCGCACCTATCATGCAACCACCCGATTGGCGATTACCGTTCGAAATCATGTGCGATGTGAGTGATTATGCTGTAGGCGCAGTTCTAGGACAAAGGAAGGACAAGAAACTCCATGCCATCTACTATGCCAGTAGAACCTTAGATCCTGCCCAAATGAACTACGCTACCACAGAAAAGGAACTTCTAGCAGTTATATTTGCGCTTGACAAATTCCGTTCTTACTTAGTAGGAGCAAAAATTATCATATACACAGACCACGCTGCCATAAGGTACCTAATAAGCAAAAAGGATGCCAAACCAAGACTATTGAGATGGATCCTGTTACTACAAGAGTTTGACTTAGAAATCAAAGATAAGAAAGGAACCGAGAACGTTGTTGCGGATCACTTATCCCGAATAGAAGGCATCAAACATGAACCAGTACCGATAAATGACGATTTCCCGTACGAACGTCTGATAGCAAAATTAGAAAGTGACACACCCAATTCAATCTCGGAAGATCCAGAATTCGAAAAAGCCGTAGAAGCCGTCTATGCCCAAGTCACATTACCTTGGTATGCTGACATCGTTAATTACCTCGCTGCGGGCGTGCTTCCACCGGATCTTACTTATCAGCAAAAGAAGAAATTCTTCCACGATCTGAAACATTATTATTGGGACGAACCTCTACTCTTCAAGAGAGGGGCCGACAACATATATCGTCGTTGTGTCCCAGAGGAAGAAATAGAAAATATTATTTCCCAATGCCATTCATCACCATATGGTGGTCATGCTAGTACATCCAAGACGTGCGCTAAGATTCTCCAAGCCGGCTTATTCTGGCCTAATCTCTGGAAAGACGTTCACATCGCTGTGCAAAAGTGTGATAGATGCCAACGAACTGGCAACATCTCACGACGCGATGAAATGCCTCAGAAAGGAATCTTAGAGGTAGAAATCTTCGACGTCTGGGGAATAGATTTCATGGGACCATTTCCATCCTCTTTTGGTAATAACTACATACTCGTCGCTGTCGATTACGTGTCTAAATGGATAGAAGCCATAGCTGCTCCAACAAACGACGCACGAGTAGTAATCAAACTCTTCAAAAACACAATCTTTCCTAGATTCGGTGTACCAAGACTCGTCATTAGTGACGGCGGATCTCACTTCATATCACGAATATTCGATAAACTTCTCTCTAGATATGGAGTCCGACACCGAGTAGCTACACCCTATCATCCGCAAACTAGCGGACAAGTAGAGGTCTCGAATAGAGAAATAAAACAGATATTGGAAAAGACTGTCGCTACCTCAAGGAAAGATTGGTCGTCGAAGCTACAAGAAGCTTTATGGGCTTATAGGACCGCATTCAAGACACCAATAGGCACCACCCCCTATAAATTAGTTTACGGTAAATCCTACCATCTCCCTGTAGAGTTAGAGCATAAGGCCTTCTGGGCCATTAAGACACTCAACTTCAACTACACTGAGGCAGGAGAAAAGCGAATCTTGAACTTACACGAGTTGGAAGAACTCCGATTAGACGCTTACGAAAATGCCCGTATCTACAAAGAACGAACTAAAAAGTGGCATGATAAACGTTCAATCAGAAAACAATTCAGTGTGGGAGACATCGTATTGCTCTTTAATTCACGATTAAAACTCTTCCCAGGTAAACTAAAATCTAGGTGGTCTGGACCTTATGAAGTGACTAAAGTACTTCAGAGTGGAGCTGTTGAAATTACCGATAAGATGAATGCACCGTTTATCGTAAACGGGGAATGTCTAAAACACTACAATAAGGACGACCGCAGTCCTCAAGTCAGCAGTATAGCATTGCTTGAGCTTCCAGCTCAAACACCCAAATAGCTTCTCACCAAGCTATCGTCAGGCTTTAGACGTTAAAAACAGCGCTTACTGGGAGGCAACCCAATTTCCCTCGTTATTGTATTTCATCTTTCTTTAAAATTTTACTTTGAAAATCCAACAAAAATTCTAAACTTATAATTACTACTACTTTCTACTTTCGTTTATTTTCATTTTATTTTTCTCTTTTTTCTTTTGTTTCCACCGCTTTTCATCTTTAAAAATCCTGACTTCAATTTCCTGTCTTAAACTTTTCAGGATTTTTAAAAGCCTTCAAAACATTCCTTCTGTTTTCTCCGAATTACCTGCGAGTATGGCCGAATACGACTTCACAAAGGTTCACTTCCGAGGACTAGCTCAAAAGGCGAGATTTGCAGCACTGACCGAAAGAGAATTCGCCTTAACGCTGTATTATGATAAGGCTACTATGGATAAACTAGGAATCACGGATAGCATTCAATACCTGTTCAATCAACTAGGTTGGGAGAACACTGCTCTGAAAACACGTTTTGCTACCTATAAGGATCTTACCTATGAATTCCTTAGTTCTTTCAGATACATACCCAACTATGGTTTTGGAACCAACACAGAGCTGATTACCTTCCGATTGTTTGGAATGGACCAAACCCATAGTCGGATGTCACTAGCTAACCTCCTAGGATTTCCTAGCGGACCGCATGTGTTCATCAGTGCAGAAGATGACGATATTGATTTTCAACTCGATCAATTCTGGGGTAGAATCATAGGCGATTATCACCCTGAACCAGACAGAATGTACAATGATGACATACACAACCCAGCCTTCAGATACTTCCATAAGATACTAGCTCACACCTTGTTTGGAAAAGAAGAAAATATCACTGCAGTATCTAAAGAGGAGTTATTCATCATGTTCTGTGCTTCTCAGGGGCGTACAGTAAATGCAGTGCCTTTTATGATGAGATCTTTCAAACGCCTCACGCTGGAACCTCAGACACCTATCCTTATAGGAGGCCTAGTAACAATGATTGCCCACGAGCTCGGCCTTAGATTCCACTTAAATGCCAGCACTCGTTTTGGCACCATCCGACCCATGAACATACAATTCTGCTTTAACAGGCGCATCTTAGGAACTATGGGGCCTGGCCCGTATGAGTACCTCATTAACGAAAAACCAGTACAACTATTCACACTGCCTGATCATCTGATGACAAGTATCCACAACAAGGATAACTGGCTCTATGAATTAGATGAGCCTATGGGACCTCCTTCACCACAGTCAACACCATAGAACTATATGTATGACAGTGACCACATCTCTGAGGCACACGACTATATGTACTATGAGGATGCTGTATCCGAAGCTGAAGTAGACCCTACGACTCCTCCACACTACAACACTTATCCTGAGCCTATCCCTGAGGAGACCACCGACAAAATGGATACCGTTTTACTCAGATTGGACGACGTTGATAAAGCTCTGACTAATGTAAAAGCTGACATCGCAGGCATGCACAGCGAACTGGTAGGCTTCATGGATTTAGTCTGCGACCAACTCGACTACTACGCACATAAATTCGATGAGTTGAAGACACGAAAAGATTAGTTATTAGTTCTTAGCAGTAGTTTCAGTTTAGTTTAGTCTAGTTTAGTTTCATTTAATCATTTGGATTTTTCGCATTGTTAGTTTTCTTTATGTACTACATACAATCATTTCAATTTTATGTTATTTCAATTCTAGTTTTTATTCAATTATTCTGTTTTCGCATTATTCGTTGTTTGTTGGCTGTTATATTACATCACCGTATCAATACTAAGCCTTAAAGTCACTACAAGTATGCCCTCGGAGCAAAATCCTGTGTTCTGCAGATTTTGCTGCTGTGACGACCGTCATAGGACCCTGACGAGCGTCACGCGGGTGACGACCATCACACCTACGTGACGACCATCACGAATTCAAATACTGATATCTGATAAAACAGGGTTCGTGTTCTCTTCCACTACCCCCATTACCACTTCCAATCACCCTAACTCCTACCCCACTACGAATTTTCGTCCTCCCAACATTGAAATCTATATTTCAACTTCAATCTTAACTTCCAAACCACACTTCTGTCAGTTCTTCCCACTCTGCAGAAAAACCCCAATCTTCAGAAACTTCTCCATCTTCCAACAATGGCAAGGAATGCAGAAACCCTAGATATCAGCAACATTACCTTCAGTGAAGGAGACTTAGGCGAAAGACAACGAGCAAACTACATCGCATTTCATCAGAGGTCGCTCCAGCCGACTCATTATCCACACCTTCCAACGCTTACAGAGCTCGGACTCCTTGAAGGCGTAACCTGGATGCTTCAAAGAGCAGGCATCTGGAACCTTTGCACCAACCCACAACCGACATACGAACAACTCACTCTTGAGTTCTTGAGTTCGTTCACTTACGTCACAAGCAGCGGCGAACTTAACCAGCACTCAGGCGCCGCATGCTTCCGGATGTTTGGCGTCAACTATCAGCTGCACCAAAATCAGATTGCCAGCATCCTACAGCTACCTCGCAGCGACAACGCTCACCGCCGCATCACCGATCAGTTCCAGCATGAAGCTTTCGCGCTGTGGTATCAGTTGACCGACATCAATGCCGATGGTTGGGACTCTCTGCACGCCACTCATATCCATAACCCAACCATCCGGTACTTTCACAGAGCGTTGAGCAACACTATTTTCGCCAGAGACAGCAACCACAAAGTGAACTCCAAAGAGCTCTTCTTCCTTCATTGCGTCTTCAACAACGAACCTGTCAACGCTGCTCCGTTTCTGCTGGCTCATATTCAGGCCAACTGCAATCGTGGCTCGAAGCCATTCTACTTTGGCGGGATTGTCACTGCTATTGCGCTTGGGCTGAACCTTGGCGACCGCCTCCAGCACCTCCAGTCCATCCCCTCGGTGTTCCTTGACACCGACCACTGCAGAGCCTCTCATCTTATCCGCTCCAGAGCTGACGGCAAATACCATCCGGTAGTGCGTGGCAAGACCGTCCGAAGCATCATCCTTCCGTCACGCACCCGCACACACCCAGAGAACCGTACCAAATGGTTGTTCGACCTCACTGCCCCTTCTGCCGCCGTTGTTCCTACTCAGGATCACACTCACGGTTCCGACGATGAAATCCAAGCTGAGTTGGACAGGTCCGAGCAGCCAGAGGCATCGCAGTCTCCTCCTCCAGAAGGTACATCCTCTCGCCGCCGCCGCCATCATCCCGTGCCAGACTACACAGAAGAGGACCTCCGCCGCTCCCTAGACCAGCAGGCACAGATACTCGCGATGCTGCAGCAGCAGAATCAGCGAGCTTACCAGTTCGAAGCTTGGCACCGGACTCAAATGCAACAACTTCAAACCGGCCAAGCTACTATCACTGAGAACCTGGCGAATCTGACTTTGCAGGTCGAAGGACTCCGAGACACCGTCTACCACACCGGAGCTATGAGTTATGAGGACATGGTATCCCCTGTCAGAGCCAGAGGACGACAGCGCGGACGTGACAGAGGCCGTGACTAGATTTTCCATTTTTCCTTCATTGTTTACTATATTTCAGTTATTTGTACTTTCATTTTAGTTGTATCTCCCTCTCGCACGCTTCAAAAATCAGTGGGGACACTGATTGAGATAGTGTGGGAGCGGAGCCTTTATTTCCATTCCACTGTACTCTGAATTTCCTTTATTTCCATTCCACTGCACTTTGAACTTTCGTAATTTCTATTTAAACATTTTCTATTTTTAGCAAATAAGGCTCGTTTATATATCTTTTTCCCGTTATGCAAACATCCCCACATTATTCAACGTAAACAAAAATTTTCGTTCGTTCCTCAAAAGCAAAAGCATCACGAGAATGCAACCGAGTTCAAACCAAGTTTTGAAACTCCGAGGAAACGACAGTTCTAACAAAACCAGTACCGTCCTGACACCTTAGATCTCCGGTTTATGCGAGTCGGTTTCACTACCTACGCGTACCAAAGCCTCAAGTGTCTACGCAAACTCAGCCCCAAGTAGTTTACACTAGCAATCAGCACCATCCTAAAAACACTTCTAAGCGAGCGACCGATGCAAATAAGTGTATGATCTCCAAAAAGATGAAAAATCATGAAAAGAGAGCTAAAAAGCCCAAGAATATAAGATACGTTTCCTTCTAAGTTAGGTTCTCCTCACCCGAGCATTTAGCCCAACGGCACGAAAACTCATTGAAAAATCAATGACATAAGCTTATGATCAATGAAGAAGATCAAAAACAAGAAATGAGATCATATTCACTAACAGGTCGACTTGCCATGAAAGTGTATGGACAACGGGCTTAATGTGATTGCGCTAGAACAAACAGGGTGAACTTGCCGCGAGAACCTTGACGCCAAGCTACAGTAGCATGACTGGGACCGGTTTGCATAAAAAGGAGACCTCCGAAGACTTGTAGTCCAAGTGTCGTCATGGTACTCGTTTTGTTCCTACCTGTCGCGGTGAAAATCGGATACCAAACTATTGATTAGTTTGAATCGTATATTCATTTTGCAACCGAACTTTGATTTGTCCAAAGGAAGGGATAAAGATCGAAATTCCCACAATGCAATGCAAATGCAAGCTAGATTGTTTAGGTTCGGGGGTTGGTTAAACTTAGGGAAGGTACTAGCATCCTAAGTTTCTGTAGTACTCTACAGGAACCTCTTGTTTTATGTTGTTTACTGCTATGTGTTTATCTGCTTAATGGTTTAGAAACCCTAGGGGTTTATTTCTAAGTATACTCGATAAGGCATCGCACCTTGTGCCTACATATCCTTACGGGAGTGGAATCAGAGTATGTTGTAGTTCACCCTAAAGGGTTTGAGGAGCTCTTTGACTGTGGTCAAAGTTCCTACAGGTTTAGGGTAGTTGATTGATTGGGTATAGGAGGAGAGATGAGTCTTCATGTTAAGGGAGATATAACCGCCACAAATGTAAAGAAAAGGGTTGTAGGAAATGGTCTTTGCATCATCTTAAGAAAAGGTCTTACATACTCGGATGGTCGCCAAGTATGCCTTTGTCGTTCTTAAGGCAAAGTCCCTACATGTTTGATTGTATTGTTGTGGGGGTGGAGATTATATCTCACTTAAGATGATTAACATCTATTCTCTAAATGTGTTTGTAAAAGTTGTATTGTGTTTGATTGTTTTGTCTAAGTTGTAAAGAATAAAGACAAGGTCCTTCCTATGGGGTAGGTCCTAAACTTAAATGATCAACTCGAAGAATCAAGGATCGAGGGGAATATGATGCTTATGATGTGCAACTACACACAACGTTGAATTATGTGTAGGTTTTTCCTTTGGACGGAATGCAATGAGATGAGAGTACATATGATAATGTGAATGCAATAGAATAAATTGCGTAAGAATAAATTGCAGAAAGATAAACCATACACGAACGCATGAAAGCGCTGAGTGAGTGTGTGTGCATCGTGAATAAGATAAAGCAGATAAAGATCGACAATATGTATACGCATGAAAGCGCTGAGTGTAAGTGCATGTGTCGTGAGTGCACGATTGATTTGTGTTTTACGATGGGATTATGGATTGGTTTGATGGGATTGATTTTAAGAGAATGTTTTAGGCGGAATTAATTTCAAGATAAACTGATTGTACAAGAAAAAAAAACCGTTCGATTTATTTTAGGTGGGATTGATTAATTGATATTTAGGAAAAAGCTAAATTAATTTGGTGAGACTATTTTAAGACAAGTTTAAAGCTTAGATTGATTGATGAATTTGATTTTAATAAAATTTGGGATTAATCGGATTTTAATAAATATTCATTTTAAAAAAGATTTTTTTGAATAAAATATAAATGATTTTAATTAGATAAAATAGTTTCTTATACAAGCTCTTTATGAAATGGTTTTATTATTAGATTACTAGTTAAATAGGTGTAAATAGATAAAAGTTAATTAAATTATAAAAAAAAAGTTCTTTGGTAATAAAAGGGTGATGACCATAAATAATTTATTAATGATAGAAACTTAAATATTTAAAAGTTATTAGTTAGAAAAAATAATTTAATTAAAAGAGTTTACTAAATTATTTGATTAAGAAAGGTTAATTAATTAAAAAAAGTTCGATGATGATTAATTAAGAGATAATAGTGAGGTTAACGGTTAATTAGAGTAATTTACGATGATTATGAATTAGGTGTGTGTTTAGTGTAAAACAAAATTATAGAACAGGGAGCCCTAATTTCCCAGACTCTCCGTCGATTGCCCTCTTCCTCCAATCTGGTTCTCATATTCTTCTTTTGACCTCGAGTCTGATGCGTTTCTCAAATCTCATAAAAAAAACCTGTTATTATCTGGGCTCTTAACTTGCAATTTATTTCTGCTAGGTCTGCTCTGATTAGTGATTGTGTTGCTTTGACAGGTTTTGGTTCGCAGCCCAGGTCGAGATCAAATCCGGAAGACAAATGCATAATAAAGGAAATGGTTATTGTAACCGGCTACGTCATATTGGGATACTGCAATGGCTGCTGCATCGATGAATGCATGTTGCTGTAAAGATGAATGCATTGGTTAAGCCAGGAGGTCGTAGCGAAGTTTGCTGATGTTGATGGTGCTTGTTTCAAAGTTGCTTCTAGTATCACAATTCATGGATTAAGCTTAAGTCACAACATCGCCGGCGCGGTATGTTTGTTGAAATTGTTAGCACGACCTCACTTATCTCACCACTGTCCCTCAGCCAGTTTTAATGTGTGGGTTTCTTTTGAAGGGTAATCCAGTTGATTTCTTCTCGTGACGACCACCGACATCCCGCAAGATATATGCCCTTGCAATCTGTTATAGCCTCTCCTTGTTGTATGTTGATTTGCAGGTGACGACCAAGACTCGTTGAAGAAACTATTGGCAAAAGTGTGTGACACTGCTGTTCCAAAGCATGAAGTTCCTAATTTCTTCAAGTTCCTAATTTCTTCAAGTGGACATAATAAAGTGTTGCAAGAGAAAAACCAAAGCCTAAAACGGTGGCCTTGTACAGGAAGTTTCTTTTGTTGGCGAGATGAACGGATGAACGGGATCCTTGTGTTGTTTCCTTTTTAAAACTTGTGTATTAGTTTGGTAGCCAAAACTTGATTCCCAAATATGTAATTCAACTTTGTATTGTAATAATATGTATCTTCAATCTGAACTTGTGTGTTGAGTTGGATTATAATGAAATTTGAAAACCTCAAGGGAACTTGCGTTTTGTATATTAAAAGAATTGACTTCTTATGCTGGGAGAAAGAAATGTTAAATGTCGTGTTGTGATGTGTGTACTTAGGCACTTGCATGGTTGAGAGCGAAGTCTGAAGGTGGTGTATGCTTTTTTGGCTCGAATCCTTAAAGCGTAGCATGAACCTTCCATATAATTAAGACCTCTCTTCAATTTAACAGCATATCAGATGCGTCTTTAATTCGTACTCAACTCGAAGATCATAAGGATTAATTCTGAACATAAGGGTACTCATATAAACCTCTTATTGTCAATTCTCCATCATAATTTATTCTTATCAAAACTTCTTTAATGGCTTATGGTCAATCTTAGAATCTCTTAACTTTCGATATTTCACAAGTGATGAACCAATTTGAACCATTTGAGATGCACCAAAAGAATTCCCCGCCATAAACCAAATAACATCATTTGATCATTGCAAATGTTGGATTGAAAGCACATATGGGCGATCCTTAATTCTCGGGTCCACGCCATCTTGCACTAGAAAGCTGCGCACACTCGTTAGTCCTGATAAACACGTATACCAGAGCATAATGAAAACCTGTAAGAAAAGATGCACACGGAGGTGGGGTCTTCAGGTCAAAAATTAGGGTGCAACAGATGCCCCTATTTAAGTTACTCCTATTCGGAGATATGGAGATTGAAATTTCCGTCTCGACGAGATAGGAGGGACTTAAATACAAACATTGCGCGAATTTTTGGCCATAAGAAACCACCGAATGCAAATGATATGTAATGATATGAAAAATGCAAGACCGAGGATCTTGTGGAGAAATGGCATCACACAACACGCGGGAAGAATAGGCTCAACAGAGCGAGACTCCACGGGGGAAGATTGACAATCACAAAGTGTCTGTAAATATGTCGTAAAGAACTGGGAAAAGAAATTCTTTGGAGGAATCTAATGTATATGTCAAAATGTAATTGATTCAAGACATCATCTTGAGAAGTCTAGTGTCAAGGCTTGTAACTGTAACTGGGAATATTTTTGCCAAAATATTTACTGTTAAAGTCTGTAAGGAATCTACTGCCGAGATTCTATGTTGAAGTCTGTTGGAGAAATACTTCAGACGAAGTCTTCTGGAAATCTACTGCCGAGATTAACCAGGAGATGAAATAGAACCACCTACTGCCGAGGTCTTTTGGGAATCTACTGTCACGATTAACCAGAAAATGAAAGATGTTCGAGTGATTGTCGTTGTAGACTGTAGTTGTAAATTGTTGTTGTAGATGTAGAACTTCCCCGAACGTCATAGTCTGGATGCTATGAGCCGGTCTCGGTCCCTTCCCAAAATGATGAAAACTCGTGAGAGCACCTTCATAGGGGTTGTAGATTTTGTAGATTGTAGATGTAACTGGAGTTGTAATTGTAGTTGTAAATTGTAATGTAGTTTGTAAAGCTTCACCGGGGGATCTTCGGAAGAGATGTGGGCCGGTCGAATTGTATGTCTTCTCAAATAAAGAGAGACTATTATGGTAAACTTCGTCGACTTCTTCGGGGAGATGTCGCTTGAAGGAAGTAAGCTTGTGTAATGAACTCACTGGGGAATGAATTCCTGAAGAGTATCTTGTTGTAGTTGTAAGTATGTGAACTTCTTGAGGCGAACAAGAGAAAACATCTGTGAAGTCTTCGATGAACCACTCTGGTGGATTTCCGGAGAGGTGCCATGAGTTGATGATCTTGATAACCCAATACGGATGTTCAACCTGTCTTGAGGAGACAGATGTAGATTGCTGGAAAGATGTCTTGTAATATTGTTGGAGAAATATCCATCTTTAATGATTATCTTCATGAAGACCTTTTCTGGGGAGAACATTGCAAAATAAATGCACACTTGATCCATGTTCAGGAGTTTGGAGATATCCATCAATGTGATTGTCAGGGACCGAAATTCAATTCAGGAAATAACTGAAAAGAGACTGTCACGTAAGACCCGACCATTGAGGTATGAACTCGAATGGGAATATACTAAAGCAGCCGTCTTCCACGAGGATCGAACTTCGTGGGGAAAATAGAAATATTGCGCCTTTTTTTTTTGCCTAAAGGTGACAACTCTAATTGGAATGAGGAGACACACCCAACAACTTGTAGATAGACACGACCAAAGAGACAGAATAACAATACACACAAAGATGCACAAATGCAAATGTTATGTTATCTACTTATATGATATGTGTATGCTTATGCTGACAAAACAGACGAAAGCAACGAACGGAGATGGGATAAACATCCGACCAATCTTCAAAGATAGAAGTATCACTGGGGATATACGGAGAACCAGATATAGGATCTTAATCCTGTTTCAGAGCTTCACAAGCCTCTATTAGGGAATAGAGATCAATCCATTCAGGGATATAACAACTTAATCTTGCCGGATAACATGGTTGTTGAATATGTCGTAAAAACTTCACGGGGATGAAATAAACATCCGCCTCGCTGGAGAGGATTAACATTGTAGAGATCCACTAGGGTGTATAGTAACAACCACTTCACTGGGGGGATGAAGTTCAAGAAGATCTATTAAGGAGTAACATACGTCCATTTCGCTGAGGAAGGTGAAGTTGGAGAAGATTCGCTGAGGATTAAAATAGCAGCTACTTCATTGGGGAAGTGAAGTTGAGCAAATCACTAGGTGTTCTTGCATCGAAAAGTTTCATCGAAGAATGTCATGACCACCAAAAATAAAATTTATTGGGGACATGAAGAATGTTATAAGAACAAGGTAATTCTGGCTTGATGAATTGTGTAGTAGTCGCCATTTGAACAACAACTTGTTATGCGGGAAAGATAATCTTCGCGTCTCAATTGCCCCAAGTCATGAGAAGAAGTTATTCCAAGAGGATTTTACAGAAAACAAGGCGTCCCACTGTTTTCAAACTCTTAGAGAGATTCGCTGAATCTCGACATAACGGACCCTGATTGACGATATGGCGAGTCTTCAATCTTGCTCTAGAGGTGAAGTCAAATTTGCACCGAACAAACCACTTGGGAATAACTTGCCCCAGTTTAGCAGAGTCTTCGAATTCCAAAAGGACAAACTTGATGATGACGCTTGTATGTAATTTTCTATGATATCAGGCCGAATTAACACGCGTGAAATGTTATTCCTGAAACTGTTAATGCAACATATGTGTCTGTCTTGAAGTTTTGAAAAAATAGATATCATGACCACTTGTGACAAAGTCACTAGTTAGGACATGAATTAATTTATAAGCCAATATAAATAGTTGAGCATAGCTCATAGGAGTCAGGAAACGTCGTCTCATTGAGTATGCTTTCGAAGTAAACCTTACTTCAATTAGGACTTTCAAGGGTTATATCGAGGTTTAGTTTACGTTTTGTAAAACAAAAGGAATAAGGGTCAAAAGCTTATTTGTGCCCACCCAATTTTTTTTTGAAATTTTAAGTATTCAATCGAGCTGACTGAAAATTCCTGCCCCCAGGTTTAAAAATGAAGTTGGAAAGGTTTTGGGAGAAATAAAGCAGATCCTCAATCAAGGTTTGAAGGAGTTAAAAATGGATTAACTTCCTTATGTCTTTGGTGTTTAGGAGGTTTGAAACAATGCCTCACATCATCAGTAGGGTTTTATTCGAAAGCATACATCGAGGGATCCTACGTTTTACTTCATCATCCTCCTCCCAATTCTCCACCGAAGTGAGAAAGAAATCGGGTGATTTTGGCATTATAAAAAACATTTTAAGAGTGAAACGAATGGGTTTCTTCAAGACAAACATTTATTGCACTACTTATTCAAAATAACATGTTCTTACATGCTAGTTATGCTTTTAACCAAAGAAAATAACAAGAGCCAATAAGCAGACAAAATAAACAACTGATCATAACGACGTTCCATTCAAGACTGGGTTTCCTCCTTTGAAAGTTAACTCTTCGTTATCAATCATTTCCTGCACTTTCCCTTGGAAATCTTTACATTCTTCAATCGAATGCCCCAATGCTCCATCATGAAATTCGCAACTGGCGTTCGGGTCGAACCATGGTGGACGAGACTTCATAATTCTAGTCTTTCTGGGAGTCATTACCGAGTTTTTAGCAAAATAGGACCATAGCTGACGGTAAGTCATTGGGATAAGATCAAACCAGCGAGTTTCTTCCTTCGGGACGCTTAGAGGTACCTCCTGATTCTGAAACCGTCTTCGAACTTGTCGATTCTAATGTTGATTTGGAGGAGTCAATCTTCGTTTATGAGGTAGTCGCTACTCGCGCTGAGCAGGCGCTGCATATTGATGTTGAGGTACTGGATCCAGATCTGACAGGATTTGATGGGAGTTCTGAATTGCATTGACGTCAACACTTCCTTCCTCTTGGGAATCATCAGCTGAAATCTCTTCGTCAGTTTGGTTATTCAAATCATCTTGAATTCTTCCACTTTTGAGTGCATTCTCGATGTTTACTCCGACTTCTATAATCTTGGGGAAATCCAATGGTACAGCTCCTACCATTCTAACATAATAAGAGTCTGGCAGTGTTCTCAGAAACATCTTGTTTAAATCTTTCTCGGGAAGTGGTGGATGAACTTGAGATGCTAACTCCTTCCATCGTTGGGCATATTCCTTGAAAGATTCCTCGTCATTCTTACTCATGTCCATCAATTGATCACTGTCTGGAGCCGCGTCCAAATTATAATTGTACTGCTTTATAAAAGCATCAGCTAAATCTTTAAAAGACTGAATACGACTCCTTTGTAGCTTCGTATACCATATCAAGGATGCCCCAGATAAACTCTCTTGAAAGCAGTGAATCATCAACTCGTCGTTATCAACATAAGCAGCTATTTTTCGACAAAACATCGTCAAATGATCTCTTGGACAACTAGTACCCTTGTATACTTCAAAGACGGGCATCTTAAACTTCGGAGGAATAATTACGCCCGGAACCAGACATGAGTCACGAGCATTAAAATCATATGTATCAGCTCCTTTTGTCATCTTTAATTGTTCTTTGAAACCCCGAAGTTCTTTCTCCATTACATCCACCTTCATCTTAGTACGAACATTCTGAAGATTGGGTAAATTTTGTAGGGGCTGGGAAGCTTGAACAACCAAGTTGTCTTGCACAGGATGAGGTTGAGTAGGAACATCCACTTGTTGAACAACGTTATCAGAAGGAAGATCGAATAGCGGGTTAGTCACAACTCTGAAACCGGCCATGGAGTCCATATCTTTATTCTCTTTATTATCCTTCAATAATACTTCAAGCTTGGTCAGATGGTCGAGATGTCAACTGACAGACAAAGACGGAAAACTGAATGAGGACACAGAGGAGAAGAGACTCATGCACATGTAAATGCTGGATGCATGATGCGAGAATGCTAATGCAAGCATGTAAGGATGAAATGTTTCATGGAACTCAAGTTCTTATAAACATTACAGAGTACCAAAGAAAATCATTTTAATATTTTTATGCATATATATTTTTATTTTATCGGATTTCAAATAAATATCCTCTTAAGAGTCCTAACATAATAGCTAAATAAAAGCTAAGAAAGCCCTGAGGGAGTCCTTCATCTTGTTTGTTGATTTGTTCCTCCACTTGGGTCTCCTTGAAGGTAAGCTTGTCCATGATCAACGTCTAAAGAGTAGTTTGATAGAGGAAAATAAATCCTCCATCTCTTCTTTTGTCCTTGTTGGAAAATGAGAAATGGATCCCTTGTTTACTTGGATCTTTGATGATGAGAGTCTTTCGAACTTCTAATGATCCTCCATGTTAAGGGAAGCCTTCTATTGACCTTCAATGATAAGGAAGTCTCTTGTATCTGTCCTTTGGAGTTTCTTGAATCTTCAATTGATGCCCCTTACTTCCTTAGGTCATCCAAGCTAGGACTCTTAAAAGAATATTTCAAAAATATTTTCTATTTGTAATCTATGTTGGTTTTGTAATGTTTATAAATAAACTAGGAATTCCATGAAACTAATGCAATATGATGCTATATGGATGCAACAAACACAGGTATTCACATAAGGACACAATGATAAACAAAGGAGGGGGACCCTAGGTTTGCAACGAGCATGGAGCCAAAGGTATACCCATTCCCAAAGGTTGTGGACTAAAAGTTGATTGTACCTGCAGAACAAGGTTCTAATGAAGTTCCCAAAGTCATTAGCCCATCTTTCGGATATTATCAACTTCCCAAGTACTCGGGGGTTAATAATATTCTCAAGAGAACTTCTTTTGAGTGTAGCATCGCGTAGCACTATTTCGGGGGTACCCCCTCATAGCCTCGCACTACGTCCTAATAAAGGTCAAAGTGGGGTTAAGGTAACTACGGTCCTCAATATCATAGGCTCCAACATCGAATATAGTGCATGTTTTCACGATTAAAGACTCGTTCAACAATACATATTTCGAGAGGGCCTCAATTGAGCGTGATTTTCAAGTCAGCTTGGTCGGGATTCTACCCCCTATAAGCCTCTTTGAACATATCACTATCCTATCTTAAGTTCACTCAAGTCCGGGTGTAGGACTTTGTCTCACCACTCAAGAGTATCAACCCAAAGGCAATAAACAAACAAGTATACAAGTAAACAAATAAGCAAATATAAGCAAATATAAAAAGCAATAAAGAAATAAAACAAGATAGGGAGACCCACTGAGAGGTCCCCAGTGAAGTCGCCATTTCTGTCGCGGTGAAAATCGGATACCAAACTATTGATTAGTTTGAATCGTATATTCATTTTGCAACCAAACTTTGATTTGTCCAAAGGAAGGGATAAAGATCGAAATTCCCACAATGCAATGCAAATGCAAGCTAGATTGTTTAGGTTCGGGGGTTGGTTAAACTTGGGGAAGGTACTAGCATCCTAAGTTTCTGTAGTACTCTACAGGAACCTCTTGTTTTATGTTGTTTACTGCTATGTGTTTATCTGCTTAATGGTTTAGAAACCCTAGGGGTTTATTTCTAAGTATACTCGATAAGGCATCGCACCTTGTGCCTACATATCCTTACGGGAGTGGAATCAGAGTATGTTGTAGTTCACCCTAAAGGGTTTGAGGAGCTCTTTGACTGTGGTCAAAGTTCCTACGGGTTTAGGGTAGTTGATTGATTGGGTATAGGAGGAGAGATGAGTCTTCATGTTAAGGGAGATATAACCGCCACAAATGTAAAGAAAAGGGTTGTAGGAAATGGTCTTTGCATCATCTTAAGAAAAGGTCTTACATACTCGGATGGTCGCCAAGTATGCCTTTGTCGTTCTTAAGGCAAAGTCCCTACATGTTTGATTGTATTGTTGTGGGGGTGGAGATTATATCTCACTTAAGATGATTAACATCTATTCTCTAAATGTGTTTGTAAAAGTTGTATTGTGTTTGATTGTTTTGTCTAAGTTGTAAAGAATAAAGACAAGGTCCTTCCTATGGGGTAGGTCCTAAACTTAAATGATCAACTCGAAGAATCAAGGATCGAGGGGAATATGATGCTTATGATGTGCAACTACACACAACGTTGAATTATGTGTAGGTTTTTCCTTTGGACGGAATGCAATGAGATGAGAGTACATATGATAATGTGAATGCAATAGAATAAATTGCGTAAGAATAAATTGCAGAAAGATAAACCATACACGAACGCATGAAAGCGCTGAGTGAGTGTGTGTGCATCGTGAATAAGATAAAGCAGATAAAGATCGACAATATGTATACGCATGAAAGCGCTGAGTGTAAGTGCATGTGTCGTGAGTGCACGATTGATTTGTGTTTTACGATGGGATTATGGATTGGTTTGATGGGATTGATTTTAAGCGAATGTTTTAGGCGGAATTAATTTCAAGATAAACTGATTGTACAAGAAAAAAAACCGTTCGATTTATTTTAGGTGGGATTGATTAATTGATATTTAGGAAAAAGCTAAATTAATTTGGTGAGACTATTTTAAGACAAGTTTAAAGCTTAGATTGGTTGATGAATTTGATTTTAATAAAATTTGGGATTAATCGGATTTTAATAAATATTCATTTTAAAAAAGATTTTTTTGAATAAAATATAAATGATTTTAATTAGATAAAATAGTTTCTTATACAAGCTCTTTATGAAATGGTTTTATTATTAGATTACTAGTTAAATAGGTGTAAATAGATAAAAGTTAATTAAATTATAAAAAAAAAGTTCTTTGGTAATAAAAGGGTGATGACCATAAATAATTTATTAATGATAGAAACTTAAATATTTAAAAGTTATTAGTTAGAAAAAATAATTTAATTAAAAGAGTTTACTAAATTATTTGATTAAGAAAGGTTAATTAATTAAAAAAAGTTCGATGATGATTAATTAAGAGATAATAGTGAGGTTAACGGTTAATTAGAGTAATTTACGATGATTATGAATTAGGTGTGTGTTTAGTGTAAAACAAAATTATAGAACAGGGAGCCCTAATTTCCCAGACTCTCCGTCGATTGCCCTCTTCCTCCAATCTGGTTCTCATATTCTTCTTTTGACCTCGAGTCTGATGCGTTTCTCAAATCTCATAAAAAAAACCTGTTATTATCTGGGCTCTTAACTTGCAATTTATTTCTGCTAGGTCTGCTCTGATTAGTGATTGTGTTGCTTTGACAGGTTTTGGTTCGCAGCCCAGGTCGAGATCAAATCCGGAAGACAAATGCATAATAAAGGAAATGGTTATTGTAACCGGCTACGTCATATTGGGATACTGCAATGGCTGCTGCATCGATGAATGCATGTTGCTGTAAAGATGAATGCATTGGTTAAGCCAGGAGGTCGTAGCGAAGTTTGCTGATGTTGATGGTGCTTGTTTCAAAGTTGCTTCTAGTATCACAATTCATGGATTAAGCTTAAGTCACAACATCGCCGGCGCGGTATGTTTGTTGAAATTGTTAGCACGACCTCACTTATCTCACCACTGTCCCTCAGCCAGTTTTAATGCGTGGGTTTCTTTTGAAGGGTAATCCAGTTGATTTCTTCTCGTGACGACCACCGACATCCCGCAAGATATATGCCCTTGCAATCTGTTATAGCCTCTCCTTGTTGTATGTTGATTTGCAGGTGATGACCAAGACTCGTTGAAGAAACTATTGGCAAAAGTGTGTGACACTGCTGTTCCAAAGCATGAAGTTCCTAATTTCTTCAAGTTCCTAATTTCTTCAAGTGGACATAATAAAGTGTTGCAAGAGAAAAACCAAAGCCTAAAACGGTGGCCTTGTACAGGAAGTTTCTTTTGTTGGCGAGATGAACGGATGAACGGGATCCTTGTGTTGTTTCCTTTTTAAAACTTGTGTATTAGTTTGGTAGCCAAAACTTGATTCCCAAATATGTAATTCAACTTTGTATTGTAATAATATGTATCTTCAATCTGAACTTGTGTGTTGAGTTGGATTATAATGAAATTTGAAAACCTCAAGGGAACTTGCGTTTTGTATATTAAAAGAATTGACTTCTTATGCTGGGAGAAAGAAATGTTAAATGTCGTGTTGTGATGTGTGTACTTAGGCACTTGCATGGTTGAGAGCGAAGTCTGAAGGTGGTGTATGCTTTTTTGGCTCGAATCCTTAAAGCGTAGCATGAACCTTCCATATAATTAAGACCTCTCTTCAATTTAACAGCATATCAGATGCGTCTTTAATTCGTACTCAACTCGAAGATCATAAGGATTAATTCTGAACATAAGGGTACTCATATAAACCTCTTATTGTCAATTCTCCATCATAATTTATTCTTATCAAAACTTCTTTAATGGCTTATGGTCAATCTTAGAATCTCTTAACTTTCGATATTTCACAAGTGATGAACCAATTTGAACCATTTGAGATGCACCAAAAGAATTCCCCGCCATAAACCAAATAACATCATTTGATCATTGCAAATGTTGGATTGAAAGCACATATGGGCGATCCTTAATTCTCGGGTCCACGCCATCTTGCACTAGAAAGCTGCGCACACTCGTTAGTCCTGATAAACACGTATACCAGAGCATAATGAAAACCTGTAAGAAAAGATGCACACGGAGGTGGGGTCTTCAGGTCAAAAATTAGGGTGCAACACTACCAAGAATCCCGGTTTTTCCCGACTTTTGCGAACGAAGAAGCTGTCTCGCGCTTGCCGACCTTTTCACGTTTTACTTGAGGACAAGCAAAGATTCAAGCTTAGGGGAGTTTGATAACACGAAATCGTATATATATTTTGATGCATAACTCAACTAAAGTCTAACCGTTTTTGATCCGATTTCGGGTTATTTCCGTGTATTTGTCTGATGTTTTGCAGGTATTCAACGATCACGTCTAAACAAGGCAACATGAAGAAAAGAAGCAATCTCAGATGAAATATGGACGAAAAAGGAGTGAAAACACAATGAAAAGCGCAGGAAGCTGTTTTTGCTGATGTGACGACCGTCACAGCTTCATGACGACCGTCACACGGGTGACGACCGTCACACCTTGTGACGACCGTCATGCAGGCAAAAACGCCCTACTCAAATTATACGTCAAAGAATGAGTTCCAATTCCCACAGAGTGGACCACTACTCCCTAAATTATCTGCCTCAAAGTCCATCATCTTCAGTGATAACCGTTGGGATTCCACTTCTATAAAAAGGGAAGCAGGGGACTTCAGAAAGAGAGTTGCATTCATACCACGAAGTGCTGCCGAATTTATTTCCAGAGCTTATTTTCCAGCAATATTCTTATTTGTTTCTATTTACCTTTCTTGTATTCCCATTTTCATTCTTCTATAACTTCTATTTTATTGTACGATCAATTTGGCATAAAGATCAGAATCCTGCCAACATCTGTGGAGGATCTGCCCAAAGGCCAATTGGAATATTTACAGGTTTCTCATTTCAATCGATTCCAGTTTTATTATAATGCAAATCATTATTTATTATTTTTATTTATGTTTTATCTTCCCCAAATCCATGTCTAGCTAAACTTAGGTAATCGATATGTAGTAATAATTCGAATGGGATTTGATAACAACTGGTTGAAAAACTTTCTTTTCAAAAAAATAATTTATGGTCTGAGTGTTTAAAATTGATTCACTGAATAAACTTCGTCGCGAAAGCGAGAAGTTATTTAAAAGTAGTTTTGCCACGAAAGTTGGAAATTAATTAAGATACAAACCAACAAGCAAAAGCTGCGGTAAGGTCAGATAGTAAACACTAGTCATTCGTTTTAATAACAGCGAAAGCACTTTAAAATGAATTAGAACTTAGAGATTTCCAAAAAATGATTTTAACCCCGAACGGGATACGAAAGTGTACGTTTGGCCCTTAGGATTATGATTAGCGTCAATAACCATCGTGAGGCGAGAGTCTTCAAATCTCCATTTTCTGCTTAAATAAACTTTGAAAATTATTTCATACACCAGTAACTTATCAAATCCCTGAAGAACACAATTACTACGTATCGATTCAATCATTTATAATCTAAATAGTATTCTTAGTTCCCTTTTAGTGACAATCTTATTCCATTAAACATATTCTACCTAGCTAAACATAGTAACTCCCGAGAACACTAGTTTGATTACGAGTCCCTGTGGGATCGATATCTATTATTACTACGCGATAGACTGTGCACTTGCAGTTAGGTTGTATTAGACATAGAAAGTCGCGATCAATGGGCTAATATCCTATGGAAATAGCGGAAGGCTGGATTATGTATCTCGTTGTTGTGCATGTCGTTCGGTTCTGGGTGATAGTTTCCGGTGATGGAACCCCAGAATTGGTCTAATTCGAGATCAATATCCTCTTCAGTGGCGGTAAACACAAAAGGTCCGCTAGGGAAGCCTAGGATGTTAGCTAACGTGGTACGATTGTATGTTTGGTCTATTCCAAACATTCTAAAGGTTATTAGCTCTTTAGTGGATCCAACTCCATATTCAGGTGAGTAACTTAGGGAGCTAAGGAACTCGAATGTCAGTTCGCGGAAGGTAGCAAATCGGGTCTTTAGAGCAGTTTGCTCCCAGCCTAATTGGTAAAATAAGTACTGAATGCTATCTTGGATTCCTAGCTTGTCCATGGTGGGTGTATCGTAGTACAGAGTCGAAGCAAAGTTTCTTTCAGTCAGTGCCTCGAATCTGGCCTTATGAGCTCGTCCTCTAAACACAACAGTCGTAATATCGATGTCGGCCATACTCGTTAGTCGGATAAAACGGAAGAAAAGTAGAATGACTTTTAAAATCCTGGAAAAAATCACATTCACTCAGGTCATAGTTTTAAGAAATAAAAAGTGATAAAAGAGAAAAATATAAAATAAATATAAATATTGGAAAATAAGATAATAGAAATTTACAAAAATCATAAGTTAACAAAAAGAATAGTTTTTAATAAATTTAGAAGGAAAATATGGAAAAAATTTGGGTTGCCTCCCAATCAGCGTTGTCTTTAACGTCAGAAGCCTGACGATAGCTTGGATATAGCTATTCGGGAATCTCGAGCAATTTCATATTGCTCCCGTGGTCGCTGTGTTCACTTTGATTATAATGTTTCAAACGTTGTCCGTTTACTATAAACGGTGCGTTGATTTGATTCTTGACTTCAACAGCTCCACTCTTAAGGACTTTGGTGACCTAAAAAGGTCCAGACCATCTAGATTTTAGTTTTCCAGGGAATAGTTTCAATCTGGAGTTGAATAGGAGCACGATGTCTCCCACTCTGAATTGCTTCCGGATTGAACGTTTATCATGCCATTTCTTGGTCCTTTCTTTGTAGATGCGTGCATTCTCGTACGCGTCTAATCTTAGCTCTTCCAATTCATGAAGGTTCAAGATTCGCTTTTCGCCTGCCGCAGTGTAGTTGAAGTTTAGTGTCTTAATAGCCCAGAAGGCTTTATGCTCTAACTCTACCGGCAGGTGGCATGATTTTCCGTAGACTAGTTTGAATGGTGTGGTGCCTATCGGTGTCTTAAAGGCGGTCCTATAAGCCCATAAAGCTTCGTTCAGCTTTGAGGACCAATCTTTCCTGGAGGTTGCGACAGTCTTTTCTAAAATTTGCTTTATTTCCCTGTTCGAAACCTCCACTTGTCCACTAGTTTGTGGATGATACGGTGTGGCTACGCGGTGTTTGACTCCATATTTGGAAAGGAGTTTGTCAAAGATTCGCGATATGAAATGCGAACCACCGTCACTAATGACGAGCCTGGGCACACCGAATCTTGGAAAGATTACGTTTTTAAAGAGTTTAACGACTACTCGCGTGTCATTTGTTGGAGCGGCAACAACCTCTATCCATTTCGATACATAGTTGACAACGACGAGTATATATTTATTTCCAAAAGAATATGGGAAAGGTCCCATGAAGTCGATTCCCCAGACGTCAAAGATTTCTACTTCCAAAGTTCCTCTCTGAGGCATTTCATCACATCGTAAGATTTTGCCGGTGCATTGGCACCGGTCGCATTTTAGTACAGCGATATGGACGTCCTTCCAGAGACTGGGCTAAAATAGGCCAGATTGTAGAATTTTAGCGCATGTCTTCGAGGTGCTAGCATGACCACCATATGGTGCTGAATGGCATTGGGTGATGATGTCTTCTATTTCTTCCTCTGGGACACAACGATGGTATAAGTTGTCAGCGCCTCGTCTGAAGAGTAGAGGTTCGTCCCAGTAGTAGTGCTTTAAGTCATGGAAGAATTTCTTCTTTTGTTGATAAGTCAGGTCCGGTGGAAGCACGCCTGCGGCCAGGTAATTAACGATGTCGGTAAACTACGACAAAATGGCTTGGGCATAGACAGCTTCCACGGCTTTTTCCAGTTCCGGTTCTTCCGAAGTAGAGTTAGACATATCGCTTTCCAATTTGGCTATCAGACGTTCGTAGGGAAAATCATCGTTGATAGGCACTAGTTCTTGTTTTATGCCCTCTATACGGGATAAGTGATCTGCAACTACGTTTTCGGTCCCCTTCTTATCTTTAATTTCAAATTCGAACTCTTGTAATAATAGGATCCATCTCAATAATCTGGGTTTGGCATCCTTTTTGCTTATTAGGTACCTTATGGCAGCGTGGTCTGTGTATATGATTATTTTGGCTCCTACCAAGTAGGAACGGAATTTGTCAAGAGCGAACACGACTGCTAAGAGTTTCTTTTCTGTTGTGGCGTAGTTCATTTGGGCAGAGTCTAATGTTCTACTGGCGTAGTAGATAGCGTGAAGCTTCTTGTCTTTCCTTTGTCCTAGAACTGCGCCTACGGCGTAATCACTCGCATCGCACATGATTTCGAATGGTAGTCACCAATCTGGGGGTTGCATGATTGGTGCGGTGATAAGTGCTGACTTTAGAGTTTCAAATTCCTCTAAGCATTCTTTGTCGAAGATGAACTCGGCATCTTTCATTAACAAACCTGTAAGAGGTTTTGTGATTTTCGAAAAATCCTTTATAAATCTTCGGTAGAATCCAGCGTGTCCTAAGAAGCTTTGTATTTCTCGTACAGTTTTTGGAGGTTGGAGATCCTTTATGATATCTATTTTAGCTTTGTCAACTTCGATCCCCTTTTCAAAGATGACGTGTCCTAAAACAATGCCTTGTCGGACCATGAAATGGCATTTTTCCCAATTAAGGACAAGGTTCACTTTGACGCATCTTTTGAGTACCATTTCTAAATTCGACAGGCAGCTTTCGAAGCTTTGTCCGCATACAGAGAAGTCATCCATGAACACTTCCATGATGTCATCTATGAAGTCTGCGAAGATTGCCATCATGCATCTTTGAAAGGTTGCTGGAGCGTTGCATAGTCCGAACGGCATTCGGCGGTAGGCAAAAGTACCATAGGGACAGGTGAATGTTGTCTTTTCCTGGTCATCGGGGTGAATAGGGATTTGAAAGAATCCCGAATAACCATCTAGATAGCAGAAGTACGGATGTTTCGCTAGTCTTTCCAACATTTGGTCTATGAATGGTAAATGGAAGTGATCCTTCCGAGTCGCCTTGTTCAGTTTTCTGTAGTCGATACACATCCTGTTTCCGGTCACAACTCTTTGGGTTATCGATTCACCTTTCGCATTCTTCACTACAGTAACGCCTCCTTTCTTGGGTACTACGTGTACTGGGCTGACCCATTGGCTGTCGGAGATTGGGTATATGATTCCTGCGTCTAGTAGCTTTTTCACCTCGTCTTTGACTACAGTACTTAGGATCAGGTTTATCCTTCTCTGATGTTCTCTTGAAGTTTTGCAGTGTTCCTCCAGCATGATACGGTGCATACAGATGGAGGGACGTATGCCTTTTAGATCGCTTATATTATATCCTAACGCAGTTGGGTATCTCCTTAGGACTTCTAATAATCGCTCAGTTTCTGATTGTCCTAAATTAGCGTTTACTATTACTGGTCTTTTGAATTTTGTATCTAGGAATTCATACCTGAGAGTTTTGGGTAGCTCTTTAAGTTCTAAAGCTGGGTTTTTCGGACCTGGCATGTGATTTGGAGTGAGTGCTAAGATCTCGCTCAGACTATCATCTTTGTATGGTGCACACCAGTTGTCGTCTTCATGAATAGCAGGGATCTGGATTTTCATGATTTCAGAATATGTAGTTTCCTCCTTTTTTAATTCTCGTATGCATTCGTCAATGACATCTACTATATAGCATGTGTCATCGATGGCTGGTGCCTTCAAGAATTTAGTAAGGATGAACTCTATATTTTCTTCTCCTACTTCGAATGTTAGTCATCCTTTCTTTACGTCTATAATAGCTCCGGCTGTAGCTAGGAACGGTCTTCCTAGGATAATTGGGGTAACAGAGTCCTCTTTGATGTCCATGATTATGAAGTCGGTTGGGATATAAAATTGTCCTATGCGTACTGAAACGTTTTCCAATATTCCGACAGGGTATTTGACTGATCGGTCAGCCAATTGTACGGACATTTTAGTTGGTCTTAGTTCTCCCATATTCAGCTTTTTGCATATAGATAAAGGCATGACGCTTATATTGGCTCCTAGATCGCATAGGGCTTTGTCTATAACGAAATTTCCTATGACACAGGGTATGGAGAAACTACCTGGGTCATTTAGTTTAGGAGGCATGTGATTTTGAATGATTGCGCTACATTCGGCAGTAAGTGTCACTGTCTCGTTATCCTCTATTTTCCTTTTATTAGACAAGATTTCTTTAAGAAACTTAGTGTATGACGGCATTTGAGTTATCGCTTCTGTGAAAGGAATAGTGATGTTTAGTTGTTTCAGAAGTTCAACAAATTTCTTAAAAGTTATCCTGAAGTTTTGGAATTTATTAATCTTTGAGGATAAGGGATAGGTGGTTTATATGGCGCTGGAGGCACATATGAGTTTTCATCTTTGGCGGCTTTCTGCTCGTAACATTCCTTCTTTTCTGGTTCAGACTCCTTTTCGGTTGGTTTATCGGATTTCTGTTGCATTACTAGATCTTCGTTCCTAGGATCTGTTGGGCCTTCCAATTCTTTTCCACTTCTTAATATAACAGCGTTTGCGTGACCTTTCGGATTAGGTTCGGGCTGTCCTGGAAATGTTCTAGCTGGGGCAGCTGCAGAGGCTTGTTGTTGAGCCACTTGTGATATCTGCGTTTCGAGCATTTTGTTGTGGGTGGCTAAAGCGTCTACTTTTCCGGTCAGCTGTTTAATTTGCTCGCTAGTGTGTATGTTTTGATTTAGGAATTCTTTGTTTGTTTGAGCTTGGGTAGCTATGAATTTTTCCATCATCAACTCGAGGTTTGATTTCCTAGGGGCAGTCTGGGCAGCAGCGACTGATTTCTGATATCCTGGCGGAGCACCTGGTGCTTGCAAGGCATTATCGTTCTTGTAGGAAAAGTTTGGGTGGTTCCTCCATCCTGGGTTGTAAGTATTTGCGTAAGGATTTCCTTGAGCGTAATTTACTTGGTCTGGTGGGATTTCGGCCAGCAATGGACACTCGGGCGCATTATGAGTGGCGATTCCACATAACTCGCAGTTTGGAGTTACAGCAGCGACGGTTGCAGTTCGGTTAACGGTTAGACTGTCGATTTTCTGTGCTAGAGCATCTACTTTAGCGTTGAACTTGTCAAGGCTGCTGATATCGTACATCTCACCTTTCGCTGCGGGTTTCTCTGCTGGAATGCGTTCACCTCCCCATTGGCAGTGGTTCTGAGACATGTTTTCGATTAGTTGATAGGCTTCGTCGTATGACTTATCCATAAGTGCACCGCCCGCGGTGGCGTCTACCGTTAATTTGGTGTTATACAGAAGCCCATTATAGAAAGTATGGATCGTCACCCAGTCTTCTAAACCGTGGTGAGGACATGTTCTCATCATATCTTTGAACCTTTCCCACGCTTCGTAGAGAGATTCAGTGTCTTTTTGTCGAAATCCGTTGATTTGGGCTCTAAGCATAGCAGTTTTGCTTGGCGGAAAGTATCTTGCTAAGAAAACGTTCTTCAACTGTTCCCACGTCATAACGGAGTTGGATGGTAAGGATTGTAACCACGTCCACGCTCTATCTCTAAGAGAGAAAGGGAAAAGACGAAGTCTTATTGCGTCTGGAGTTACTCCATTTGCCTTCACTGTGTCTGCGTATTGTACAAACTTCGTTAAGTGTTTATTTGGATCCTCAGTTGCATTTCATGAGAATTGATTTTGTTGTACAGCTGACAGCAATGACGGTTTTAGTTCAAAATCGGTTCGATTGATAGCTGGGGCAGCTATGCTACTTCGAGGCTCCATCTGAGAGGGTGTAGCGTATGCCTTCAGCGGTTTGTTCTGGGGTCCTTCAGCCATCTTTGCTTCTTCAACAGGAGGATGAGCTAGAAGATCAAGAATGTTGTGTCTTCGTTGATATTCGACGATGCGCCTTCTTAGATGTAAGAAGCGCTCTAGTTCGGCGATTGTAGGTTGTAAGATTTCGCCTTGTGAGCGAGTACTTGGCATACAATCGAAGAACGAGTAGAGGGAGAGAGAATTGTTAACCTAGTCTATACTGTGTAACAAAGGATTACACTATTGACTAAACGGGTCCCCGGCAACGGCGCCAAAAACTTGATCGCGACTTTCTATGTCTAACAAATCTAACTGCAAGTGCACAGTCTATCACGTAGTAATAATAGATATCGATCCCACAGGGACTCGTAATCAATCTAGTATTATCGGGTGTTACGGTGTTTAGCTAGGTCGGTTTGGTTTCAAGTTGAATAATAGCAGAATAGATGCGTAAACTAAAGGGAACTAAAGCTTTTACTTAAGATATGAATTTATGAATCGATATGCAATAATTTTGTTCTTCGGGGATTTGACAATTTACTGGCGTATTAAGTGTTTTCAAACTTAGTTTAAGAAGAAAATAGTGATCTAAAGACTTTTGTCTCATGATGGTTGTTGACGCTAGTCGCAACTCTAAGGCGGAACGTATGCTGTCCCTATCCCGTTCGGGGTTAAAGTTACTTTTTGGAAATCTCTAAGTTCTAATCCTTTTTAAAGCGCTTTCGCTGTTTTTAAATCGAATGCCTAGTTTTTACTATCTGGTCTTAGCCGCAGCTGTCGCTTGTTGGTTCGTACCTTAATATGGTTTCCCACTGTCGTGGCAAAACCACCGTAAATAGCTTCTCACTATCGTGACAAAGGTTTATTTAGAATTTTGATTAAAAACTAAAACCATAACTGAGTTTTGAAAAGAGAAAGATTACGCCAATTATTATCAAATCCCGTCCGAATTATTATTACATATCGATTACGGTAATTTAGCTAGAAATGGATAAAGAAATGATAATGCATAAATAAAAGCGGTAATTTAGAACATACATCATAATGAAAATTTGCAATTACGATTAAAATAAAAACCTGTGAATATCCCAATTGGCTTTTGGGCAGATCCTCCACAATGTTGGCAGGATTCTGTTCTTTGTGCCAATTGATCGTACAAGAAAAATGAAAAGTACAAAATACCAAAGAATACAGAGAAGGAAAAGAGAAACAAATAAGAATATAATAACAGTAAGGTTGCTCTGAAGATATATTGGCGGCACTTCGTTGTCTTGAATGCGGCTCCCTTTTTCAGGTCCCAACCTCTTCCTTTTATAGAGAGAGAGAGTATCTAACGGTTATTCCTTCAGGAAGTGGGTTTGAGGCAGAAAAGTAGGAGTTAGTGGTCACATTTTTGGTCTTTGAGGGGGAATTTTAGCACGTGACTTCATTCTGCACGTTTTGGGTGCATGACGGTCGTCATGGAGGTGTGACGGTCATCACACGCATGACGAGCGTAACGGCCATGTGACGGTCGTCACATCAGTAGAACTCGTATCTGCTGTTTTTCTCTTGGTTTTTCATCTGTTTTTCGTCTGTTTTTGCTCCTTTTCTTCATATTGCTTTGCTTGGACATGTTCTTTGAATACCTGCATAATACTTAGACAAATAGCATGGAATGTCCTGAATTCGGAGTGAAATCAGTCAAATATTAGTTAAAACACATGTCATTTTATATATACAATTTCGCGTTATCATTGAATCAATGACGTGGGTTAGGGTCACACGTTAAGGTAACTAGGGAATGTGGAATCTGAGGTCGGTTGGGTCATCCCGGTCAATGACATTAGTATTTTTGGTTTTCGTATATAAACGTAACCTAATATTAATATTAATATTTTTTATTTCGAATTTTATATAAAATGTCAATTATTATAAAAAAAAATACTTAATTGCAATTTTAGTCCCCCTATTATCCCTTTTTCTCGGTTTTGGTCCCCCCCATTTTCAAATCTAGGTTTTTAGTCCCTTAAGTTTGGTTTTATGAGAATTTTAGTCCCCGACCCAATCTGAGGGCAACTTTTAATGACATGGCACTCAGATTGCCCACATGTCAACTCAATAATTAAATATTTAAATATTCTAATTCCTTTTTATTATTTTCCATTTATATTATTTTTATTTAAATATGCTAAATAATATAAATAACAAAACGCATTGAAAATAAAACTTCAAGCTTTCCTGCATAGAACAATTTCCTGTGTTTCCTATTTCTCTCTAATAACATAAACCCTAACTTCTCAATGTCTCTTCCCTTTCATTCTAGATTTCTCTTATCCACATAAACATAAACCTTCTGGATTTTGTCTTTGTCTTCTACTTCTACTGCTGCAATATTCTGGATTTCTTCTTTGTCTTCTACTTCTACTACTGTGCATTCCAGATTACTAACTCATTTTGAGTTCAACATGTCAAACCCAACACATGTTTTGAGGTAAATGGCTATGTCTCAATGTTTGAATACCATGTGTTCTGAATGTGTTTATTGTGAATGATATGTGTTTCTGTAATATGTTCTGGATGCGTTTAGTGTAGATGGTTTTGTTATGTTATGGTGGTCCCAAAAGTTCTGATATGTTATTGTGAGTTTATTGGTAGTTTATTGTGGTCCCAAAAGTGTTGTATGCAGTAGTTAATTTATTGTGATCTATTTTATCATGGTCCTTAATGCCCGCAACCATTTTTTTACCCTATTTTGTGTATGTAGGCCAGCAGAAAAGAAAACCATCAGACTTAGAATTCACCACAAGATACAAATGATATATCATCATGTAATGTTGTATGTCGGTGAAACAATGGCTGAAATGAATTGGGATTCGTACGTGGACTTAATGTCCTATATGCATATTGAAACTATGATAAAAGGTAAAGGTTCACTACTACAAAAAACACATATCACAACGGTTGGAAAAGGGAACCACCACGCGGGTCCAACTGTTGTGTTGTAAGGTGTGATTGTATGTATGATGATTTCCACCACAGTCGTGCAATCGTGATTGTATCCATGTAGCACACTACCTAACATAACGGTTACTTTAAACAACTGTTGTGATATTATTTAATGCAACATATTTAATCACGGTTGTTCTAAACAATCGTGATTAAATATAGACCTGAGTTTATTAAAAATTATGTGGAATGCTTATTTCACCAATGCTCACTAAGTATATAACCTTCCAATCTGCACTAGAACATTATAATATCACAAATTAAGTTATATTAGAAGAATAAGGTCACGTTCAATGCTTGACAAGAGACTTTCAATACCTTATATGTATTTTGTTCTTTGACAGTAAAAACTTTGTTTAATGATCCTACTTCTTCAACCGCCTCTGAATTCACCTCTAATTGTTTTTGTAAAATATTATTTACTTTTCATATAAAATTAGAGGTGGAGAGAGGTGGTGGAAGATCTAGGATCACTAAACCATGTTCTAACGGTCAAAGAACAACATGTAGTTAACAGTGTGAAGAATTCTTATCAAGAATCGAACGTTTATTTATTTTCTAATACAATTTTATCTACCATATCATAATTTTTTAATACAGTTTAGAAAGTTATATATTTGGTAAGGGATTGGAATAACACTCAAATCACATAATATATAATAAACTCATCTTTTGAACAAACATTAACAATAACATCCATCAATAAAATTCATCAACAACAAAAACGATACAACAAACATATCAAGTCATAAAATGCTTCAGAAACATACCATACATGTCCCATAAAGGCGTGTTGTCAATAAAATAAGGATGAAGATAAGTTTATATCAACAAACTTGTGTAGAATTCGTATGGATGTCATTTTGGATCTTTGACACAAGTTGGTAAGGCTAAATTTATATGCGTCCTCTTTATTGAAATAAACATCCATACCTACAAGTCAAAGCAAGAAAAAAGTTCATGAAACAAGCTATTGAAACAGATTTTTAAAAACAAACTGTAGAGAAAATGAACTTGTAAATATCTATTGGCTAAGATTTGTTGTTATAGTTTCATTTTGGGGTTTTCATATGAGAGATAAGAGTGAGAGAGTTTTTAGGGTTTTATTTTGAGAGAGACGAGTGAAAGAGTTATTAGGGTTTTATTTTGAGAGACAACTATAATATGCTAAAGCGATAGATAACTCCGCTTATATATAAATAAAGTATAACCTTTCATCACGGTATTAATAAAAATTGTGGTGATATACAAGATAAATGGCTAATTGTAGGTGTTGGTATTCGAACCATTTCACCCCGTGTACCTTTTCACCATGGTTGCTTCATTTGACCGTTGTGACATGTCCTCTAGTAAATACCAAAAAACGCGCCTAGAAATAAAGTATTATCATGGTTATCTCTATGGTCGTTACGAAATTGGTGTTATGAAAGGTATATTTTGTAGTAATGGTTATAGGAATACAAAATGTCTTTGGTATGCGAATCCTAAGTTTTCATTTTCTAGAGGGATTAGACCTTTGAATAATGACACATATGTGTTAAACTTTATTGAAGATGTTAAAGGGTTCCATGTCATCGATGTTTATGTTGAACACATGGTTGACATACCTGAATACATAGAAGCTGAGGAAGTTCAAACTGATGTGAATCTGGAGGAAGATCAAGCTGATGTGAATGTGGGGGAAGATCAAGCTGATGTGAATGTGGAGGAAGATCAAGTTGATGTGGATGTGAATGTGGATGATAATGCCGATGAAAGTGAAACTGATCCGGATTATGAGGTTAGTGAGAAGGATGAGGAAGAAAGTGAGAGTGACATTGATTTAGTTCTTGAAGATAGTGTTGAAAATAGTATACTGAACAACAGTTCTACCCAATGATCATATTAAAGGTACTTCCAGTCATAATTATGTTTCTAATAATGAAACTTGTGATTCAGATGAGCTTCATAGCCT
This sequence comes from Lathyrus sativus, assembly GCA_963859935.3. NCBI lineage: Eukaryota > Viridiplantae > Streptophyta > Magnoliopsida > Fabales > Fabaceae > Lathyrus > Lathyrus sativus. Next base: position 513,371,365 of record OZ012741.1, read on the forward strand.
ATTGGAAAGTGATGTTGAAGATGAGATGGAAAGGTTTCCAACTTTTAAGGGAAACACTAAGTTTGAGCTAGGCATGATGTTCAAGGATAAGTTGCAAATTAGAGATGCCATAAAGGAATATGTAATATATAACAAGAAGAATATTGTCTTAAAGAAGAATGACAAGAAAAGAATGGTTGTAAGATGCATGGAAGGTTGTCCATTTTATATAAGATTTAGTATGATGACTACCAATAAATTTTGGCAAATTGTTTGCTTTATTGAGGAACATAATTTTCATAGGATAATTAAGAATAGACAAGCCAAAACTGATTTGTTAACTCAAAAATTTGTGTATACATTAAGACACAGTCCTGATATGAGATGTAAAGGTTTGATTGTAGAAGCCCTTCAAAAATGGGGGTGTGAAGTTGTACATTAACCAAGCTTATGGTGCCAAGAGAAAAGCAATAGATCTGATTCAAGGTGCTGGTTGTGACCAATTTACACATTTAAGATGATATGTTGATGAATTGCTTAAGTCAAATCAAAACTCTGCAGTTAAGATTCAATGTGATGATTCTGAAGGTGATCCTATTTTTTAGAGAGTTTATGTGTGCTTGGAAGCATGGATGGGTGCATTTGCAACAACATGCAGACCATTGCTTGGGTTGGATGCTTGTTTTTTAAAAGGTGACTTTGAAGGACAGTTGATAGTGGTTGTTGGAAAAGATGGAAATAACAAGATGATGACCATAGCCTATGCGGTTCTGGAAGCAGAAACAAAGGACTCGTGGCAATGGTTTATAAAGTTACTACTTGATGATTTACAATATATTCAACACAAGGTCTACGCATTTATCTCCGATCAACAAAAGGTTATTACATTATGTCATTACCTAATGTTATTACCTTTTGTCAAGCCTAATGTTATTACCTTATGTTATTACATTATGTTATGCCTAACGTTATTACCTTCTATCATGTCTAACATCATTACCTTATGTTATTACATTCTGTTATGCCTAATGTTAATACCTTACACTCTCCATTATCTTTTATAAGCAAATTTTAACTTTTTAGATTCATTGAATAATTAATGTATCCAGTCCATATATTGTCCAAATACATCATTTATTTAATAAACCTAAAAAGTCAAAATTTGCTTATAAAAAAGAATGGAGGGAGTATGTTAGAACATAACACTAGGTTTGATTGAAAATAAAGAACTCGAATAACAAGAATCAATAGCCTTGATTGAGCTCGACGAACTTGAGGAGCATTGAGTTTGTGAAGGAGACGCTAACTTTAAAGAATGGAACAAGAAGAAGAGTTAAGATTTAATATTACAATGATGTTATTGATATTATTTAGCATATTTAAATTAAAACAACATAAGTGAAAAATAATAAAAAGGAATTAGAATAGTTAAATAATTAAATATTTAAATATTTAATTATTGACTTGCCATTAACATGTGGACAATCTAAGTGTCATGTCATCAAAAATTACCTTCAGATTGGACAGGGAACTAAAATCCTCATAAAACCAAACTTAAGGGACTAAAAATCTAGATTTAAAAATGGAGGATCAAAACCGAAAAAAAGAGATAATAGAGAAATTAAAAGTGAAATTAAGCAACAAAAACAAACACAACATACACTGGTGTCAGGTCAATTGGCGCCACCACTGTAACTTTACACATTGATGTCAATTAGATTGACAACACTAAATAAAGTCTTCAATCTTATTGACACCAATATTCAGCTGACTTTTTTTTTTTTGTTGAAAAATGTAATAGTTAAAAAAATTATTTAAAATGTGAGTTATTTTGAAAATATTTTTAAAAAACTGAATTATTTGAATAAAAAATTCCCTATCAAAATTACCCAAAAGAAATCAGAAAAAAAATCATGCCCTACTAACATTGATAAGAAAAAACATAGCCCCCACCTTCGTTAAAAGTCATGTCCAAAAAAATAGAAGTCAAGTTTTGAAAATTTAAGTGTGTTTTTTACCTTTTCCCCATTTCTCACTATGTTGCATGTCCTTCTTCGCTAGATTCGGCGAAAACAAGTGTGAAAAAAAGCTATAAAAAGATATGGCTGTCCCATTCATACTAGTGTATTTTAAATGAGTGTTTTATGGAAAGAAATTATTAAAATATGTTGAATTTTCAAAAGAATTTATATTAAAAGTCAAAGAAAATGTTGAAAAAGTACATTCTAAGAGACAGTGCAATGATGTTTCAAAATACACCCACCCCACCAGTTCTCACTTCTCTTTGTCCATATTGGACTGCAAATCAGTAAACCGAATCATCATATATCTACTGAAAAACTTTGAATATAAATTTCGATGTTTTTTTAATCTTTATTGAAAAACTTAAATATAAATTTTCTGGTTTGTATATTTAAGAGTAAGCTTTTTCGAGCTGGAAACTTTTGAATATTGACAAAAGGAGGTAGTACATCAGAAAGAATATCATTATTCTGTTGAACAGTATGACACGCCTTCCTCAAGCCAAATGAAAATCACGTTGCTCATAGTTTTTCGAAGTCAAAATAAAATAATATGCTGAAAAGTTTTAAGTCAATTTATTTACCAACCGTTCACGTTCTTAGTTTATTAATAAATAAATTTAAAATTAAGAGAATTTTTGCCTAACTTAATTCCCTTGTTTCAAAGAGGCGTTGATAATATTCGTGAAAAATACTTGTATAAAAATACACATGTATTCATATTAATAAAGTGAAAGAAAAATTTTAAATTTGATTTTTTTAATTGAAATTATAAAGTGATTGTGATAATGAAGTATAGAGAAATTATTAATTTATTTTTTAATTAATAAAAAAAATTATAATGTTAACATGTGTCCTGAGAACATACACTACAAAGATAATTGTCTTCTGTCACGCGATTTAGTGAAGTAAAAAGTTGTTGGCTCGTAATTTCGACGTTTGGTTTAAGTTAGTGGAATAAACAAGGGAAAGATAATTTCTGGGAAGTTATGGCAGACTTCGACATGACAGTTTAGTTATGGAAGTCCAGCCGAAGTGACCCCTGTAATAGAAGGAAGAGATTCTTTGGACTTAGGGAAATTTTCTAAGTTTGAAGGTGTAGTTCGACGAAGAGACCACTGATGGTGTCTTCGATTTAAAGTTCGAGTTTGAATAAATGAGAGAACTTTGTTCTTATTCAGTTCCAAGAGAAGCCACGTGGAACACATTAATGAATTGAAGACATGTCGAGTGCCACTTGTCTTGTTTTAGGAGAAAAGCCGTTAGAGGCAGTTATTTCGATTCAATATAAATAAGAGGCCTTAGTGATAGGATTTCGTGTGTGATCAACTTTTGTATAAGTCACTCAAATTACTCAAAGTATCTAGTGTGTAGAGAAAAGAGTTACTGAGAAATATACGTTTGATGAAACACAATTTTCTTACAATTTAATCAAATTCAGTTTATGTTTTTGCCCATAAATTTATCTTCTTTATTGCACAAGTTTCTTTCTACACGTTTTATAGCACTTTAAATTACTTTCTCGCAACGTATTTTATTTTATCGAATTAAACTATTTTTCCAATCATGATCGAAGTGTTCATTGTCTCTCAAACTTTAGTTTAAAAAAACATTAGCACATGTCCTAGAATTCACTAATTGATCCTGTAAGTTAACCAATATTTGGAGACAAGCGGTTGCTTACCAATTTTCACGGTAAACAAATTGGCATGCCCAGTGGGACAATGCTAGTGACATTTTTAACAGTTTTTCTTTTGAAAAATTCTTCTAAAATTTTCACATTTGTTGTCTCTCTCTCTCTCTCTCTTGCTAAACTTTGTTGTATGTTATTGAGAAGTGGTAAAGTAGCCACCACTAACGAAGATAGACCAAGGAGAAGATACACGAGGAAAATGGAAAATCAAAATCAGCCAAACAATCCAAATCCTCAAAATACATCAAACAGTGGAGAACCCACTCCAGCATCTTCGACAGGGGGAACCACTGTCTCAATACCTTTTTCTGAATCGGTACCATCCATAGCAAGTTTGATGCATATGCCGTCGATTGTCCATAGTGAGCCCATTTTAACTTACATTGGGTCACGGGGTCCCCTAGTAACCCCACACCAATAGGAAATGCTTCGAATAAAACCTTTATGCCTCCAGGTTTCCTATGCCTTTAGGAAGTCGAGAACAACCTTACAGAATGCCAATATCCGTGATAGAGAACTTCCGTTGTAGAAGCGAGCTTCAATCGCATAAATTTTTTGATGAAGACAACAAGTTTTCTATGCAACATGTGTATGCAAAAAGCAAGAGACTCAAATGACATCAAGTTTCAAGATGGTGTTCTAGCATATGTCAAATGGATCAAAAGCTTCACATACATACTAATCAAGTTTCAAGTATTGAAGATAGAATATTGAACAACAACTCAAAGGTATACTAAATATCATTTAAAATACTTATACAAGTGTTTAATTATTCATCTCTCACTTCACATATATCACAAGTCTTTTTAAAACATTTTTAGCAGCTCACTCTTTTTAAAAATTACTTTTGTTTTGAAAAACCTTCAGTGTTAACCAATTAACCCATATGGTTAACCGGTTAACGGATTCTAAAATTAATTTTTTGCTGAATTACTTACAGTGTTAACCGATTAACCTATATGGTTAACCGGTTAACGGTTGTTGTTTTTGAATTTTTCCTAACATTAAAGGGGTGTTAACTGATTAACCTATATGGTTAACCAATTAACCCTAAAGCAGTAAGCAAAAATTACAGCTTTTCATGAAAATATGTATTGTTTTCATTTGTTTTTTGAATGTTTTGCTGCATAAAATTATACCCCTCTGTAAAGGTATTTTGTACAGTATAAATTCATATCAGATTTCAAATTTTAATTGACCTCCAAGAAACTTGATCATCAAATTCACTCATTCTCTTCATCTTTCAAATTTTCTAAAAGTGTTCACACAAACATTTTTTTTCTTGAGAAAAACTCTTTGAATTAATTTCACACATTATCATAGTTTCATCTCATACTTTTCAAAGAACACTTGTATATTTCTTTTGAGTGATATTTGTTTCAAGGAGAAGATCGATTGTAAAGATTGATAGCATTATACTCTCAAAACATCAAATTTATATCAAGATTATTTTTGTATTACTTTGTTGTCCAGGATTGTTGGAAACAAGTGAGTGTTTGAAGAGGATTGTTCTTCCTACACTTTAGTAACCTATAGATTAGATAGTAGGCTTCACCTTTGGTGTGATTAGGTTGTGCAATCATTCTAAACTATAGTGAAATCTCTTTCGAGTCGAAAGGTCGAAAGGGGAGTGGAGTACTCTCGGAGTGTGAGGGGAACCAATATAAATTTCTTGTGTCTCTTTTTACTTTCCGCACTTTACTTTCAAGTCCTTAACATATTAACCGAAAAAGAATCAAGAATCACAAAAAGATTGAAGATAATTTTTTGAGAACCTAATTCACCCCCCCCCCTCTTAGGCGCATTTACAAGTTACATCCATAACGTGGGGTCTACATTTCCAAAACCCGTAATAAATGCAACTTTCTCAATGCAAGGGTCAGGGTCTGGGATTAATAATATGGGTCAAAATGGCCAACCCTTAGGGATAGGTTTTTCCATCCAAATGTCAGGCCTAACCAATACTTCTGCAGCGGTTATTAGGCAGCAAATGGATGAGAGTAACCATGAAATGGTCCAGATGCTCGTCCAAACAATGGGGACAATTTTTAATCCTCTAATACAAAACACTACTCAAGCCAACCAACAAATGACCATTGAAATGACGCGTATTGCGGACTTTTTTGATGTACCACAGCCTCTTCGACACCCGTAGAGGGAGTATATGGTAGAAAATTAAGGGGTAACCTTTGGAGAAGATGTCACTATTAACTAAGTCCAATAAAACCAAAGGAACACCCCTCGAGCAAACACTATGAACCAGGGAGAGGTTTTCGAACAATCTAGAGTCGAACCCCTTAGGGTTCAACCACAAATTCTAATAGAGGAGAAACTAAGGGTCATAATGGTGAATAGAAACTAGAACACTGACAATGTCATACATCAAATTTGACATGATGATATGGCAGTGGCTAACAATCTATCAGCCATGGTCGAAAGGATTATGGCGCGAAAAGAGGTAAATTTTGGCCTGCGAAGACGAAATTACACATCACCATTGTCAGAATACATTTTACAATCAGATTTACCCGCTAGATGAGAAGTGCCTAAACTCACTAAGTTTTCGGGGGGATACCAATGAGTCGACTGTCAAACACGTGACTAGGTACCTAATAGAGGCAAGTGAGATTTCGAGTAACGAAAACCTTAGGATTAAATATTTCCTAAGCTCTCTCACTAAAAACGCTTTCACGTGGTTCACAACCTTGCAAGAAAATTTGATTCATACATGGACTCAATTTGAGAGACTGTTCCATGAACAGTTTTACATGGGACAAATAAAGATTAGTCTAAACGAATTGGCTAGTATCAAGCAAAATTTTACTGAGCCAATAGATGATTATTTGAACAGATTTCGCCAACTCAATCCAGGTGTTTCACACAGGTTCTAGAATATGAGTTGGTCGAAATGATCACTAGGGACCTTGACTATTCTATTAGAAAAAAGTTAGACACTCAGTATTTGAGGGATATGGCTCAGTTGGTTGATAGGGTTCGACAGTTAGAATGTCTGAAGGAGAAAAAGGCTAGAGCGAATAAAAATAATATAAGGGTATCCTACGTCGAATTTAATGAAGATGACGAAGGAACATATAACGGTCCCTTAGACTTCGACGAGAATGAAATTGACCTTACTGAATTAAAGCAAGGGCCACCTTACTCTTATAAGGTCTAGCTCCTTCGAATGGAAAAAACTCTACCGAACTAGAAAAGAATGATAGATTTCCTAAGAAAACTTACACTTTCGACGTCACAAAATGTGATGAAATTTTCAATTTGTTAGTTAAGGACGGTCAAATGGTAGTGCCTTCTAGTGCTAAAATGCTTCCGTTAGAACAAAGAAAAAGAGAGCTTTCTGCAAGTTTCATAATTTCTTGAGGCATAAAACATCTCAATATTTTATTTTTCAGGGATCTCGTTCAAAATGCAATTAAGGACAGAAGGCTCAAATTTGGAGAGAAGTCAAAGGCCCAAACCAAGATTGATTCCGACCCTCTTCAGATGGTCGATGCCCACTGTCACACCCTCATTTTCACCTTTAGCCTTTCATACTCTGCCTTCGTCATATCACACATTATTACATTGCATATCGAGCATGTGGGTTCACAAGGTAAGGTTTGGGTCGGTTCATTGTTTTCCACTTCAAGTATGAGACAATTTGCTTATCATGGGCTACTTGAGAGAAAAGGTTCATCACCTAAGTTTTGATCTAAGATGGAAAGTCTACTCATGTAGATTCCTTCAAGGAGAAGTTACTTGAAAATGTTAGGATATTTAAGATCAATATTCTTAATGAACATGAAATGCAAGTCCTAATTCAAGATTGCTTCATCCAACTTTGTTTCAAATTCTTGATCAAGTGGAGTTCAAATTTGCAAAGCATGAGTCAAGATCACAAGTCCATAATTCAAGACTTCATCCATTTCAAGTTTAATGGTGTTAGGAAAACCCATCATGAATTCAAGATTGGAGGCAAGAATATTACAAAAATAAATTTCATGACAATGCAAGAATGCGATTTGTTACAAAATTTACAACTTTAAGTAATGTTTAGAAATTGATCTATTTCTAATCTTCATTCAAGTCTGTAATCAAATCCATGCTATGGTACCTTTCATTCCCCAACAATTTTACATGTCCAACATTATGCTTGCAAACATCCAAAGAAAATATTTAAAAGCTAACTCAACATTGGAATGTTTCAAGATCAAGATTATGCATGCTTATTCATGGGTAATATGAAGGTAATCCAAAATAGCCTCATGCAAGAGGTGGCAAATTACCTCATGTCACAAAATCTACATGTCACAAAATCAAGAGAATAGCATATGATAATACATCTAAATATCAGATTTTCAAAATGCTGTCAAAAAGTAGTAGCATTGACCAAGAGGAGTTGTCCAAGCACAAGCCAACAAAATGGGTGCAAGGCACAAAGTGCTGCAGAAAAAAAAACAGCATAGGCAAAGTGCAACAGCAAAAATGCAGCATAGCCTCTTGCATGGAAATGGAAATAAAGAGAGTGACATGAGAAAAGGTGGTAAGAGACATTACCCCATGAAAAAAATCTGATATGTGGAGAGAAGAGAAAACTCTAGAGTGGAGAGATAAGAAGGAGGGGGCTGTAATAAAAAAAGAGATCACTCTTTACACACTCAACATCCACTAGACATTGAGAAAAAATATAGAAAGAGAGCAAGGAACTTTAGAGAGAAAAACCAGAAAAAAAGAGTGAGAAAGAAAACCAGCAAAAAATATCAAGAGAGTTCCATAGAAACCCATAGAGAACCTTTGAGGAGAAGCACCTTCAAAGCACAGAAGGAAGAAGGAAGAAAGCACACAACCAAACCAGTGGAAGCTTAACAAAGAAGGAGGAAGCTCTTGGGTATCCATTTCAAATTTTTTCTCTCTTTATATTTTTGCACTTGCCATTTATTATCATTTGTAAGCATGTTTATGCTGGGTGTATTGTGTGAGGTCCTAAGGAGACCAAGAAACCATTTTTAAGAAACAATAAAAAGGAAAGAAAACCAAAAAAGACAGCAAAAAAAGATAAATATTGCACTTTTCGCTTCAGGTCGCGGTGCGACCCATGTTCACGGCGCGAACATGCAAAAACCAGAATGAAAACTTTCCCAGTTCGCGGCGCGAACACCCTTTGCGGCGCGAACATGCAAAAAACAGAATGTTCACTTTTCTCAGTTCGTGGTGCAAACTGATCAGTTTGTTTATTTTCTTGTTGTTTTTTTACCCCGTTTTTTTTTCATGTCTCGATTTTTTTTTGCCGACTAACCCCATATGTTTGTATGATTTTAGTGTGAATATTGCTATTGTCCTTGTTGACTTTTGATTCCAAAAACCATTTTCAAAAACAAACTCTCGATTTTATCGAGCCATTTTTAAACTTGTAAGTCGGTTGCCTTGTGCACCGCCATCGACCTTGATCGCATCACTTCAAACATTTTTACAAATGATACACCTTGATCTAACATCAAGTGATCCTTTTTCTCAAAAGAAACCCAAAACACAATAAAATATACGATTAGAATTATGCACCATTAACTTTAAAGTGGTGGAGAAGGAATGAGAATGGAATCCTCCTACACTCGTTCCGAATGTTTCGAATACAAGGCGCTCGACTTGATTATTTGAGACATTCATCTCTATCTAAAGTCTTTTGTATAATCCTAGTCAAGAATAAATTCTTCCCTAAGAAAAAACCTAAAAACAATATCAACTCATCAAACTTCTTTTTCCTTAGGGCGTCAATCCGAAAACCCTTTTTCAAGGTATAAAATCAACCAATACACAATTATTTCTTAAATGGCCGAACTACGGCTGCTTTGATTTCTCACACATGTTGAGAATACGTAGGCATAGGATTGCGATGATCCTAGCGAGCACAATTTTCTTTTTTTCCCATCTTTAATCATGCATACTCTTTAACCGAAGGACATGTTATGTCCGTTCTACCGCAAACAGGTAACGCATAAGACTCCAAGAGCGAGCCGCAATATACCTAACTGCTAGAATGTGCACGATAGCATCGTCCACCCAATGCCCCGTTTTCCACCGTAGTCCCATGAACTACGAATGCTCTGATTCTTCACTTCATACAAGTGAATATACGTAGGCACAAGGGCCCCAATCCTTGGCGAGCACTCTAATAAACACCAACCCCTCTTTCTTTAAACAAGCAAACTTTTAGAATAAAACACCCATTCACGCTAAACAACCTAGGAGGTTCCCATCGAGTACGATGGGAGCGAGGGGGTGCTAATACCTTCCCCTTTCATAAACGACTCTTGAACCCTAAGACTTGGTTGCGATGACCGTGCTCTTTTTCCAAAGGTTTTATCGCTATTTCCCTTTCCCTCCCTGGGATAAATAAAATCCGGCGGCGACTCTGTGTCATTTTTCGCGTAGCGATAGCTGGCGACTCTGCTGGGGACTCTTCCCTAAGCGAGTCAAACCTAACCTATTTCGTTTTTTCACGTGTTTGGGTCCTTTCCTTTTATTTGATTGTTTATCACTTTTCCTTATTTGTTCAATTGTATCTCACCTTTGTTTGGTTTCATTCGTCGTGGTATGGATTAGATACATTGACGGCAAAACTTGAGGGAAAGACTCTATACCCGAGTCTAGAATGTTAAAATTGAGATATGAGAGGTTAAGTAGTAAGGGTTTCCGAGATGCTCATCTCGTGATAGTCGATACAAGAACCTCGCTTAGAGTAAATTTCTTTGAGAATGATGGAAACTGTCAAGCTCTTGGCGTGTTGAACCAATATTTTCTTGGGAATCCATTACTCTAAGGACCTTTTAGAACCTTAAACCATTGGCCAACTAAGATTGATGGTCACGTAGTATGGGTCCTCGAGAAGCTCTTCTCGTGAGGATCGATACGAAGACCTCGTTAAGAAGAGACTTTCTTGATGGAGTTGTTTCCTGGCAATGACTGACATACGTAACAAACAGTCAAGAAAGTCCATGACTCTGAAATCCTTGTCTAGAACCCAATGTCGATGTGTCTCGTAGTATGGGTCCCCGAGAAGTTCTTCTCATGTGGGTCGATACGAGGACCTTACTCAAAAGAGGTTCATGTGATGGAGTCATCATCTGACATATTCATGTCATGTATGATGAACAGTCATATGAATCCATGACTTTGGGATCCCTATTAAACCTTAGATCACACCTGGTGAGAACCTTGTGTTACGATCAATTAACTTTTATCCTTGATCCGTACCTTTGATCCCGTGTGCTAAAATCATATTAAGTACATTGCATCCCAGTGCATTCAATCCATTTCATGTGCATTGCATCTGCATTCTGCATATCATTTCCCGAGAACCCCATACCACCTTTTGTTTCTAACTAACTGGCTGATTTCCCGACACCCGCTCAGAACTGGCAACATGTCTCAAATTACTATGGGAGAGCTTCAGAAAGGTCAAGAATTGTTAAAAGAGGAGGTCAAGCAACTGAAAACTCAGGTGAACTTGATTATGGAGATCCTGCAAACACTGATGAGGAAGGAAAGTAACCCTGCACCAGTTGTTGCCGCAAAAAGGCTTGATCCTATGGAAGTACTTAAGTCCCCCTCAAGTCAAGAGATGCCTCGTGAGCATGACCTACCACTTGGACTTATGAAGCTTACTTATCAACGACCATTACTTAATCCTCAGTCAAGTCCAAGGAATCAACCGCAAAGTAAGAATCCATATGTAAATCAGCGTCGAAGCTCTGCCCAACGAGGCCCGAACAGACCAAGGAGGCCAGAGAAACACTTTGACCCAATTTCTATGTCGTACAATCGACTGCTCCCTTTATTGCTCAGTAACTCTTTGGTCCATCTAAGAGAACTTGGTCCTCCTCCAACACCTCCTCCTCTAGGCTATGATGCAAACGCCAGGTGTGTATTCCACTCTGGAGCGCATGGACACACGATTGAGGATTGTAAAAGTTTGAAGTACCAAGTACAAGGGTTGATTGAGTCCAGATTGATTTCATTTACGCCTCAAGGCCTTCAAATTAACGTCAACCCTTCATCTGGTCGGGCAGGTTCATCAGTTTCTGGCATGGAAGAAAATTTTGAAAGTGGGCATGGAAAAGGTTATCACAGTGGCCCCAATGAGCAAGAAGGCTAGCCTAACTGCGAGTCAAGAAAGAAAAATCCCAGTACCCAATGCCGACAATTTTTATATCTTGTCTTTTCTAATCATTTGTAATTTATTTCCCATTATTTGCTACTTGTTTTTAAACATTGTTTTGTTTTGAATGGTAATATTAATGAAGTAATTATGCTTTTTGAATTAATCATGTCGCATTCGCTCATCTTTTCTTCACTTACAACAACAAAAAACGAGAGAAAAAAAATATAAAAAAGGTTTCATCTACCTCTCGTCCACTTATTTTATCAAACCTTTGTTTTAGCAAAAACTGGAGGGAGGATGACGAAAACAAAATACCCATAATTGCAGTTGTATGCTTTCGGATAAAATCCTGCTGATGATGTACAGACATTGTTTCAAATCCCCTAAACACCGGAGATATAAGGAGTTAGTCCCTAGTCAACCACTTTGAGCCTGGAAGTAGGAGTTTCCTTCGGATTTAAACCCTTATGATAAACCTGGGGCCTGGGTAGTGTTCAGTTAATCTGATTGCACGTTCAGTCGCAAGATGAAATCCTTGTTACGACATTTGTTCTTCAACGACCAACGACTTGGCAGTCACAAGCCTTTCACAAAAATATATATGTTAAAAGAAAAGCCCGCTAAGTTGAACACCTAAAGAGGCAACTTAGGCAAAAATTAGGGATCAAAAACAAAACCAAAAGAGGTCCTCAAACCCTCAACAAAAACAAAATAAGATTCAGTGGCTACTCAAATCAAAAAGGGTCACTGACATCCATCAAAACCAAATAAGGTGACTGCCACGTCGAACGAACCTTGAACCGTCAAGCTTACACTGTCAAGATAAGCACGTGTGGAATTAGCTGAAAATAGGACTGGAGATCATCACGAAGAAAGGGTGGGGACAAATAATACTTTGAGCCTTATATCCTTTGTTTCTATAACCGTGAACCAGACCATGTTATAACCCTTAAAAAGACATAATTAAAGCAGAGTTTATTCTGAAAGCATGCTACAATAAGGTTGCGTAAGCTGACTCCCCACATATTTGTTAATCTTCAGTATTGGTGTCATATTCTTGCTATATTTTTCACACACCAATAAATCAACACTACGTTTGGATTAATGGTCCATTCGTCACACACTTCCACATCATTCCTAATAAAATGATCTTTCAAATTTGCATGAGAATTGCATTAAAATTACCATTTGTGAATAAATAATTTAAATTACAAGTCGGTACTTGACATCAAGGAAAGGTTAACAAAGAGTAATCAAAGAGGATTTTACCGTTCGTCAAAATTGATCGGAATCAAAAGCACCTTGTGGTCCTGTGGATCAGGGGCATTGGCATCCAATGATGGCGAAATAGGCTAGTCTAAAGCAAGCCCCCAAGCATCATTTGATTAGGGGACGAGTCATGCAAAAATTGGTTGATAAGAAGAGAATCATCACAAGACTCTACCAACTAGGGGCAGGTCATTCGAAGGTTCTTTGATTAAAAGAAAAGTCCTTCCAATGCTCAATCAGCGCAGGTCGAATCGCTTCAACACTCATTCTGGGGGCAAGCTGCTTCAAGAGTACGCTGAGGCCCATCACTCCATGAGTTGGTTAATCAAGGACTAACCTCTTCATCACGTAAGATTCTGAGGCAGGCCATCTCGAGGTCATCTCATGACGAGCTACCTCCAATCTCTCTTTTAAGGAAAAATTCTCCAGAGACCCTTTCAGACTAGGGCAAGTTGAACTAAAACTGGGGCAAGCTCTTTCCATGCCTTTAAGCTTATTAAGCAAGCTCTTTCAAGTTCAAGATGAGTGTTGGGGAATCATGCTATTAGCCCACCCGACCAAATCACCCTTTTCTTTAGCCTACTTTCAGACTCCGGTTCCCGTTTGGTAGTCAATTTTCCTTTCAAGGTCTAGTTATAGTCTGGCAAACCGTAAAAATAGTTCCCATTTGACAATAAAACAAGGAGTCAGTTTCTGGCCTAACAACTTAAACTTTTTGCCACCAATTCTCGTCTAGTAATTCACCTCCAGAGCCCAACCATACTTGGCATGACCCTCACCCGTAATCACCATGTCCTTGCATCCCCGACATTTTTGCATACATCCTACATTTTTACATACGTGCTTAGCCGGTCGTTCTCAAAGATACAAGTTTCCTGTGAACATCCTAGTAGGATCCTTTAAGAGTGTTATCCCTTCACTTACCTTTTGTAAGTCCATTTTGAGATGTCTTCTCACCTTACCTTTCGTAAGGGATTTCATAGCCTTTCGCATGAAATATTACCCTTTCGCTTCCCTTTCGTAAGCATTTTCTCGCTGTCTTTTACATGCGACAAAACTTTGTGTTGGGTATCTTCGATCAATTTGGATGCTTGATGCCTATGTGGCCAAGAACTGAATGGTCACCATACTTAAAGAATATCATCTCCGCCGTTGTGCCTGTGAGGTCAAATGATGTTCTGATACCCTTTTCAAAGTCCCTTTGCCTTTGCAAGAGTATGGTTATTACCCTTCACTTACCTTTTGTAAGCCTTTCCGTGTCTTTCCCACAAAGTATCTCCTCTCTTCCTTTCGAATAGGAGTCACCTTACCTTTCGTAAGGGATTTCATGGCCTTTCGCATGAAATCTTATCCTTTCGCTTCCCTTTCGTAAGTGTTTTCTCGCTGTCTTTTACATGCGACAAAACTTTGTGTTGGGTATCTTCGATCAATTTGGATGCTTGATGCCTATGTGGCCAAGAACTGAATGGTCGCCATACTTAAAGAATATCATCTTCGCCGTTGTGCCAGTGAGGTCAAATGATGTTCTGATACCCTTTCCAAGTTTCCTCTACCTTTTGCAAGAGGATGGTTATTTCCCTCAAATTACCTTTTGTGAGTCTTTTTGTGTCTCTTTCACGAAATATCTTCACCTTGCCTTTCGTAACAGATTTAACTTACCTTTATTAAGACCCACCGTACCTTTTATACAGGTTATTGTCAGCTTACCTTTTGTAAGTATCCTCTCTACCTTTTGTGGAAGGAATTTTTCTCCTAACCTTTTGTTCAGGGGTCTGTTCTGCCTTTTGCAGAAGAAAGTATGATCGTCCTCTCCCGAGGGAGTTTCCTATCTACCTTTTGTAGAGGGAATTATCTCCAAACCTTTTGTTCTAGAGTCCTATTTACCTTTTGTAAAAGGAAATTTTTCTCCTGACCTTTTGTTATGGAGTCCTTTCTGCCGTGACAGAAGGAAATACGATCATATTCTCCCGAGGGAGTCTCCACTATTTGATGTAGAAGGAGTTACTATTTCTCCAAACCTTTTGTTTTGGAGTCCTCTCTATGTTTTATAGAAGGAATATTTCTCCTAACCTTTTGTTCTGGAATCCTCTCTACCTTTTGTAGAAGGAAGATTTTTCTCCTAACCTTTTGTTCAGGAGTCCTCCTTGCCTTTTGTAAGAGGAAAACCGTTTATTTTTGAGTCCTCTCTACCTTTCGTAGAAGGAATATCTCATAATTCCTTATTTTCCGAGTCCTCTCTACCTTTCGTAGAAGGAATATCTCATTACGTTTATTTTTAGAGTCCTCTCTACCTTTCGTAGAAGGAATATCTTGAAATCTTTTATTTTTAGAGTCCTCTCTACCTTTCGTAGAAGGAATATCTCACAGTCGTTTTATTTTAGAGTCCTCTCTACCTTTCGTAGAAGGAATATCTCATTACGTTTATTTTTAGAGTCCTCTCTACCTTTCGTAGAAGGAATATCTCGCAATCTTTTATTTTTAGAGTCCTTTCTACCTTTCGTAGAAGGAATATCTCACATCCGTTTTATTTTAGAGTCCTCTCTACCTTTCGTAGAAGGAATATCTCATTACGTTTATTTTTAGAGTCCTCTCTATCTTTCGTAGAAGGAATATCTCACAGTTATTTTTGGAGTCCTCTCTATCTTTCGTAGAAGGAATATCTCGCAATCTTTTATTTTTGGAGTCCTCTCTACCTTTCGTAGAAGGAATATCTCACATTCGTTTTATTTTAGAGTCCTCTCTATCTTTCGTAGAAGGAATATCTCACAATTATTTTTGGAGTCCTCTCTATCTTTCATAGAAGGAATATCTTGCAATCTTTTATTTTTAGAGTCCTCTCTATCTTTCGTAGAAGGAATATCTCGCAATCGTTTATTTTAGAGTCCTCTCTACCTTTCGTAGAAGGAGTATCTCACAGTCATTTATTTTCGAGTCCTCTCTATCTTTTGTAGAAGGAATATCTCCTAGCCAATTTTTGATTCCCTATTATGAGACAACTCTTTGACTTTTTGCAGAAGGAGTTTTAGATAACCTAATTGTAGTATAACTTATCCTCTTGGAATTCTACAGGAATCCTCCTCTTCCGGCTGGCAAAGCAATCATGTTAATTCCGCATTGCATCTCAAGCATATCATCATATCCCCCTTAATCCTTGTTCGCTAACAGACACATTCTTAAAACCATCTCGCTGACCACCTACTTCCATCCAACACCTCTCCAGTTGAAAATCTCGGGTATTTTAGTATTTAATTCTCTTCTACCATGAATGTCCGAGCAACTTTATCCTCTAGACATTCAGGTCCAAGAGGATTAAATAGGGGCAGCTGTCACACCCTCATTTTCACCTTTAGCCTTTCATACTCTGCATTCGTCATATCACACATTATTACATTGCATATCGAGCATGTGGGTTCACAAGGTAAGGTTTGGGTCGGTTCATTGTTTTCCACTTCAAGTATGAGACAATTTGCTTATCATGGGCTACTTGAGAGAAAAGGTTCATCACCTAAGTTTTGATCTAAGATGGAAAGTCTACTCATGTAGATTCCTTCAAGGAGAAGTTACTTGAAAATGTTAGGATATTTAAGATCAATATTTCTTAATGAACATGAAATGCAAGTCCTAATTCAAGATTTCTTCATCCAACTTTGTTTCAAATTCTTGATCAAGTGGAGTTCAAATTTGCAAAGCATGAGTCAAGATCACAAGTCCATAATTCAAGACTTCATCCATTTCAAGTTTAATGGTGTTAGGAAAACCCATCATGAATTCAAGATTGGAGGCAATAATATTACAAAGAGAAATTTCATGACATTGCAAGAATGCCATTTGTTACAAAATTTACAACTTTAAGTAATGTTTAGAAATTTATCTATTTCTAATCTTCATTCAAGTCTCTAATCAAATCCATGCTATGGTACCTTTCATTCCCCAACAATTTTACATATCCAACATTATGCTTGCAAGCATCCAAAGAAAATATTTAAGAGCTAACTCAACATTGGAATGTTTCAAGATCAAGATTATGCATGATTATTCATGGGCAATATGAAGGTAATCCAAAACAGCCTCATGCAAGAGGTGGCAAATTACCTCATGTCACAAAATCAAGAGAATAGCATATCATAATACATCTAAATATTAGATTTTCAAAATGCTGTCAAAAAGTAGTAGCATTGACCAAGAGGAGCTGTCCAAGCACAAGCCAACAAAATGGGTGCAAGGCACAAAGTGCTGCAGAAAAAAACAGCATAGGCAAAGTGCAACAGCAAAAATGCAGCATAGCCTCTTGCATGGAAATGGAAAGAAAGAGAGTGACATGAGAAAAGGTGGTAAGAGACATTACCCCATGAAAAAATCTGATATGTGGGGAAAAGAGAAAACCTTAGAGTGGAGAGATAAGAAGGAGGGGACTGTAAACAAAAAGAGATCACTCTTTACACACTCAACATCCACTAGACATTGAGAAAAAAGATAGAAAGAGGGCAAGGAACTTTAGAGAGAAAAACCAGAAAGAAGAGTGAGAAAGAAAAATAAAATCAAGAAAGTTCCATAGAAACCCATAGAGAACCTTTGAGGAGAGGCACCTTCAAAGCACAGAAGGAAGAAGGAAGAAAACACACAACCAAACCAGTGGAAGCTTAACAAAGAAGGAGGAAGCTCTTGGGTATCCATTTCAAACTTTTTCTCTCTTTATATTTTTGCACTTGCCATTTATTATCATTTGTAAGCGTGTTTGTGCTGGGTGTATTGTGTGAGGTCCCAAGGGGACCAAGAAACCATTTTTAAGAACCAATAAAAAGGAAAGAAAACCATAAAAGACAGCAAAAAAAAGATAAATATTGCACTTTTCGCTTCAGGTCGCGGCGTGACCCATGTTCGCGGCGCGAACATGCAAAAACCAGAATGAAAACTTTCCCAGTTCGCGGCGCGAACACCCTTCGCGGTGCGAACATGCAAAAACCAGAATGAAAACTTTCCCAGTTCGCGGCGCGAACACCCGTCGCGGCGCAAACACCCGTCGCGGCGCAAACACCCGTCGCGGCGTGAACATGCAAAAAACAGAATGTTCACCTTTCTCAGTTCGCGGCGCAAACACCCTTCGCGGCGCGAACTGATCAGTTTGTTTATTTTCTTGCTGTTTTTTTACCCCGTTTTTTTTGCATGTCTTGATTTTTTTTAGCCGACTAACCCCATATGTTTGTATGATTTTAGTGTGAATATTGTTATTGTCCTTGTTGACTTTTGATTCCAAAAACCATTTTCAAAAACAAACTCTCAATTCTATCGAGCCATTTTTAAACTTGTAAGTCGGTTGCCTTGTGCACCGCCATCGACCTTGATCGCATCACTTCAAACATTTTTACAAACAATAAACCTTGATCCAACATCAAGTGATCCTTTTTCTCATAAAAAACCCAAAACACAATAAAATATACGATTAGAATTATGCACCATGAACTTTAAAGTGGTGGAGAAGGAATGAGAATGTAATCCTCCTACACTCGTTCCGAATGTTTCGAATACAAGGCGCTCGACTTGGTTATTCGAGACATTCATCTCTATCCAAAGTCTTTTGTATAATCCTAGTCAAGAATAAATTCTTCCCTAAGAAAAAACCTAAAAACAATATCAACTCATCAAACTTCTTTTGCCTTAGGGCGTCAATCCGAAAACCCTTTTTCAAGGTATAAAATCAACCAATACACAATTATTTCTTAAAGGGCCGAACTACGGCTGCTCTGATTTCTCACACATGTTGAGAATACATAGGCATAGAATTGCGATGATCCTAGCGAACACAATTTTATTTATTTCCCATCTTTAATCATCCATACCCTTTAACCTAAGGACATGTTATGTCCGTTCTACCGCAAAAAGGTAACGCATAAGACTCCAAGAGCGAGCCGCAATATACCTAATTTCTAGAATGCGCACGATAGCATCGTCCATCCAACACCCCGTTTTCCACCATAGTCCCATGAACTACGAATGCTCTGATTCTTCACTTCATACAAGTGAATATACGTAGGCACAAGGGCCCCAATCCTTGGCGAGCACTCTAATAAACACCAACCCCTCTTTCTTTAAACAAGCAAACTTTTAGAATAAAACACCCATTCACGCCAAACAACCTAGGAGGTTCCCATTGAGTACGATGGATGCAAGGGGGTGCTAATACCTTCCCCTTGAATAAACGACTCTCGAACCCTAAGACTTGGTTGCGATGACCATGCTCTTTTCCCAAAGGTTTATCGCTATTTCCCTTTCCCTCCTTGGGATAAATAAAATCCGGTGGCGACTCTGTGTTATTTTTCGCGTAGTGACACCCACTACGCGAAGCCATCTATAATTAACATGGTCGAAGTCGCTGAAGATTTCACCAATGAAGAGGTCATGGTCAAGGTTATTGAGGACCTCGATAAAGAGATCGCTGAAAGCGTCATCTGTAAAGTCACTAAAGGCTTCTCCATAGAATCCACTAAGGGTTTCAAGAAACAAACTGCCGATAGTTGTGCTCATGGAGTCACTGAAGGAATTATTGAAGATTTCAACTCGATGATAACAACAAAAGAAACCACTGAGGGTTTCGTGCAAATTAATAATCTGACTGAGGCTACTGAGGGCTTTAGGGTGAAACTGGAAGAGCTGGACATTGCTGAAAAGGTCAGCATGGATGTGAACATGGTCGAAGTCTCTCAGGAAACTTCGATGGGGGTTGACGAGGACCTTCGACAGGAAGAATACAATAAGGTGGCCTTCCTAAAGCATGGAGAAAGCCTAACTGATTTCCTTTATAGATGCCAGAGGAAGAAATCAGAAGTTATGTTATGCCCTCGATTCAGTGCAGTCTTCGACAAGAAGGCGACTCAGAATATTAAAGGGGTCCGTAGGGCGAAGAATAAAAGAAATTGGAAAGCCACTCATGGCCGCCAGACGTTCGACAATAAAAGTGACCCTAGAAGACAGGAGCAGGAAAGGCAAATGCTTAGTGGAAATAAGCCCACTACTTTCAAACCTACATCGGAGGCTCCCAAAGACAAATGGATCAGACCAGTCAAAAATTGAGGGTTGGGCCAGCTAAAATGGAAAACATTTAAAGTATAGAGAGCTCTTCTTTGACGTACCGAAAAGAATTCCAGGCGTCGAAACAGGTAGCATATCCTTTAGAGAATTATAAAGGAAAGAATTTGATGTCAAGATCCTAGTGGATGAGGCAGCAGAGGCGGAGAAAGGCCAAAAGGGAAGCCATAGAGAAGGCAAAAACTGAGTCCAGTAGCAACATACTGGCGAAGAAAGAGGAAAAGAAACCAGTCGAGAGAAAATTATTTTCTCCTCAGAAAGAGGCATCTTCAAAGAAGACTGATCACGAAGACAATGAAATGATAGATGATTTCAATTCTGCGTCAGAAGCCTCACTAGACATCATGTGCAACATGGTATCAGTACTCTCTAGAGACTACGACCAAGTGATGGAAGTAGAGAAACCATAAGATGCGATGGAAATGGAGACGACTCGACCCAAGCCTGTCTATTACTACATCATGAATATTGATTGTGTAGAGTAACAGAACTCCTTCTTCGAAAGGCCTGATGAGTCGATGAAAATCCATTAAAAACCTCTATTTATCAGAGGGAAAGTAAGAAATGTTGGAATAAGCAAGATCCTGGTCGATGGCGGGCCAACAGTCAACTTAATGCCGCACCACATGCTAGAAAAGATTGGGAAGGATGACACAAATACAAAACCTCATAATATGGTTTTGTCGAATTATGAGGGCAAGATAGGAACTGCCATGGAAGTTATACAAGTAGACTTGACCGTTGGCACTATAACTAGGCCAACGATGTTTATGGTAATAGCCTCGAAGGATAATTACAATTTACTGCTTGGTAGGGAGTGGATTCACGACATCGGTGTCGTTCCTTCCTCAATGCACCAAAGGATCACCATTTGGCACAACGATGGTATCGTCGAGAACATCGAAGAGGACCAGAGTTATTTTATGGCCGAAGTGAATCAGGTTGACAGAAGGAGCTTCACCGGAATTTGGCCTACATTGGCCCATGTAACCCTGTGGGATTCGACATGATGCTGGCAAATAAAACTTTCTGTTCTCTCTATCTGCACTCTACTCATGGGTTTTAGTGGGATGGAGAAGTGGTAGGCGAAGAAGATTATGTCTTTGGAACGATTCATATCCAGCCAACTGGCTAGGGAAGCGAATTCAGTGATAATGACTTAGTCAATGGCACTCGAAAGGACTTCGATTTACATAGCTGAAAATAGACTAAAAGCGACCTTAGAGGCTGAAGTGAAAATCTTGGTTGTCGAAGCTAAGGAAACTAAAGCACATCAAGAAGGTCCTGGTAAGGACTTCAATCCAAAACCACCTGATAAGATTCAAGATGAGGTGTAAGGCCAGAGGCTCGACGCCATCTATGATGATGAGCCTTTGGGGTTCGAGAAGGATCCGCTAGCAAGCAATATCAAAATGCTGGCACAATATCCACTTGAAGAGATCGACCTGGGAGAGGGAGTGATCGTGACTTTCTGAGTCTAACTAAACTAAAATGCACAGTCTATCGCATAGTAATAAAAATATCGATCTCACAGGGACTCGTAATCAATCTAGTGTTATCGGGTGTTAGTATGTTTAGCTAGGTTGGAATGAGGTTCTAAGGAATTTAATACGGAAGTAAAGGCTAAATTTAAAGAAGAATTATTTGGTTAAAGAATAATAGTAGGGGACCTCGGCATGTAATACTTTAGTTTTCGGGGATTCGACACATCGCTGGTGCAGTTTAGTCTTTGCAAATGGTTTTTCAGGAGAAAAATAATTGTTTAAAGACCTTTGTCTCACGTTGGTTGTTGATGCTAGTCATAACTCTAAGGCGGAATGTATACTTTCTCTATCCCATTCGGGGTTAAAATCACTTTTTGAAAACGACTGAGTTCTGATTTCTTTTAAAGCGCTTTCGCTGTGTTTAAAATAAATGCCTAGTTTTTACTATCTGGTCCAAACCCTACGCTTTCGCGTACCGGTTCGTGCCTTAATGAACTTCCCACTGTCATGGCAAAACTACTGTAAATAGTTTCTCGCTTTCGCGACGAAGGTTTATTTAGAAGATTTAATTAAAAACTACGACCATAAAAGAGTTTGTATAAAGGAAAGGCACTGGTTATTATGGAATCCCGTCTGACTTATTTATTACATACCGATTAAGTGTTTTAGCTAGACATGGTAATTAAAACTTGCATAATTAAACAATGGCGGCAGAATAAAGAAACATGCATTTTTAAACAAACAAAATAACAATTAAATTAATAAAAACCTGGGATAATATTGTTCTCGGATCTTTAGTAGTCCTCCACAAATGTCGGCAGGATTCTACCTTGGCGAGAATTGAATATTCAGGAAGGGAAATACAAAAGAAAGAAAACAATGCAGATTAAAGGAAAAGAAAGGAAACTGGAAACTGGAAATAAGTTTGGCTTCAATAATAATTTTGGCAACACTTCGTTCTCTTCAATGTGACTCCCCTTTTCTAGTCTAGCACACCTCCTTTTATAACTGAGGTTCTCCCATAAAAGTCTTGAGGAGTTAGAGTTGAGGGTCAGGAAATATAGGAGCACGTTCCTATATTTTATGGGCTTGCATGGGCATGTTGTTGATACGTTATTCTGTTTCATTTTGGCTGTATGACGAGCGTGAGGGAAATGAGACGAGCGTGGGGTGCATGACGGTCGTGGCAGCTGTCACGATCGTGAGGGACCTGTGACGGTCATGGCACTCACAAAAACTGTCTTTTATGCTATTTCTTGTCTTTTTCCTTCTGTTTTGTGCCTTTGACTGTTGGTTTCCTCTGACTTGCTCGTTTAGGGTGTGATCTTCATATAGCTGCAAAAATGCTTGACAAATAACTCGGAACAATCTGAAATCGGGGTGAAACCAAACATTAACAGCTGAAAAACATGGCATTTATAATATACGTTTTCGCGTTATCAAACTCCCTTAATCTTGAATCTTTGCTTGTCCTCAAGCAAAAAGTCTAAGAAATTTAAATGATGCAATCATATGGCACGCATTGTTTTGTTATCACTATAGCTTTTGAGGCGTCGAGTTGGGATTTTAGAGACTAGATTTAAAACAACACTCATACGTCAATGTCACTAAGCGGTATGCGCTCGAAGGCCTCCTTCTTATGCAATCCGGTGCGAATCATGCTACTGTATCTCGGCGTAAAGTCCCACGCTTCCAATTTCACCCGGTTTCATTCTAGCGCAATCACATTAAGCCCTTTACCTTTGCACGCACGTAGTGGAATAACCTGTTAGTGATTTTATTTTCTTTATTAGCATGGGGTCTGGTGCATGAGTGCGGTACCCTTTTTAATGAGTCCTATTTGTAAGCCGTGGGGGATCGAATCGTAATTCGCCCTACCGAGTTTATAACCAGAGACCTATGAACCAGCTGACAAGGGATTTCTTTTTCTTCTCGTTTTGCTTAGCTTTTCTTTTTGCTTTGCTTTTCTTTTTACCAATCACTTATTTGCATCGGCTTTCCACGTGGTATGTGCTTGAAGGTGGTGCTGAATGCTTATATAAACTACTAGGGGTTATGTTTTGGGATGGGACTTAAGGCTTAGGTAAATTAGGTAATGAAACTGACTCACATAAACCGGAGGTCTAAGGTGTCAAGGCGGTATTGGTATTGTTAGAATTCGTTCTCGGGTTTCTCTAACTCGGCCTTTGTCTTGGCGCGTCGAGTGATGCATCGATTTGAAGTGACAAAAGTTTTGTATAGCTTGAATAAAGCAGGGGAAATTTGCATAACAGAGAACAATACATAAATGAGCTTTATTTTGCTGAATTTAAAATAACTGAATTAAAATAATGGAAAGGGAAAGTACATGGAAATAATTAAAAAGAGTTCTTTGGAATTGACCTTATGATTGATGTCCCGAGCGAAGATGGTGTTGCTGAGTACTCGGTGAAAGTACCAGATGGCGGGGTTGTGAATGAAAGTGGCGTTTAGGATGTCCCATCCATCAACGGTGGTACCGGTCAACTCGTTCCATAAGGCAAAGGCAGCTTCGAAGAACTGATCCAAAGGAACACGGTTGTGAGCATTGTCGCCGTGTTGAAAGTGAAGCATCTGAGCAATCTGATTTTGTTCAGCTTGTACTCAGTGCCGAACATGCGGAAACAAGCGACGTCGGTTAGTTGGTTGGTTTCGCCAGGGGGAGTGATGTAAGAGAAGGAACTCAGAAACGCCAAGGTCAGTGCCTCGTACGTGGGCTGCGGGGTTGAAACGAGTTGCCACAGCCCTGCATTCTGCAACATCCAAGTGACTCCTTCGAGAATGCCTAACTCTTTCAGGCATGCAGTATCGACGTACCAGGTGGCTTGGACGGTACGTTGATGAAATGTGACGTAGTTGGAGCGTTGATTTTCTCCTCTTTCACCGTCTCTGAATGTAATCTGGGACATGTCGGGTAGGGGACAGGGTTGGTGAGCCATCGTGTTAAGCTGTATAAAGAAGGGGGAAAATGGTTGTGGAATTTGTGATGTTCTGAAGAGTGGTTGGAAGAACAGTGGGGTTTTTATTCGGAGAAATGAGGGATAGGAATGGGTGTAGGGAGTAAATAAGGGAATTGAAGGGAGTGAATGTGTGTAGTGGAGCGGTTTCGAAATATAGAGGGAAAAGGATTTGAATGGATAATAGAGGGAATGGAAAAGGGCACGATCTGCTATCAGATATAGCAGGTCTAACGGTCGTGACAAGGCCGTCATGGTCGTGAGACACGTGACGGTCGTGACAGAAGCGTGACGGTCGTCACAGATACAAATTCTACAGTCTGCAGAAAATCTTGATAGGGATCGTGTAAAAGTTCTAAACAACCAAAAATAGATAGTGCAAGCCATAATAAAGGAGAAACAGACTAACATTAAGATCGGGGGAAAAAAACTTGGATTAATATTGCAATGCAAAAAGAATTTTAATTTAATGAAAGACAGTATAATTGTTTAACAATAACAAAAGAAATTCAGAAATTAAAACACAAACCAAAAAATTGTTCAAATGTAATAGAAAACATAAATAAATAAAATTAAATCTAAATGCATCAGTCCTTCTGGTTCTTCTTCAACTTTTCGAACTCCTGAGGGATATATCCAAATTGCTCGATAGTTATGTCCATGAAATGTGTGAAATCCAAGTGCAATGTCTTTAGTTTGTCCTTTACGGTTGTGAGTTCAAACTTGAATTCATCCATGGTTTTCATAACGGCATCTAGCTTTTCAGTGTTAGGAATTTCATCGGGTTCAGGGAAGTTATGGTAATTCGGAGGGGTCTCAGGATCTGTTTCTTCTTCGGAGACATAATTCTCATAGTACATAAAGTCCTGTGCCTCAGAGATATCATCTTCGTGGTACACAAAGTCTTGTGGTGGAGAATGAGGCGATGGGGGGTCTATTGGCTCGTTCAACTCATACAGCCAGTTGTCTTTGTTATGGATACTGACGCGCTCATGGTTAGGCAGTGTAAAGAGTCGGACTGGTTCGTTGGCAATGAGATACTCGTAGGGCGCTGGTCCTAAGTTACCTATAATACGCTGGTTAAAACAGAACTCTCTATCCATAAGTCTTATGCTGCCGAATTGAATGGCTCTATTCATCTAATATCTAAGTCCAATTGCGTTGGCGATAATGGTGACAAGTCCTCCTATTAAGATAGGTGAGTTTGATTCCTGGTTAAGTTTTTTGAAGGCTCTCATCATGAATGGGACAACATTGACAGGTCTACCATGCGAGGCACAATACAGGATGAATAGCTCTTCCTTAGAGACAGAGGTGATATTTTCCTCCTTCCCAAAAAGGGTATTGGCTAATATTCTGTGGAAGTAATAGATTGCAGGGTTATGTATTTCATTTAAGGTCATGTCATTCTATTCAGGGTGATAGTTTCCTGTAATGGTTCCCCAAAAATAGTCCAACTCTATATCCATATCCTCCTCCTGGACGGTGGTATACACAAAGGGTCCGCTAGGAAATCCTAAGAGGTCAGCTAATGAGTTACAGTTGAATGTGAAATTGATACATAAGAGTCTATAGCATATCAGTTCCTTAGTGGAACCATACCGATATTCGAGCAAGTAGGCTAAGGAGCTGAGAAATTCAAAAGTGAGCTCTCTGAAGGTAACAAAACGAGTCTTAAGGGCAGCTTTTTCCCAACCTAATTGGTTAAACAAGAAAAGGATGTTGTCGTGGATTCCTAGTTGATCCATGATGGATCCATCAAAGTAAATGGTTAGGGCGATGCCTCTCTGTGTTAGGGCCTCAAATCTGGCTTGCTGAGCGGGTCCTCTAAATACTATCACCATGTAGTCTATGTTATCCATGTCGGAGAAATAGTCAGATAAGAGAGGAGAAAAGTAGGAAGGCTTAAAAATCCTGGAAACAAGTTCATTCAAATCATGTTTAAAAAATAGAAGGTGATAAAAATTAATGGAAGAAAAGAAGGGAAATTAAAATTTGAAAAAATAGTAAAGAAGTAGTGTAAAAGCATAAAGCAAATAAAAACAATAGAGAAAAACAAATAAATATTGAAAATGAAGAAAAATGGGTTGCCTCCCATTCAACGTTGTTTTTAACGTCAAAAGCCTGACGGTAGCTTGATGACAAGCTAGTTGGGGTGTTTAGCGGGAAGCTCTAACAGTTTCAGACTGCTCATGCAGTTGCTGTGTTCATTCCGGTTGTAGTGCTTCAAGCGTTGTCCATTAACTATGAACGACACATTATTTTTATCGCTGATTTCGACAGCTCCACTTTGAAGGAGTTTAGTTACCTCAAAAGGGCCCGACCATCTGGATTTTAGTTTACCTGGGAAAATTTTTAGTCTTGAATTGAATAGGAGCACAACGTCTCCCACACTAAAATGTTTCCTGACTAGACACTTATCGTGCCACTTCTTGGTTCTTTCCTTATATATGCTGGCGTTTTCGTATGCGTCAAGTATGAGTTCTTCTAGCTCGTGCAGATTCAAGATCCGTTTTTCTCCTGCGGCAGTGTAGTTTAAGTTTAACGTTTTAATGGCCCAAAAGGCTTTGTGCTCTAGTTCCACTGGCAGGTGGAAGGATTTTCCATAAACAAGCTTGAATGGTGTGGTCCCTATTGGCGTTTTGTAAGCTGTCCTATAGGCCCATAGAGCGTCATTTAACTTGGCTGACCAATCTTTCCTAGAGGCGACAACGGTCTTTTCCAAGATTTGCTTTATTTCTCTATTCGAAACCTCCACTTGGCCGCTAGTCTGCGGGTGATACGGTGTTGCAACACGGTGTTTGACTCCATATTTCGATAGAAGTTTGTTAAAGATTCGCGCTATGAAGTGCAAACCACTGTCACTGATGACAAGTCTTGGTACACCGAATCTGGGAAAAAATGTGTTCTTAAAGTGTTTGATGACTACTCGTGCATCATTTGTTGGAGAGGCTATGGCCTCGATCCATTTGGAAATGTAATCGACAACTACGAGTATATATTGGTTTCCAAAAGAAGATGGGAATGGACCCATGAAATCGATTCCCCACACATCAAAGACTCCCACTTCCAAAATACCCTTTTGGGGCATCTCATCGCGCCTTGAAATGTTTCCAGTGCGTTGGCACCGGTCGCACCTTAGTATTAAGGCGTGGACATATTTCCAAAGGCTGGGCCAAAATAGGCCAGATTGTAAGATCTTAGCGCAAGTCTTTGAGGTACTGGCATGCCCACCGTAAGGGGCGGAGTGACAATGAGAGATGATGTCTTGTATTTCTTCCTCTGGGACGCATCAACGGAATATGTTGTATGCTTCTCTTTTGAAAAGTAAGGGTTCGTCCCAATAATAATGCTTTAAGTCGTGGAAGAATTTCTTCTTTTGTTGATAAGTTAAGTCCGGTGGGAGCACGCCTGCGGCTAGGTAATTTACAATATCGGCATACCAAGGCAAGGTTACCTGCGCGTAGACTGCTTCCATGGCTTTTCTGAGTTCTGGTTCTTCCGAGGTTAGGTTTGGCGTATCACTTTCCAATCTAGCTATCAGGCGTTCGTAGGGAAAATCGTCGTTGATAGACACTGATTCATGTTTGACGCCTTGTATTCGGGATAGGTGATCGGCCACTACGTTCTCAGTTCCTTTATTGTCTTTGATTTCTAAGTCAAACTCTTGTAACAATAGGATCCATCGCAATAATCTTGGCTTGGCATCCTTCTTGCTTATCAGGTACGTAATGGCAGTGTGGTCTGTGTAAATGATTATTTTTGCTCCTACCAAGTAGGAACAGAATTTGTCAAGGGCGAACACAACTACTAGAAGTTCTTTTTCTGTTGTGGCGTAGTTCATTTGGGCAGGATCCAAAGTTCTATTGGCATAGTAGATCGCGTGAAGCTTCTTATCTTTCATTTGTCCTAGAACTGCGCCTACGGTGTAATCACTTGCATCGCACATGATTTCAAATGGTAGTTGTCAATCTAGTGGTTGCATGATTGGTGCGGTGATGAGGGCTGTTTTTAGTGTTTCAAACGCTTTCAAGCAGTCTTCGTCGAAGACGAATTCAACATCTTTCATTAACAGACCTGTTAGAGGTTTTGTAATTTTCGAGAAATCTTTTATGAATCGTCGGTAGAATCCGGCATGTCCTAAAAAGCTTCGTATTTCTCGTACGATTTTTGAAGGTTGAAGATCCTTTATAATTTCTATTTTTGCTTTATCAACCTCAACCCCTTTGTCAGATATTACGTGTCCTAGAACTATTCCTTGTCGGACCATGAAATGACATTTTTCCTAATTGAGAACAAGGTTCACTTTTGCACATCTTTCGAGTACCATCTCTAAGTTCGACAGACACCCTTCAAAACTTTGTCCGCATACAGAGAAGTCATCCATAAACACTTCCATGATTTCATCTATGAAATCTGCGAAGATTTCCATCATGCATCTCTGGAATGTTGCGGGAGCATTGCAGAGTCCAAACGACATTCTTCGGTATGCAAAAGTGCCACAAGGACAGGTGAATGTAGTCTTTTCTTGGTCATCGGGGTGAATAGGAATTTGGAAAAATCCCGAATAATCATCTAGATAGCAGAAATAAGAATGTTTTGTCAGTCTCTCCAACATCTGATCTATGAAAGGTAAAGGGAAATGATCTTTTCAAGTGGCCTTGTTCAGCTTCCTGTAGTCGATACACATTCTGCTTCCAGTCACAACTTTTTGTGTTATCGATTCACCTTTCGAGTTCTTTACCACAGTGACGCCTCCTTTCTTGGGTACGACATGCACTAGGCTAATCCATTGGCTGTCGGAGATCGAATATATGATTCCTGCATCTAGTAACTTCTTCACTTCGTCTTTGACTACAGTGCTTAGGATAGGATTTATCCTTCTCTGATGTTCTCTAGATGTTTTACAGTCTTCCTCTAGCATGATTCGATGCATACAGATGGAAGGACTTATACCCTTGAGATCAGTTATACTATAGCCTAACGCAGTTGGGTATTTCCTTAGGACTTCTAATAGTTTCTTAGTTTCTAACTGTCCTAAGTTGGCGTTGACTATCACGGGTCTTTTGAATTCGTTGTCTAAGAATTTGTACCTGAGGTTTTTAGGTAATTCTTTAAGCTTTAAAGCTGGGTTCTTCGGACTTGGCATGTGATTAGGAGTCAGTGCTAAGCTTTCGCTTACACTGTCATCTTTGTATGACGCACGCCAATTGTTGTCTTCATGAATTTCAGGGATTTGGATTTTCATTATTTTCGAGTATGTGGTTTCTTCCTTCTCCAGTTCTCTTATGCATTCGTAAATGACGTCTACTAAGTAGCAAGTGTCATCTATGGCTGGTGCTTGTAAGAACTTGGTGAGGATGAATTCTATCTTTTCTTCTCCCACTTCAAATGTTAGCCTACCTTTCTTCACGTCTATGATAGCTCCGGCTGTGGCTAGGAAGGGTCTTCCTAAGATAATCGGGGTAACTGAATCTTCCTTAATATCCATTATTATAAAATCGGCTGGGATATAGAATTGACCTATACACACTAGAACGTTTTCCAGTATACCGACAGGATATTTGACAGATCGGCCAGCTAATTGGACGAACATTTTGGTTGGCCTTAATTCACCCATATTTAGCTTTTTGCATATGGATAAGGGCATAACGCTGATATTTGCGCCTAATCGCATAAAGCTTTGTCTATGACGAACTTTCCAATGACACAAGGTATGGAGAAACTACCTGGGAATTTTAGTTTAGGAGGCATGTTGTTTTGAATGATCGCGCTACACTCGGCGATAAGCGTGACTGTTTCATTATCCTCGATCTTTCTCTTGTTAGATAAGATTTATTTGAGAAATTTTGCGTATGAGGGCATCTGAGTGATAGCTTTTGT
Source organism: Lathyrus sativus (assembly GCA_963859935.3). NCBI lineage: Eukaryota > Viridiplantae > Streptophyta > Magnoliopsida > Fabales > Fabaceae > Lathyrus > Lathyrus sativus. The sequence goes on from OZ012741.1 coordinate 513,401,907, forward strand.
GAAAGGTATTGTGATGCTTAGTTGCTTCAGAAGTTCTACAAATTTCTTAAACTTCCCTGTAGTTTTGGAGTTTAAAAATCTATGAGGATAAGGAATTGGTGGCTTATACGGAGGTGGAGACACATACGGGTTTTCATTTTTGGCGGCCTCTTTCTCGTTATCTTCCTTCTCTTCGGTTTCAAACTCCTTTTCTGCCTGTTCATCTTGTTTCTGATGCATGGTTGGGCTCTGACTCCGGATTGATCGGTCCATCCAATTTTTTTCCACTTCTTAATATGACAGCGTTTGCATGACCTTTCGGGTTGGGTTCTGGCTGTCCAGGAAATATGCCAGCGGGTGCGGCTACAGAGGCTTGTTGTTGAGCCACTTGTGATATATGCGTTTCAAGCATTTTGTTATGGGTGGCTAAAGCGTCTACTTTGTTGGTTAGCTGTTTAATTTCCTCGCTAGTGTGTATGTTTTGATTCAGGAATTCCTTGTTGGTCTGAACTTGAGTAGCTATGAATTTTTCCATCATCAATTCAAGATTTGATTTTCTAGGGGCATTTGGAGCAGCTACAACGGCTTTTTAATATCTTGGTGGAACAGCAGGTGCTTGATTAGGTGCATACGATGCGTTATCGCTTTTGTAGGAAAAGTTTGGATGGTTTTTCCAGCCTGGGTTATAGGTGTTTGCGTAAGGATTACCTTGAGCATAGTTTACTTGGTCTGTAGGGATTCCTGCCAGTAGCGGACATTCGGGCGCAACGTGACTTGTGATTCCAGATAACTCACAGGTTAGAGTTACAGCAGCTACGGTTGCTGGCGGTGCTACGGTTAGACTGTCAATCTTCTGCGTCAGGGCATCTACTTTAGCGTGGACCTTTTCAAGACTACTGATCCCATACATCCCATCTTTTTCAGCGGGTTTCTCTGCTGGAGTTCTATCACCTCCCCATTGGCAATGGTTCTGAGACATGTTCTCGATAAGTTGATAGGCTTCGTCATATGGCTTATCCATAAGTGCACCGCCCGTGGTAGCGTCTATTGTTAGTCTGGTGTTGTACATAAGCCCATTGTAAAAGATATGAATAGTCACCCAGTCTTCTAGACCGTGGTAAGGACATGCTCTCATCATATCTTTGAATCCTTCCCATGCTTCGTAGAGAGATTCGACATCTTTCTGTAGAAATCCGTTGATTTGAGCTCTTAGCATAACAGTTTTGCTTGGCGGAAAGTATCTCGCTAAGAAAACGTTCTTCAACTGTTCCCTCATCGTAACGGAGTTGGACGACAAGGATTGCGACCAGGCCCAAGCTCTATCTCTAAGAGAGAAAGGAAAAAGACGAAGTCTTATTGCATCTGGGGTTACACCATTAGCCTTCACTGTGTCGGCATACTGCACAAACTTCGTTAAATGTTCATTCGGATCTTCCGTTGCACTTCCGAAAAATTGATGTTGTTGTACAGCTGATAGCAGTGATTGTTTTAGTTCGAAATCATTCTGATTGATAGCGGGGGCAGCAATACTGCTGTGAGGCTCTAGTTGAGATGGAGTAGCGTAATCCTTCAGAGGTCTGTTCTGAGGTCCTTCAGCCATTTTCGAATCTTCACCAGATTCAGGAGTATGAGTAAGTGTTAGGACACAGATTAGTTCTTAATAATATCTCTATGTTTTGATGATAACTATTATGAAATTTTGTAATTAAGAATTATATACTCTAAAATTTGCTTGAGAGTTTTTACTGCAGATAGTAAAGGAATAAACACTCCCTAAGCAAATCAGAATTGAACATAAGAAATTAGCTAGACTCTGAAGCGCCAGATGCATCCATTAGAAGATTCTGATTGCTGCCAACAGAAGATCCTGAGCGTAGCCTCCAGAAGATTCTGAAGCAGAAGCTCCAGAAGGATCTAAAGCAGAAGCTCCAGAAGAATCTGAAGCAAGTCAGAAGCATCTAAACCAAAGGAGAATTTTGTATGAAGAGTTTTTCAAAGCATAGTTTCTACAGAAGATTCTGAAAGTACTAAAGCTGCCAGTACTGAAGATCTGTCTCAAATATGCTCTGATCTTAAACACGCTAAAAGCACACCTGCTGCAGAAGACTCTGATTCAGCAAAACTCTGATCACCATCAGAAGGCTCTGATCTAATTAGACTCTGATAAATTTGCTGAAAATTGAAGAAGAATTATTCAAAGATTATATCCGTTGGAATGATCCAAACGAATCTTTCCTTATTTATGCTAGACACAAGAACACAGACAAAAAAGGATTTTTCTGTGCTTTCTTCTTCTAGGAAAGGTCACTTGATGTAAAGACAAAAAGGCTCAGACCTTTTGGACACTCTTCTCAACGTGAAGCTCACCTTGGATCAGCTGCTTATAAAAGCAAGACTTCACCCAATTTCTTCAGTTGATGTTTTATCCAAAAAGAAATCAACATTCAAGCTCTCATACTATTCATATTCTTTCTAAGAATTAATTTCTTTGTTCTTAATAGTTAAGTGAAAAATCACAGTTGTGATAAAGCTTTATAGAAGTAATCTTAAACACTTATTTGTATTACATTTGATTGTAAACCTTAAGAAGATCCAGTTAGGAACAGTAGTTCTTGAGAAGACTTTGAACAATTGTTCTTAGTGCTTACTATTGTAATCAGTTGATTAAATAGTGGATTAAGTCCTTGATTGAGAAAGGCAAATCACTCTAGGAAGGGTGGACTGGAGTAGTTAAGTTCAACAAACCAGGATAAAAATACTTGAGTTTTTATTTCTAAGTTTTAATCTTCATACTTATTCAACCCCCCCTTCTAAGTATTATCTCACCTTCAGTTGGCATCAGAGCTCCGGTTCTGTGTGTGCTACCACTTAACAGTGACAGTAAAGATCCAGAGAGAAATACTTTGATATATATTTGGTTGTTACTATGGATGATAATACAATGTCTAACATTAACAAAAATATGAAGAAAGGGACATAATCGACACCAAACCCCCTATGTTTGATGGGGAGAAATTTGATTATTGGAAAGACAGGATTGAAAGTTTTTCCTTGGATATGGTGCTGATTTATGGGATCTGGTCATAGATGGATATGTTCATCCCACTGATGGGAATGGCAAGAAAATAGACAGAAAATCTATGACAGATGCTCGGAAGAAAGAATTTAGAAATCACCACAAGGCCAGAACAATATTGTTGAATGCAATATCTCACACTGAGTATGAAAAAATTACAAACAGGGAAACTGCATTTGACATGTTTGAATCCTTAAAGATGACTCATGAGGGAAACTCTCAAGTCAAGGAAACAAAGGCTCTGGCTCTGATCCAGAAGTATGAAGCCTTCAAGATGGAAGACTCTGAATCTATTGAAGCTATGTTCTCCAGATTTCAAATACTTACAGCTGGACTAAAGGTTCTGGATAAAGGATACTCTACTGCTGATCATGTGAAAAAGATCATCAGAAGCTTACCCACCAGATGGAGACCTATGGTGACAACGCTGAAGATGGCTAAATATCTGAACAAGATCTCCTTGGAGGAACTGATCAGTTCACTAAGAAGTTATGAAATTGACCTTAAGGAAGATGAACCTCAAAAGAAAGGTAAATCTGTTGCTTTAAAATCTAATAAATCTGCTAAAGCATTACAGGTAATAGAGGAAAGCTTTGAAGAATCCTCATCTGAAGATGAAGATGAACTATCCATGTTGTCCAGAAGAATAAACAATCCCTGGAAGCATAAAGGAAAGAAGCTCAGAAACTTCAGGAAGCCTGACCAAAGAAAAGAATCTTCTGGACACAGAAGATCTGGCAAAAATGAGGTTGTATGTTATGAATGTAAAGAACCTGGACATTACAAAAATGAATGTCCAAAGGTGCTGAAAGAAAAGCCTAAAAGAAAATTTGATAAGAAGAAAAAGGTTCTGATGACCACCTGGGATGATTCAGATACATCTGAATCTGAATCTGAGTCAGAAGAAGAATGTGCCAATGTAGCTTTGATGGCAGACATAGAAGATCAGGAGGAAGGAACTTCAGGATCTGAATCTGACTCTGACGCTGAAGAGGTAATGGCTAAACTCACTAAAGAAGAACTTATCAAAGTGTTATCAGAAGTTCTGAAAAGCTATAACAATATTAAGCTCAAATACAAGAAGCGTCAAAGCAATCTTGTATCTGAGAACAATATTCTCAAATCAGAAGTAGCTGAGCTAAATGAAAAGAACTTAAAATTGAAAAATGATTCTGAATTAGCTCAACAAAACTCTGATTCTGAAACTGAATCTGAATGCAAAAATATTTTGGAAAAATATGATTATAGCTTTCAGAAGTTTCTTGCTAAAAGCATAGACAGAAGCAAAATGGCTTCTATGATCTATGGAGTTAGCAGAAATAACAGAAAAGGAATTGGATATGAATCCTCCTCTGGAAAGGATTTAAATCCAAAACCTGTTGATAAAATTATCATCAAGAAAACTCCTTTATATTCACACTTTAAATTTGGTCACTTGAATGATATTGAACAAACACGCTCTGAAAAGAATATTCATGTGTTTAAATCTAAGGCTAGTCAGAATAAACCTTATGTTGAAAAACAGAAGTTTAGACAAACCTTCAGAACAACTAACCCTAAAGGACCCAAGAAGATCTGGGTACCTAAAAGTAAAATAATTCCTGTTGCAGATGTTTTTAGCAGCAAGGTCAGGACGCCAATCATGGTACCTGGACTCTGGATGCTCACGACATATGACAGGAGAAAGTTCTATGTTCCAAAGCCTGGAGCTTAGATCTGGAGGTGATGTGAAATTTGGAGGGAACCAGAAGGGAAAGATCATTGGATCTGGCACCATTGGAAATGGTAAACTTCCCTCTATTACTAATGTTTTACTTGTTGAAGGGTTAAAGCATAACTTATTGTCCATAAGTCAATTAAGTGACAATGGTTATGATATTACCTTTAATCAAAAATGTTGTAAAGCTATTAGTCAAAAGGATGGCTCTATCCTATTTAGTGGTAAGAGGAAAAACAACATTTATAAAATAAATCTTTCAGAACTTAAAGTTCAGAATGTTAAATGCCTCTTGTCTGTTAATGAAGAGCAATGGGTCTGACACAGAAGATTGGGGCATATTAATATGAGACGTATATCTCAGATTAATAAACTTAATCTTGTCAGAGGACTTCCTAATCTGAAGTTCACCTCAGATGCTCTTTGTGAAGCATGCCAAAAAGGGAAGTTTTCAAAATCATCTTTTAAATCAAAAAATGTTGTTTCTACTTCCAGACCACTAGAATTACTTCATATTGATCTGTTTGGACCAGTGAAAACTGCATCCATCAGAGGCAAGAAGTATGGATTAGTCATTGTTGATGACTATAGTAGATGGACATGGGTAAAGTTCTTAAAACACAAGGATGAGTCACATTCTGTGTTCTTTGACTTCTGCAAGCAAGTCCAGAATGAAAAAGATTTCAAAATTATAAAAGTCAGAAGTGATCATGGTGGTGAATTTGAAAATAAATATTTTGAAAAGTATTTTAATGAAAATGGCATTGCTCATGATTTTTCCTGTCCTAGAACTCCACAACAAAATGGGGTTGTAGAGAGGAAAAACAGAACTCTGCAAGAAATGGCCAGAACCATGATCAATGAGACAAATCTGGAAAAACACTTTTGGGCATAAGCAATCAACATAGCCTGTTATATTCAGAATAGAGTGTCTGTAAGACCTCTTCTGGAGAAGACTCCATATGAACTGTGGAAGAACAGAAAGCCCAACATTTCATATTTTCATCCTTTTGGATGTATTTGTTATATGTTAAATACTAAAGAAAATCTGAACAAGTTTGATTCCAAAGCACAAAAGTGTTTCATGCTTGGATATTCTGAACGCTCTAAAGGCTACAGAGTATACAACACCGAGACACAAATTGTGGAAGAATCTATTCATGTTAGATTTGATGATAAGCTTGGCAATAAAAAGCCAAAGCAGTCTGAAAACTCTGCAGATAGAGAAGTAGTCTTCACAGACTCTGAAGTCCCAGAGGCAGAAAAAACTCAAGTGAAGGAACCAGAAGCAACGCCAAATGCTATTCCTTTAACTTCTCAGATGAACAATCTAAACATTTCTGAAGAATCAACTGTTAGAGGATCATCATCCAGAATTAAATCTTCTCATCCAGAGAATGTCATTATTGGAAAGAAGGATGATCCCATCAGAACAAGATCCTTTCTAAGATCACCTGAAGCATCATTATTTGGACTGGTGTCAGAAATTGAACCATCTTCTGTAGATGAAGCTCTGCAAGACAATGATTGGATTATTGCCATGCAAGAAGAGTTAAATCAATTCACCAGAAATGGTGTGGGATTTAGTTCAAAGACCACAAGGATTCAATATAATTGGAACAAAATGGGTCTTCAGAAATAAGCTAAATGAGAAAGGAGAAGTTGAAAGAAATAAGGCAAGGCTTGTTGCTCAAGGGTACAGTCAACAAGAAGGTATTGATTACACTGAAACTTATGCTCCAGTGGCAAGGTTAGAATCTATACACCTTCTTATTTCATTTGCTGCACAAAATAACATCACTCTGTATCAGATGGATGTTAAAAGTGTCTTTCTAAATGTATTATAGAAGAAGAAGTTTATGTCCACCAACCTCCTGGTTTTGAGAGTGAAAAATTTCCAGATCATGTTTTCAAACTAAAGAAATCTCTATATGGTTTAAAACAAGCTCCCAGAGCTTGGTATGAGAGATTGAGCAATTTTCTTCTGGAGAAAAATTTCATCAGAGGCAAAGTGGACACAACACTCTTTTGTAAATCAATTAAGAAAGATCTTCTAATTTGTCAAATTTATGTCGATGATATAATATTTGGATCTACCAATACTATGCTGGGAAAGGAGTTTGCTAAATGTATGCAGGCAGAATTTGAAATGAGCATGATGGGAGAACTGAGATTCTTTCTAGGAATCCAAGTCAATCAAACTCCAGAGTGCACTTACATACATCAGACCAAATATGTTAAAGAACTTCTGAAGAAATTTAACATGACTGATAGTAAGCTGGCAAAGACTCTCATGCATCTAACTAGCTCACTTGGCAAAGAAGAGGTAAGTAAGAAAGTAGATCAGAAGCTCTACAGAGGTATGATAGGATCTCTTCTTTACTTAACTGCTTCTAGACCTGACATATTGTTCAGTGTATGCTTGTGTGCTAGATTCCAATCAGATCCTAGAGAATCACACTTGACAGCTGTCAAGAGGATTCTAAGGTATCTGAAAGGTACTTCTAATGTGGGTTTGTGTTACAGAAAATCTGATGATTTCAAATTAGTTGGATTCTGTGATGCTGACTACGCTGGAGACAGAGTGGAAAGGAAAAGTACTTCTGGAAGTTGTCAATTTCTAGGAAGAAATCTAATCTCTTGGTACAGCAAGAAGCAACCCACAATTGCACTTTCAACCACAGAGGCAGAATATATAGCTGCTGCTGGATGTAGCACGCAGATGCTCTGGATGAAAAGTCAGTTAGAAGATTATCAAATATTTGAAAGTAACATTTCTATCTTCTGTGATAATACTTTTGCTATATGTTTGTCTAAGAACCCCATTTTACACTCTAAGGCAAAACATATAGAAATTAAGCATCATTTCATCAGAGACTATGTTCAGAAGGAAATCATAAATTTAGCCTTTGTTGATATAGATCATCAATGGACAGATATTTTCACAAAACCCCTTGTTGAAGATAGATTCAAATTTATTCTGAAAAATATTGGTATGGATTTTTGTCCAGAATGATATTTATTAGAAGCAAATTTTACATATGCAAAAATGCCTAATGCTCTGAAGTATTTCTTCTGATTGCTTATTTATTTTCTTTAATTATTTTTTTTTGTGAAACTCTGAACTAACAATCCTTAGAGGATCTGAACGTTGGTTAACGTTTCATTTCTCAAGAGAATTCAGAACACATGCAAGCAAACAAGTGTCACTCCAAATCTGCAAAGGTGGCGTGTACACTACTGGAGAGACGTTTGAGGTGAAGTTTGAATAGTGAAAATCTTGATTTTCCCCCCAAATTGTCAGAATCAATAAATGCTTGAAATGATTTTATTCCTTTTCATTAAATGCTTTGTGTGAACGTGCTTTATCTGACTGTTTGTATGCCTATGTGTTTTAGTATAAATACATCTCTTCTCATCACATTCACACTTTCCATATCTCAAACATTTTATGCATTTCTGTCTTCTCTTCTCTCTTCATAAAAACCCTAAGCGTTTGACAAATTCATCTTCAATGGCAACTTCATCATCAACTACTGCACAATTTCAATCTACAATGGCTGCAGTTACCTCTGCTAATATGGGCGTAACTCCTTATACACCACCAAAAAGAACATTGCTAACACCTGTTGAAAAGCTGGAAGTTCTATGTGAATCAATGGTGGAATTTGATTCACTTGCTGAGAATGGGTTTGAATTTCGCTCCATTATAGGTGCTCAAGGATGGGTGAAGTATTTTGACAGACTTTTTGGACCAGTTTACCCCCTTCTTGTGAAAGAGTTATGGATCCATGCTTCTGTATACCCTAAGTTTATTTTATCTTCTGTTCTGGGCAAAGAGATAATCATAACAGAAGATCTGATTAGAAAACTCATTGGCTATGAGGAAACAGATGGAGTATCACACTTGCCAGCTGGGCGTGTTGATATGGATGAAGTATATGAAGAAGTGATGACTGCTGGACAAGCTTTTAATAAGTTCAAAGATCTGAAGCTTGACTACAAGATCTGGGCTAAGATTTTCATGGGATGCATTCATCACAGAAAGTCAACAAACTCTCCAGACTATGTCAATAATGAACAGCTCTACTTTATGTATTGCCTAAGTCAGAGCACCAAGGTAGATCTTCCATATATTCTTTTTATGCATCTATGGAATCATATAAATGCTTCTAGAGAATATGTGAAAGAAAAAGGTCAGAAGATCAGAACCTGGATTCCTTTTGGAAGGTTAATCTCAGATCTTCTAACAGAAAATGAACTTGTAACTGCTCTGTACGCTGCTGGAGTCACAGAGGAACTGAAATTTATTTTGGGAAAGCCTCTGAATGCCAAAAGTCTTCAGAGACTAAAAATAGTGGAAGAACTCACAACAGCTCCCAAGAAGCTGAACAGTTCTGAACTGAGTCAGAAGAGAACTCCTGTAGATGATTACCCTCTGTTCTATGCTGAAGAACCAAGGGAAATTGTTGTAAGATATATTGATGAGTGCAAGGCAGAAGGAAAGCCTATTCCTGCAGATATTATAAAGAGAGCAAGACAACCATTGCCTGTTGTAGAAGAAGAAGAAACACCAAGAAAGAGGACTCAACCAGAAGCAGAAGTTGCGCCTGTTCAGAAGAAGCCCAAGATTGCTGAGAAGCCACAGAAGCTGCTAAAGAGGAAAGAATCTGGAGACACTCCTTCTGTTCCTGCTAAACGCATCAAAATCAAAGGTACTAAAACTTCTGTATCTTCTGCAAATCCTATTGTTATAAATGATTCAAATGTTAAGTCTATTCCAAAACCTCCTTCTTCACAAAATCAATTTGTTACTGCTCCACCTCATGTTTCTATTCCATCTCCTCAAAAATCTTCTAATCAAATTTCCATCTCACCTGTAAAACAATCCTCTGTACCTAAACCATCAACAACAAAACCACCAATTCAAACTCCACAACCAGTAGTTCCAACCAAACAATCTGTACCACAAAAACAACCTCAAGAAAAACAACCAGAAAAATCATTTGAACCTCTACCAGAAAAAGACTCTGAACATCAACCACAAAAATCATCTGAACCTCAAACACAACAACAAGAGAAACAACCACAATCAGATAATCCTCCATCTAAAACATCTGAACCCACTAAATATGTACCAGTTACTTCTGAACCAATCATATCAGAACCATCTACATTTGAACCCTCATCAAATCCCTCTGAAAATCCCTCAGAATCAATCAACCCATCTGGAACCAACATCCCTGAGACAGAAGTTCTTGATGTTACACCTCTGAAAACTGTTTTTCAAGTGTCTTCCACTTCTTGCACACCAACCACTTCATCAAATTCCTCAGAATCTGACATTCACCCAGATTTTCTAATCTCCCCTTCTCACAGAGATTCTGAGGTAAACCAACCAGAACCCCCTGTATCTTCCAAAGTTCCTATTCCAGATCCTACTCCCACACCTAATCCATCATCTGAAATCCTCATTCCAAATCCTAACCCAACATCTACCCCAAGAACATCTATTTCATGTGCACAATTCTCATCTCTTTTTCACAATCTTGCCTATGGTTTCAAACTCAAAGATTTCTATGACAGAGTTGAACCATCTGACCCTATCACTCCCTTGAAACCCAAACTTACAATCACCCTACCATCTGTGCTTCTCACCTATATTCAATCAATGTTAGATGTAGGTTCATTAGCAACAATATCATATTCTGCTAAATCTGCAAAAGCTGTTACTTCAGCTATACCAGTTTCATCTGATAAACCTGCTGCTTCTGATGAACCTGCAAAATTTGCTTTCCAACCTTACTCCAATAAAACCTTTGATGTGGTTTCCTATCACACCAAAGCAAAACCAAATCTGTTAAATGCTTTAAACATATCCAAACCTGACAAATCCCCTGAAATTCCTTTCATACCATACTACCCTCCTCCTCTGATTTCCATTCAGAAATCCTTATTTTCACCTACTCCCCAACCAAAACCAATATCATTGGAGACTCTGTTACACCCCAAACCTAGACTAAACATTGATCATTTATTTACATGTTTTTTGCAAGAAATACAGTTGTATTTAGGTACTGTACAGAAGAAGTGTTCAACAATAATGGATGCACAAGAATCTGATGTCATCTGGAATGGATTCATAAACAGATTCAACACTGTAGCATCAAATCTGAAGAACATATGTTCTGATGATGCGAAGCTCAGATTTGCTAAAGCTGCAAGAAGTCTGTTTTGGACTGTCAAGAGATCTGGACCTTTACTTCTTACAGATGCTCCTCCATCATCAGAAGAAACTACTGAATCTGCATCTGAAGAGAACCCTTTGGCCATGACTCTGGTAGAACTTCCTTCTGGCTCTAATGCTCCAAGCTCTAAAGACCCTATGGAAATTGACTCTGTTCAAGCTCCAGAAAATGATCAACCTTCTTCATCTGAGATTAAGAAAGAACATCCAGATTTTGAGGGTAAAATTGCTGCTCTGGAAGCTGGTCAATCAGAAATCAAGTCTTGGATGGCCAAACAGGATAAAAAGTCTGAAGACATGACTGAGTGGATGTCAAAATAGGATCAGAAGAATGAAACAATGGCTAAGTGGATGTCAAAGCAAGAACAGTCCTCCTCTGAGATCACGGATCTGTTGAAGATGCTTTTGTCAAAACACTCTTAGTTTTTCATTTTTTTCATTCTGATGTTTTTGCATCTGATGTTTGCTTATGTATTTCTGAATATCTTCTGATGCATGTACTCTTGCTCTGAACTGAATTGAATGAATGTTTCAAAGTTTTCTCCACATGATTTATCTTCTTTACTGTTTCCTTTTATTTGTCTTTTTTAAAGTTTTTTACTTTTTGCTTATGACAAAAAAGGGGGAGAAAATATAGATTTGAACTGTTTAATTAAACTTCACCAGAATGAAACTTCAGACATATCTGTCGCTACTGCGAAAATCGGTGCCGGCTGAACAGAAGAGTCGCCACCGTGCGTTATTTATCCCAACGGAGGGAAAGGAAACGCTCAGAGTAAACCTACCGCAAAGACGGGAAAGGAATGGTCATCGCAACCAAATCCTGGATTCGGGAGTCGGTTACGCAAGGGGAAGGTATTAACACCCCTCACGTCCGTCGTACTCGACGGGATCCACGCTTGTTTTCTAGTACGGATTGTTATTCTATCTATTCTACAGGTCTGGGGTTAAAAGAAAAGAAAATGAATCGGCAAAGTATCGCACTTTATGCCTACGTATTCCCGTCTGTAACGAGAAATCAGAGTCAACGTAGTTCGCCTACCTACGGGAAAGGAGGGGAAGGTTGCTCGCTAGGATATCGCATCCTATGCCTACGTACTTTCATACAGCATGAAAGATCAGAGCAAACGTAGTTCGGGCTACAGAAGACACAGATTTGTCTGACTGTATTTTATCCTTCTGAAAAAGGTTTTCTCCTGATTACGGGTCCAAGCGGATAAAAATGACGTTTTTGATTGGTTTACAGTCTTTTACGCAAGAACTGTTTTTTTATTGATGTTTGAAATGTTATTTGTGTTTTTGCATGATTTTTGAGATGAGAAAAGAAATCTAAAACCTAGGGTTTGAAATGGGAATCAAAATCTACCCTAATGTTGTCATGCATGGATGAGAGCCTAATGTCTGTCATATTTCTCTCTTGCGCAGAGAGAAACAGAGATCCTAGGGGATAGACGGAAAGGAAACAACATATATACAGTAAAGCAGTAAAATGCATGAATGCAGCAATACAAGCGAGGCAAGGGAGTCCCACTCAACCTCGAACCTAGAAAACAATAGGTAAAGTGAAACAACTTCACTTCCACCCTATGGGAAAATTAACAAACAATACAACAAAGAAAATAAACCCCAAAACCAGCTCTGACAACACATCAGCTCCTACCACAGCAGCTCTGAAAAACAGCAAACTCCGACAGTTGATAAACAACAATCTTTCAATGAACCCCAAAGTCAAGCTCCAATGATATCCAAGCTACAACAAGCTTCCATCTCCAAGAACTCACCCAGCTTAAGCAAGCACAGAATCTCAAACAATTGACAGCATCCGACAGCAGATAGCCCCAAACAGCCGTAAACCCTAGCTTTAACAGCTGCACAGTTTTGACATGAATAATCTTCATCTTTGTCAATCTTTGATCTTCATCTCTATCTTCAATGGCTTCTTTGTTCAAGGCAAGCTCTCCTAGATGATAGTCACTTAACAAGATGAGTTGAATGTTAAACAGTTCATTGACTACCAAAGGAAGCCTACAAACAGTTTAACACTATAGAAGAGTGGTTCTCTCAAAGTTCTACCTCTAAGGTAAGGCCACTTATCCCTCCAAAGGAGGGAGGTGAATACCATAGAGGGACTTCAGGTCATAGAGAGGAATGGAAGCACACGAAGCTATCCATGTTTGTACAACAAAATTCAGTCTATTCTAAGGCTCTGCTTATTCCTATTATTTCCTATGTCTTCAAAACATCTTCAATCCAAGCAATCTTCATGCACAAAGCTTTGATTATTATCCTCAACCTTCTCCTTTGATGTCTTCATGCTCCAAAAGCTCAAACCAAGCCCCATACCCCAAATAAAACCCCAAAAGCCCAAGCAAACAAATATAAACCCCAAGTGGGAACACCAAACAAACACTCCATTTGTAAAAATATACTAAAAATAGTAATATAGTAGTTGAAAGTCTAAGATTTATTCTAAGTGGATTTCTATATCTACCCTACATACCCTATATATACCATACCCTAATTCATGCTAAAAAAACCCCAAAAGAAATTGTTATAATGCACCTATGTTGAGTTTGAACCCTAAGTATACTAACCTAATGTTCTCTAATCAAAACTAATCAAGATTAATCCACAAAAATGTGGCATAAATCCATAGGGAACTTAATGTTCTAATCTAACTACCACAAAAAGAATGGAATCAAAATATGAATTTAAATGACTAAACAAAATTCACCAAATAATATGTACAAACAAAATGAAAATAAAAGCAATTAAATGTGAAAATTCACCATAAATGGAAAAGTGATTAAAATACTATTTTTATTTTCTCATACTTTTCTTGAGACAATTATTAAAATGATGGAAAAAATCCCATGTCAAAATGATTATTTTTGGGTTTAATATGAATTATTTTGTAAACTATATACAAATGATATGAAAATTAAAACAAAATTAAAGCAGGGGGTGGCAAAAGCAAATATTTACAATGCAGGAACTACATTGGGCCCAGGAGGGGGTGCAGAAAGAAATGCGCTGGGCCCAGTCTGATAATTCAGAAAAACAAAAAAACCACAAAACAAACAAACTGAGGGGGGGTGCGAATAGCAGGTATCTCGCTTTGTTATTTCGTTTGGGCTTCCAATGGGGGGTGTGAGCAGCAAATCTGCTAGGCCCAATCCAAATTCCATACCAAGGGAGGGGGTACTTATGGAAAATAGGGGGGATGCTCAGTAATCTTGCGCAATGGGCCTAAGGCCCGAGTTCCATTCATACTTAGCCTAACAAAACCCTAACTAAAACTTCTCCTCCCTTCAATCCAACCACTGTTCATCTTCTCCAGAAAAAACCCTAAACGGCGCATTGTGACTCTCTCCATACACACAGAGTCCTTCAATCAAACTTCGCTCTTCAATCCAACACACCCTACGCCTCAACCCTTCAGTTCAACTTAATCCTGATCTGAGCTCGCCTCACAAAATCATTCAAACTCTCACTAAATGTCATGACCTAACTCCATTCAACACCTAACAATCACAAAACCTAAATCTCCAACTAACTAATCAGCCATGGACGCCTAATGAGTTAAGGAAGAAGAAACGAACCTGGAGAATCTGATGAAGAAGATGGATGAGGATGGTGAAGTTCCAAACACGAGAGGATCTACAAATCGAGGAAGATCAGGGACGTAGCTGAAGATTCTGGAAAGAAAACTTGGACGGATGAAGCTTTGGGAAGAGCGTTGAATTTCTGGAAAAAGACTCTAGAACACGATGAAGTTTTCTGAGGAAGACGATGAAGATTTTCTGGAATTCGAGGATCGAGATGAAGTTGCTCATCAAATGTTCAACGACAGTTCTGATGAAGAACTGTAAAAATCTGCTATGAATGTTCTTTGAAGTTTCTTGTGGATCTGGAATGGAGGATGATGAACACCATGATGAAGTTGGTTGAAAATCCGTTCATGGATGCATATGGATCTGGAGAAAGTATGAACATAAGTGCAGAACGATGAAGATTATTTGATTCGTTTGATTTTTCTGGAAAAACATCTTGAATGGGATGAAGGCGCTTGAAGAAGATGGTGGTGATCTGGGAATTGATGGAGAAAAATGATGAAGCTGGCAAAATCTGCAGTTTCCGGTGGATTAACGGTCTCCGGCGGTTAGTTGCGGCGGAGGAAAGTGTTTCCGGCGACGTCTCCGGCCGTTTGCATGGCCGGCGACGAGGGTTCCGTCGAGGGGGCATGTGGCGCATAGGGTGAAGGATAGGAGAACACGTGTGGCTGAGGGAGAAGGAGAGGGAGACGCGTGGAAGGGAAAGAGTGAGTGGGGTGAAACGTGGAACGCATGCAGAGAATGAGGTGGAAGAAGTCTGGGACGTACGCGTGGCAGTGCTCTTATACTGCCAAGTGGCGCTTGCGAAAATGGACCTTAAACTGGGCTTGATCTGGATAATTGGATAATTGTGGCCCAATAAGACTAAACCTGATTAAACTCTAAAACAAAATTAAAACTGAAAATTAAAACCTAATTAAACTTAAAACAAAAATTAAAAATCAAATCCTAATTAATCTATTATTAATCCTAATTAACTAAAAACGAAAATTAAAAAATAAAACCTAATTAATCAGAAAAAATATTTAATATCTATAAAAAAATCTAATTAATTCTGAAAAAAACAAATAAACTCTAAAAAAAACTAAAACAATTAATCCTTTTTTAAAGAAAACCATTCTATTACTTTTGAAAAAAACAATAAAACTCTAATAATATCTAAAAACATTAATATCTATCTTTTAAAAATCTATTCTCACTTAAGAAAAGATAGTATCTATTTATATCTATTAAAAATCTATTAAAAGGAAAATAGTATCTAAAAATTTATTTAAAAAATCTATTAAAAGGAAATTGATCTCTAAAATTTTAAAATCTGTTAAATCTCTAAAAAAGGGAATATCTATTTTAAAAACTCTAAAAATTATTTAAAAAAAATCTACTAAATTCCTAAAAAGAAAGAATATCTATTTAAAACCCTAAAAAAAATATAAAAAAAAAAATCTCTTAAATTCTATAAACCAAATACCACCCTATTTATTATCTAAAAAAACTAATAACCCTATAAAAATCTATTAAATGCATTAAAAATCTAGAAAAATACAAGAAAAATCATAAAAAATGTCATGAGGCCGATTAAATCGATTATAAAACGATTGCGCAACCCTAATGAAACCCGAGCACCGAGATGGCCTAAAAACACAGGGAACGATCACCCATTCTCAAAACCCACTTATTCAAACCGGTCTGAACTGCCTAAAACGCCAGGGGCTGCGATCCCAATAAAATCGATCCGACTAAGAAAGATGCAATGCATGCAGTATGCGAATGCGAATGCAAAATGCGTTGAAACATAAACCAGATATGGGAACCGGTTGGTCAAATTTTAGGGTGCAACAGCTGCCCCTATTCAAGCGGCTTGGACCCGACTGGGTGAAGAGCGAACGACCTTCAAACATTCGAGGTACGAGACGGTTGAATACCAAAGAACCCTGAAATTTGCCAACCGCAGACGTAAACTACACCCCTGCTTGGGGAACAACATTCGTCGAGCGAACCTGATTGCTACGGTAACAACCAAACATTCGTCGGAGAATAACTCTGATTTTGGCTCCCACCACCCATGTAACACCACAAGTACTGAACTATCTTTGCAAAACACCTCTGTCCACCACTGGACTGAACTTGTCAACACCAGGAGAGAAACAAATTCGTCAACACGAGTAAAAATCCCATCATCACAGGAAAAGATTTATCCACACTTGCCTTTAAATTTCGTCAACACGAAAAGCCATAAGTTCGTCATCACGAAGAAATCCTATCCACATAGGAATAAAATTTGCCCTCATCAGGACTCTTCATTCCGTCAACACGGAGAAATCAAACTAGTCCTCATCAGGACTCCATATTCCATCAACATGGAGAAATAAAACTCAGCGACTTCACTGGGGATTAGTTGTCCGCATCTTGTCAACACAAGGAGATCCTATCAGCATAGGCAATGACATCTTATTTGCGTCTTATCAACACGAGGAACTCCTATCAACATAGGAATAAATTGTCCATATGAATACTCACGTCTCGTCAACACGAGGAAAACATAGATTCATCAACACGAATAAATCCTATCATCATAAGAATGCCACTCTTGTACATATCTGAACTCACATTTCTTCAACACGAAGAAATCCCATCCACATACACATAACTTGTCCTCATCAGGACGCACATTCTGTCAACATGGAGAGAGTAATTCGTCAACACGAATAAATCTCATCAGCACCGGCATAAATTGTCCTCATCAGGACTCCACATTCCGTCAACACGAAGAAATCAATCCTGGTCCTCCACAGGACTCTATATTCCGTCAACACAGAAAAATCCTATCAACATAGGCATAACTTGTCCTCATCAGGACTCCCTATTCCGTCAACACGGAGAAAGCAAACTTCGTCCTCATCAGGAATCCTCATATTCCGTCAACACGGAGAAATCAAACTTGTCCTCATCAGGACTCCATATATTCCGTCAACACGGAGAAATCAAACTTGTCCTCATCAGGACTCCATATTCCGTCAACACGGAGAAATCAAACTTGTCCTCATCAGGACTTCATATTCCGTCGACACGGAGAAATCAAACTTGTCCTCATCAGGACTCCATATTCCGTCAACACGGAGGAAGCGGTTCGTCAACACGAAGAAATCCTATCAACATAGGCCTAACTGGTCCTCATCAGGACGCACATTCCGTCAACACAGAGGAAAAAATTCGTCAACACGAATAAATCCTATCAACATAGCTGAGGATATTCTGAAAACCAATGACCGACACCTGTTCTGACAACAAGCGACCACTTCTGAAATTTTGATTCATGGAACCCTGAGATGCTACTGCAGCAACAAACTTGACAAAACAGTCCGCTGATCGGACATGAGAAAACCTCAATCAGTAACTCTGTGGGGATGATAACAAACTGAATCACATCATCATATGTATCACGGCGAGACCTTGATTGTCTGAAAAGACCTCTGAGCTTTAGAACTCCATACTCCTGTTGAGAAAACACACCTGAAAGCAAAAGGTTAACCAACCTGACTTATGTTTCAAAATGCGCATGTTTGACAATGGCGTAATATTCCATACAACATGGAAATGCTACATGTTTTCTGGAGGGATGCAAACATGATAATGCATGCAAATGCAAATGCAGGTTCAGGCTGCTGGGGAGCCCTGGTAAGCTTGCTTCATCACGGATGTTGAGGACAAATACCACCTTGTTGGGGAAGGAACGGGTATCACCAAGTATTCCGGCAAAATAAATGCCAGGACATACAACAAACTCTGCCGGGGAGAGCTTTAAACCTTCCATTTCCACTGGGAGGAAAGAAAACATTTGCTGAGGAGAGAACACTCCGCTGGGGGAAAACGACTCTCTTGGGAAATCTTAATCAACTCCCCTGGAAACAGGGAGTGACTCCGCTGGGGGAGAATGAACAACCCTACTGGGGATAATAACTGTCTGAGCACAGTTTACAACTCTCTGAAAACTAAACGACTCCGCTGAGGATAAGGAATCCTTTTGGAGAACCATCACTGTCTGAATACAGCTTACGGACTTTGGAGTTATCAAATTCTGCTGAGGGTAAACGACCCTGATGGGAAAAGTAAACCATCTGGCTACAGTTTACATACTCGGGACTGAGGATAGACATCCTGCGGCGAGCATTAATCTTGACCTTCTGGAGAACATCCTTTGGGATAAGCTGCGACTAGCTAGGGGAAATTGACCTTCCTTCAGTAAAGAACATCGTCATCTCAGCTTCAGGGAATGAAGCGCGACCTGCGTGGGGATTCACTTCACATAATGATCAAGTCTTTTCGTCGAGAGCCTCTGGTTAGGACTGCAATCTTCTGATCGTCCACTTCATATGGGCAAGAACCCTGCAACACCACAAACGAGACAAAACAAGTCTATACAATCAAATCTATTCAAGTTAGCTTTAGTGACATCATTTTCAGTCAATTCGAAGTTTTAGCAATTATTGGCAAGGGCCAACAACGTTATGCAACTACTAGTTTTATCAAAACATTGGCGTTTTTCACATACAAAACAGTAAAGAACAAGCATCAAATACTGAATAACATGTTTTATTGATTGGGCCCCTGAATGGGCAGAGTTTTGTACACTGGATGTAACTCCTGAAAAGAGGAAATTACGCACAACAAATATACAAGTAAGCACAGGAAGCATAAATACAGTGACAAATCAAATTTGCGCTTATGTCGACAACGGGGTGCAGACAATCATCATGAGCTGATCCTCTTATGACTCGCCTGACTCTGGCGCTTTCCCGGTATTCATCTTTCGGAAGATATTGTATCTGATAAACGAATCCCCAAAGTATTCTCCCAACCACCAAGCAATGCAATATCAGATTCGGACCGCAGTCATTTGCTTTTCAAATCCCTAACTTTTGCGTGAACCGCCCTTTGCGGGTTTTCAGTTCACCAGGATACCCTTTTTTGCCGAAGCCGCCCAGTGTAGGTTTTCGACTCCGCGGGTGTACATCTTTTTAATTTTATCCCTAATTTTTGCCCGAACCTTTTATTCGGTTTTTGGTTCGCCAGGATGCCCCATTTTTTCCTGGACTCTCTTTTTTCTGTCCAGCGGATCAATTTAAGCAAAGTATTTTTTAACTGCGTCCGAATTCACAGGAGACGGAAAGTCTTCACCATCCATGGTGGACAACAACAATGCTCCTCCTGAAAATACTTTTCTGATAACGTATGGCCATTCGTAGTTGGGGGTCCACTTGCCCCTGTGATCAGTTTGTGGCGGGAGAATCCTCTTCAGTACAAGGTCGCCCATCTGAAAGCTCCGAGGATGTATCTTCTTATCATACGCTTTCTTCATCCGGCTCTGGTACAACCGACCGTATGCTAGAGAAGTTAGCCTCTTCTCATCCATTAAACTCAGCTGGTTCAACCTGTCTTTTACCCATTCTGCCTCATCAAGTTGGACATCTCGTAATACCCTCAGGGAAGGAATCTCAACTTCCAGTGGTAACACCGCTTCCATTCTGTATACCAACGAGAACGGGGTTGCCCCGGTTGATGTGCGTACTGTCGTACGATAACCGTGCAAAGCGAGAGGTAGCATCTCGTGCCAGTTCTTATAGGTCACCAC
Source organism: Lathyrus sativus (assembly GCA_963859935.3). Taxonomy (NCBI): domain Eukaryota; kingdom Viridiplantae; phylum Streptophyta; class Magnoliopsida; order Fabales; family Fabaceae; genus Lathyrus; species Lathyrus sativus. The sequence continues at coordinate 513,422,169 of OZ012741.1, forward strand.
CATCTTCTGAACAATCTTCTTTATATTCTTATTGGCCGCTTCAACAGCGCCATTCATCTTGGGTCGGTAAGGAGAAGAATTGTGATGTTCAATCTTAAAATTCTGACACAACTCCTTCATCATCTTGTTATTTAAGTTCGATCCGCTCAGGGATTCCATATCTGCAAATGATATCTCGTTTGATAAACCTGGCTACCACCTGCTTGGTCACATTAGCATACGATGCCGCTTCCACCCATTTGGTAAAATAGTCGATTGCTACCAAAATGAACCGGTGTCCGTTAGATGCCGTCGACTCAATCTTTCCAATCATATCAATTCCCCATATCGAGAATGGCCACGGTGATGACATCACGTTCAGAGGACTCAGAGGCACATGGATCTTATCCGCATAAATCTGGCACTTATGACACCTCTTCGCAAACTTGAAACAGTCAGTTTCCATAGTTAGCCAGTAACCTGCCCGCAACAGCTTTCTCGTCATAGCATGCCCGCCAGCGTGTGTACCAAATGTATCCTCATGTATTTCCTCCATAAGCAACTTCGCCTCCTTCTCGTCTACACAACGTAGCAACACCAAGTCGTGATTCCTTTTATACAGGACACCGTCCAGATTTAGATAGAAATTACCAGCCAATCTCCTGAGAGTCTTCTGATCGCGACTGGATGCCCCAGCCGGATACTCCTTGTTCTTCAGGAAATTCTGGATGTCAAAGTACCAGGGCTTATCATTGGAAGCTTCGTCAATGGCAAATATGAATGCGGGCCTGTCAAGCCGAGAGATAACAATCCTGGGAGCCTCGTTCCAGAAGTTAACTTTATACATGGAAGACAATGTAGCCAGGGCGTCATCCATTTGATTTTCCGCTCTTGGCACATGATGCAATTCAACCTTGTTAAAGAAAGGCAACAATCTCCTTGCATAATTCATGTACGGTATCAAATTGGGCTGACGTGTCTCCCATTCTCCTTTCATTTGATTCACTACCAGAGCTGAGTCTCCGTATACGTCCAGGTGTTTGATTCGCAAATCAAGGGCTTCCTCAAGCCCCATGATGCAAGCTTCGTATTCGGCTTCATTATTGGTAACTGGAAAGGTCAATCGGGAAGTAAATGGGATGTGCGACCCATGTGGAGTAGTGATGATTGCCCCTATTCCGCTACCATAGGAGTTCACAGCTCCGTCAAAGATCAACTGCCACTTGGAATCCGTCTTTGGCCCTTCATCCGGCAACGGTTCTTCCTAATCTTTCATCTTTAGGTACATGATATCTTCGTCAGGAAAATCAAACCTCATCGATTGGTAGTCCTCAATAGGCTGCTCAGTAAGATACTCCGATAACACATTTCCCTTTATAGCCTTCTGTGAAACATACTGGATGTCATATTCGGTCAGAACCATCTGCCAACGGGAAATTCTCCCAGATAGTGCTTGCTTTTCAAATACGTATTTGATAGGGTCCATCTTCGAAATGAGCATGGTTGTATGATTTAGCATGTACTGCCTCAAACGCTTGGCGGCCCAGGCTAGCGCACAACAAGTTTTTTCGAGCATCGAGTATCGAGACTCACAGTCAGTAAACTTCTTACTCAGGTAGTATATCACATGCTCTTTACGCCCTGTCTCGTCATGTTGACCGAGAACACAACCCATACTCCCCTCAAGAACCGTCAAATACATAATCAAGGGTCTCCCTGCCACTGGAGGTATCAAAATAAGAGGCTCCTGCAAATACTGTTTTATTTTATCGAACGCCTTTTGACAATTTTCATTCCATGTCACAGCCTGGTCTTTTTTCATCAGCTTGAATAATGGCTGACACGTAGCTGTTAGGTGAGATATGAACCGAGCGATGTAGTTCAACCTCCCTAAAAACCCACGCACTTCTTTTTCTGTTTTAGGCGTCGGCATCTCTTGTATTGCTTTTATTTTCGCAGGATCAACCTCTATTCCTTTTTCGCTCACGATAAACCCCAGCAGTTTACCCGATCTCACCCCGAAGGTGCATTTGTTAGGGTTCAGTCTCAGCCTGAACTTCCTAAGCCTCTTAAACAGTTTCAGCAGATTCACCAAATATTCTTCCTCCGTCTGGGATTTGGCAATCATATCATCAACATAAACCTCGATCTCCTTATGCATCATATCATGAAAGAGAGTCGTCATTGCACGCTGATACGTTGCCCCAGCATTCTTCAATCCGAAGGGCATCACTTTGTAACAAAATGTTCCCCAGGGCGTAATGAAGGTAGTCTTCTCCATGTCTTCTGGCGCCATTTTAATCTGATTATATCCCGAGAAGCCATCCATGAAGGAGAATATGGAGAATTGAGCGGTATTATCGACCAGCACATCGACGTGAGGAAGTGGAAAATCATCCTTCGGGCTCGCTCTGTTCAAATCACGGTAATCTACGCACATTCTCACTTTACCGTCTTTCTTTGGCACTGGCACAATATTAGCGATCCATGAGGGATATTTTGTAATAGCTAGGAAACCAGCATCCCACTGCTTTTGAACCTCCTCCTTAATCTTCACAGCCATGTCTGGTCTAGTTCTTCGGAGCTTCTGCTTAACCGGCGGGAATTCTTCTTTTAGCGGCATACGGTGCACAACCATATCCGTGTCCAGCCCAGGCATGTCCTCATACGACCAAGCAAAAATATCACTGTACTCTTTGAACATTTCAACCAATCTTTGCTTGACGTCGCTCTGCAGCGCGGCCCCTATACGGATGTTCCTTTCAACCCCTTCCGACCCCAGATTGACGATCTCAATGACTTCCTCATGAGGCAGAATGATTCTTTCTTCTTGTTTTACCAACCAAGACAACTCTTCTGGAACATCGCCATCTTCAACAATCTCTTCTTCAGTCTAGAATACCGGGTGCTCAAAGTCGAAGTGAGTCATAGGCGGTTCATAGATGTAATCTGAAATAGTAATACTGCAAAGGAAATGGTTAAATGCTTCAAAATACATACAAAGCGAGTAACCACGTTGCCATTTTATTGTAAAAGTAAAAACAGGAAAAACAGAGATCACAATATTTGTACATAAAAAATGCCTTTTATTTAACGATTAAACAGTGCAATGTACATAACAGAATGGCCCTAAGCAAAATCACGATGCCCCGGGTAGGACACCGGATTGTTCAACAATTAAGAAAATAAAGCATTACTGTTTAGTTGTCACAGGAACAGTCTCCTGAATAGACCAATTGCAAAGCCCTTGTCCTGGCACGCTCGGCTGAATCCAGGCGTCCATATCACAGTCACTGTCTCCTTCTTCAGAATCTGAAACAGCGTTGATGGTCTCGTTATATACCCCACCAGCCGTAATTGTTATTGGTCCTCTGAAACGGGGTGCCCCTGCCGCTGGCGTTGATGATGAAGGTTGATACCCAAGCCCAAATCTGTCCATTTTCACGGGAATATCCAAAACCTTTCCCCAACCCTTGGTCTCACCGGTCTTCACTAGAGCCTGAGCCTCTTTGTATGACGATACTGCCACCTCTGATGCTTTACTCGGCCATGGAACTTTGTCCTTAATGCGCAAACCCTCAAAGGCTTGACAGGGTGTTTCATGGATTTCACCGTCGACTTCCACGTACTTGAATAACCACAAATGGCTGACCAGGATATCCTCCTCTCTACAAACTGTGACCACACTGTCCCCCACCATGTACTTCAACTTTTGGTGTAAGGTAGATGTGACTGCCCCAGCACCATGGATCCATGGTCGTCCAAGAAGACAGCTGTATGCTGGCTGGATGTCCATAATATAGAATTCCGTTTCAAAAACCTCCGGCCCCACTTGTAGAGGCAAAGTTATAGATCCAAAGACTGACCTCCGTGTACCATCAAATGCCCTGACTACCAAGTCACTAGGCGTACAAATGATCCCCCTGATGTCTAACTTCATCATTGCTTTCTTTGGGAGCACATTCAAGGAAGACCCGGTATCTACCAGCACATGGGACATGATTGTGCCCCTGCATTCAACTGAGACGTGCAACGCCATATTATGCTCTCTTCCCCTCAGGGTCAAATCAAAATTCGTAAATCCCAAACTATGGCCTGCATTCACGTGCGCCATCACCCCCTCCAACTGATTCACAGAAACATCTTGGGGTACAAACGACGTGTCCAGAATTTTCAATAACGCATCCCTATGAGCTTCGGAACACAATATCAGTGACAATATGGATATCTTCGACGGCGTTTGTTGAAGGTGCTCAACAATTTTAAAGTCACTCTTACGGATAAGACGCATAAACTCTTCTACATCTTTCAGTGACGTTTCTTTTTCATTCCTCTGCACTGGAACATTCTCATTCACTTTACCTTTACCTTTTGCCAATCGTTCAGCCTCTACCTCAGGCGATATAAAAATCCTCCCGCTCCTCGTCATTCCTCCAGTCCCGACGACATTGTCCACAACCTCAGCTGGTCGTTTAGTGATATCAATTTTCTCCCCATCACAATATGCTTCCAGCCCATAAGTCCATGGTACTGCCTTGGTACTCTCATAAGGGATTGGCCCTGCCTTTGTAACAGTGATTGTCGGCCGCCTGGCGGGCGCTGTTATAGTTATCGTTTTCCGTGGAATTGTCACCGTGGCAACATCACTTTGCTCATCAGCTAACACCTCTGCAGGTTTCTCAACTTCCGTTCTAGCAAATTGCAACGTTCCTTCATCTATCAAGGTCTGAATACCTTTCTTCAATTCATCACAACCCCCAACTTGGGTCCAACATTCTAGACAAAACTCATCGCAGCCCGGATACACACCTCCTTTCAATAACCTGCTCTTTACTTCCCACAATGGTGTTTTCAGTTCATCAACCTTCATGATCAGATTCAAACCCTCCTCAGTCAAAATAGCATTTGCCCCATGGTTGGACATGGGCTGTTGTACTATATTCGGACCTGCTTGCCCAAAATTTATTGCCTTGTTATCCAATAGATCCTGCACCTTATGTTTAAACGCGTGACATGCCTCTATGTCATGCCCGGGTGCCCCGGAGTGGAAGTCACAGTGCTTGTTAACATCATACCCATAAGGAAGGGTTGGTCCCGTGGGCGGCGCCAAGGTCCTCTTTACAACTAAATTCAGCCCCAATAGTGTCTGAAAGAGTTCCGCGTATGTGGAAGGAGGCGCTTCAAACACTCTTTTCGGCTTCGCATTCAGAAATCTTCTTTGGCCAGCATTCTGCCCCTGCTGCTGCTGAGGCTGCTGCTGTTGTTGCGGCGGTTGCTGTTGTTGTCTCTGTTGAGGAATCGGAATCGTGACACTAGCTATCTGCTGTGGCTGATTATACTGATGCCTTCCTCTGCCTCTGCCCCGGCCACCAAACACTGCACTAGAATCACCTTGACGACGACTAACAAATGCTTTTCTATTACCTCCCGACGAAGTAGACTCCCCAGCTTGGAACCTTCCCACCTTAATACTATTCTCAATCATTTCACCCATCAAGATCAGATCAGAGAAACTGCCCAACGCAACAGGAAACAACTTCTCGTAGAATATCCCCGTGAATGTTCCAATAAACATATCGTTCATTTCCTTATCCACTAGTGGAGGATGCATTCTTGCCGCCATGTCGCGCCACCTTTGCGCATATTCTTTGAAACTCTCCCCAGTTTTCTGTGACAAGCCTTGCAGCTGGACACTATTCGGTGCCAGGTCACTGTTATACTTGTAATGAGTCACAAACGCCTCAGCCAGTTGCTTCCATGTTTTGATCTGAGTGGGTTCCAACCCCATATACCACTCAAGTGACGGTCCGGATAGACTGTCTTGAAAGAAATGCATCAGCATTCTTTCATCATTCGAGTAAGCGGACATCCGTCTATAGTAAGAGCGAACATGCACCTTCGGACAAGTGTCTCCCTTATATTTATCAAAGGTGGGAGCTTTAAACTTTAGCGGTACCCTTAGGCCAGACACCAATCCTATTGTGGTCATGTCTAAACCAGAAGTACTCTGATTCACTACACCCTTCATTTGTTCCTCAAGCATCTTGATCCTCTGAACAGGATCCACAGGTCCATCCATACCCCTACCAGAGAAAGCATCTTCTTGTTGGTCTTCCATCCAATTAACATTCTCATTTCCGTGCCCATCATACCCATTGTTACGACCAAATCTAGTCTGATTCATCACAGGGCCCCGTCCTCTGTTACCATACCCTTGAGCGACCCCGGTAGGTCCAAAAGACATCATTCCAGCACCATTTCCGTTACCGAATCCACCGTAGGCCTGATTAGCATTACCAAATCCATCATGTCCGAAACCCTGAGCGTTGAAACCAAACTTCCCATCCTGGTTGACATACTCAAACCCCTGGTCGTTATAGCCGAATCCGTTGTTACCAAAGCCATTACCTCCATTATTATCACCGCCCAGATTGGCGTCTCCGAATCTAACGTTGTTAATGACAGTCTCATTACCAATTCCTGTATTACCATTCCCGGCGCCAGCGCCATTGTTCACATTCACAGCAGGTATATTCACCACAGGTGGAGCTACAGGTGTAGGAGTACCATCCCCATGAATGGTTTTAACACGTACAGAATTGTGGTCTTCGTTTCCATTCCCGACGTTTCTCGCCAGCAATGGCTGCACCAAAGTTTTCAAGTTTTCCTGTCCCTTCAGAATTGTCTCCATCGTCTGCATGAACAGCGCCAGCTTTTCACGCATCTCCTGCATCTCGCTTTGCATCTGGTCCATAACTCTTTTGCAGTTGGTACGAGTAGAGTATCGGTGAGGATGTTGACTTTCAATCCTGGAGAAACCTGGAGATGCAGGAAATGAGATACAGTTCAATAATCACCTGTAATGCAATATGAATGTGTATGCAAATGCAACCTGTGTCTGTGCATTAGGGAATATCACTCCCCGATTCTAGTGCCAATGTGCCAGTGCGGTGACAGTGATAGCAATAAGAAGCTCGAAACCCAATCATAGAAAAGCATCTCATACATTGCAGAAAATCCCATCAAGTCAGGAATACAATATTAATGAGCATACAACAAGAAGGCATGACCTCAACCAACAGTCCGGTGATGGCCAGCACAATGCAAATAAAGCATACACATCAATACATGAGATAGTCAAGTGCAACCATACGCCTGGTACTCCTCTAATAATCTCTTAGTCTCAGGATGATTTGGTTGAGTAAGAAAACCCTCGACAAGTAGATCTCTTCGCTTGAGAACACGTCGTAAATCACCAATAGATTCCTCCCATGGCCCTTCTCCAAAGCGGTCCTCTAACTTCCGCTTCTGAGACACAGCCTCCTTCTTGCACTCGATGGCTTTGTTCAATGAGTTCTGAAGACTATATCTTGTCATAACCTCCTCTTCATACTTTCTCTTGCTAGCCTTCAACTGATCTTCGAGTTCAGAAATTTGCTGTTTCAATTTGTCTTCCCTCTTTTTATTGTTGGTTAGAGTAACATTCCACATTATGTTGCACGAAGCAATTTTCCGGTAGGCGGCATCAAGTGACTTCTTCTTGAACTCTAACATATCATGAGAGCTTCTGAATTCTTTTCCCAGGCGTTCATGTTTCTTTGTCTCTTCTGTCAGTTCGGCACCTAGCCTGTTTACCAACTCAGTCTGCTGTTGGAAGGAATACACAACTTTGTTCTTCTCACTCCGGATTTGAGCCAATTCCTTCTCTAACTCTTCATTGATCTTTATCAAGTCTTCTTTTTCTTTCACAACCCGCTCATAGACCTCGATAGCCACAGTAGTCGGTTCCTCAACTGGAATGGGAACAGGACGTGATACTACTGGGAAAGGCATCTGCACCTGTCTTACCCTCTCTTGAATCCACACCTTGTAAGGCATATAAGCTTGACAATCATTCTTGCCTAGCAATGGTTTCCCTCTTCTGCAGATATGATTCCAAGCATGCTGAAGCTTGACTAGTAATTCCCCACTCAGGTCACCAGTGAAATACAGAGATTCCTGTATTTCTTCTTCCTTCGGTGGACTCTTCAAAGCATACCCAAACTGTCGAACCAATAAAGATGGGTTGTAGTTGATACATCCCTTCCTTCCAATTAGAGGAACGTTGGGAAACCCGGGGCAACTGAAGATAATCTCTGACCCCAATAAATCTCTGTCGAACCAGACAATGTCTTCTGAAGAAAGTCCCATTAGACGCTCAGACCATTCAGCTGTATGTGCAGATTCAACAAAAGGACCCTTCTTGGGCAGATGGCTCTCAAACCACATATTAAGCAAAGGTACACAACAATGGACATTTTTCCCCCTTCTGTTTTCATTCTTATAATGCAAGGAATGATAGAAATCTCCGATCAAGGTAGGCACCGGGTTGCCTACAGCAAACAAGTGGAATGCATCCAAATCAACGAACTCAGGCAGATTAGGGAACAATATAATCCCATAGATGCACAAAGCAAGAACAGCGTTAAACACGATCCAGCAACCACTTTTGGCATATTCTTGAGCTTTGCCAACCAAAAACTTGAGAGAAAACCTAGAAACTCCATGCCAGGAGGTCAACAACAACTCTGCAGGATCCATATGCAAGGGAACAACTAAGTCTTCCAGCTTAGGCTTAGCATTACAGTGAATGAAGGGCACTCTGTTCTGAACTGGTAACTCTAGAAACTCAGCGTACTCCTCCATGGTTGGAGCCAAAATGAAGTCCTGGAACATAAAACACCTCAAGGAGGGATCATATAACTGCATCAATGTATATAACCCATTCAGCTCATATGCGGTTGGTCTGCAAACCAAACTCAGCAGCTTCCCATGACCCCTTCTAAAACCTCTCTTCACATCATCATCCGCTAAGGAAATCAGACCCAACAGAGAAGTCACATCAGGGGTAGGCAACTTGTACGCAACTGTCTTCCTCAAAGTACTCATAATAACAGATAGAAGTCCGGAACACTAGAATCGGGAAGTATGAAAATGCACCTGCAGCACAGACACACGTTAATGATATGCACATGATGATGCAAACAATGCAATATGCAAGCAATGCAACAAGGGATCACGTGCCCCTGGCTGAGAAATCCAATCCACAATATTGGCCTCAAATAAACCCACACACTGCTCAAGACCATCCACAATGCTCCAACCCGGTCTCTGACAGACCCAATAACACTGTCCTCAAATATCACACCACTGAATCTCAATCAAGAACACCGGTAATCTGGAGGTCAAGTTACCTGCATGTCCCAACCCCTCTCACAGGTAGGTGTCCTAATAACTAACACAAGGTACAGCATCCTATGCGGTCGTCGGTGTCACAGACTTTCAAGACTGATGATACGATACCCAGAAGGTGTGGCATCATCATGTCCTGAAGAGGCCTCACTTAGCCAACTTCCAAATGATCGGTCCCCGGAGTCGACAATCCAACTAACCAACAACCCCCTCAACCCAAAGGGTTGAAAAAGAAGTCAACCAGAAGAACCTCGTCCAAGCGTGGATTTCATGAGACACTAGTGCCTGCAAAGCAAGCACGCGCCCACTAATTTCCACTCTAATTCTAGGTGCACTCAAGCCCAGGTCCGGCTTATCTCTCAATCATAGAACCCCCTCATACCCACAGCAATAATCACAATAAAATAATGCTGAAGGTAAATGACTGAAAAGTAAATCCATACAAAACCCACGACGGGAAAACAAGCGCTAGGATTGACTCGCGTAGGGGACCGTTGGAATCCCCAGCAGAGTCGCCAGCTGTCACTACTGCGAAAATCGGCGCCGGCTGAACAGAAGAGTCGCCACCGTGCGTTATTTATCCCAACGGAGGGAAAGGAAACGCTCAGAGTAAACCTACCGCAAAGACGGGAAAGGAATGGTCATCGCAACCAAATCCTGGATTCGGGAGTCGTTTACGCAAGGGGAAGGTATTAGCACCCCTCACATCCGTCGTACTCGACGGGATCCACGCTTGTTTTCTAGTACGGATTGTTATTCTATCTATTCTACAGGTCTGGGGTTAAAAGAAAAGAAAATGACTCGGCAAAGTATCGCACTTTATGCCTACGTATTCCCGTCTGTAACGAGAAATTAGAGTCAACGTAGTTCGCCTACCTACGGGAAAGGAGGGGAAGGTTGCTCGCTAGGATATCACATCCTATGCCTACGTACTTTCATACAGGATGAAAGATCAGAGCAAACGTAGTTCGGGCTACGGAAGACACAGATTTGTCTGACTGTATTTTATCCTTCTGAAAAAGGTTTTCTCCTGATTACGGGTCCAAGCGAACAAAAATGACTTTTTTGATTGGTTTACAGTCTTTTACGCAAGAATTGTTTTTTTATTGATGTTTGAAATGTTATTTGTGTTTTTGCATGATTTTTGAGATGAAAAAAGAACTCTAAAACCTAGGGTTTGAAATGGGAATCAAAATCTACCCTAATGTTGTCATGCATGGATGAGAGCCTAATGTCTGTCATATTTCTCTCTTGCGTAGAGAGAAACAGAGATCCTAGGGGATAGACGGAAAGGAAACAACATATATACAGTAAAGCAGTAAAATGCATGAATGCAGCAATACAAGCGAGGCAAGGGAGTCCCACTCAACCTCGAACCTAGAAAACAATAGGCAAAGTGAAACAACTTCACTTCCACCCTATGGGAAAATTAACAAACAATACAGCAAAGAAAATAAACCCCAAAACCAGCTCTGACAGCACACCAGCTCCTACCACAGCAGCTCTGAAAAACAGCAAACTCCGACAGTTGATAAACAACAATCTTCCAATGAAGCCCAAAGTCAAGCTCCAATGATATCCAAGCTACAACAAGCTTCCATCTCCAAGAACTCACCCAGCTTAAGCAAGCACAGAATCTCAAACAATTGACAGCATCCGACAGCAGATAGCCCCAAACAGCCGTAAACCCTAGCTTTAACAGCTGCACAGTTTTGACATGAATAATCTTCATCTTTGTAAATCTTTGATCTTCATCTCTATCTTCAATGGCTTCTTTCTTCAAGGCAAGCTCTCCTAGATGATATTCACTTAACAAGATGAGTTGAATGTTAAACAGTTCATTGACTACCAAAGGAAGCCTACAAACAGTTTAACATTATAGAAGAGTGGTTCTCTCAAAGTTCTACCTCTAAGGTAAGGCCACTTATCCCTCCAAAGGATGGAGGTGAATACCATAGAGGGACTTCAGGTCATAGAGAGGAATGGAAGCACACGAAGCTATCCATGTTTGTACAACAAAATTCAGTCTATTCTAAGGCTCTGCTTATTCCTATTATTTCCTATGTCTTTAAAACATCTTCAATCCAAGCAATCTTCATGCACAAAGATTTGATTATTATCCTCAACCTTCTCCTTTGATGTCTTCATGCTCCACAAGCTCAAACCAAGCCCCATACCCCAAATAAAAGCCCAAAAGCCCAAGCAAACAAATATAAACCCCAAGTGGGAACACCAAACAAACACTCCATTTGTAAAAATATACTAAAAATAGTAATATAGTAGTTGAAAGTCTAAGATTTATTCTAAGGGGATTTCTATATCTACCCTATATACCCTATATGTCCCATACCCTAATTCATGCTAAAAACCCCAAAAAGAAATTGTTATAATGCACCTATGTTGAGTTTGAACCCTAATTATACTAACCTAATGTTCTATAATCAAAACTAATCAAGATTAATCCACATAAATGTGGCATAAATCCAGGGGGAACTTAATGTTTTAATATAACTACCACAAAAAGAATGGAATCAAAATATGAATTTAAATGACTAAAAAAAATTCACCAAATAATATGTACAAACAAAATGAAAATAAAAGCAATTAAATGTGAAAATTCACCATAAATGGAAAAGTGATTAAAATACTATTTTTATTTTCTCATAATTTTCTTGAGACAATTATTAAAATGAGGGGAAAAATCCCATGTCAAAATGATTATTTTTGGGTTTAATATGAATTATTTTGTAAACTATATACAAATGATATGAAAATTAAAACAAAATTAAAGCAGGGGGTGGCAAAAGCAAATATTTACAATGCAGGAACTACATTGGGCCCAGGAGGGGGTGCAGACAGCAATGCGCTGGGCCCAGTCTGATAATTCAGAAAAACAAAAAAACCACAAAACAAACAAACTGAGGGGGGGTGCGAATAGCAGGTATCTCGCTTTGTTATTTCGTTTGGGCTTCCAATGGGGGGTGTGAGCAGCAAATCTGCTAGGCCCAATCCAAATTCCATACCAGGGGAAGGGATGCTTATGGAAAATAGGGGGGATGCTCAGTAATCTTGCGCAATGGGCCTAAGGCCCGAGTTCCATTCATACTCAGCCTAACAAAACCCTAACCAAAACTTCTCCTCCCTTCAATCCAACCACTGTTCATCTTCTCCAGAAAAAACCCTAAACGGCGTATTGTGACTCTCTCCATACACACAGAGTCCTTCAATCAAACTTCGCTCATCAATCCAACACACCCTACGTCTCAACCCTTCAGTTCAACTTAATCCTGATCTGAGCTCGCCTCACAAAATCATTCAAACTCTCACTAAATGTCATGACCTAACTCCATTCAACACCTAACAATCACAAAACCTAAATCTCCAACTAACTAATCAGCCATGGACGCGTAATGAGTTAAGGAAGAAGAAACGAACTTGGAGAATCTGATGAAGAAGATGGATGAGGATGGCGAAGTTCCAAACGCGAGAGGATCTACAAATCGAGGAAGATCAGGGACGTAGCTGAAGATTCTGGAAAGAAAACTTGGACGGATGAAGCTTTGGGAAGAGCGTTGAATTTCTGGAAAAAGACTCAAGAGCACGATGAAGTTTTCTGAGGAAGACGATGAAGATTTTCTGGAATTCGAGGATCGGGATGAAGTTGCTCATCAAATGTTCAACGATGATTCTGATGAAGAACTGTAAAAATCTGCTATGAATGTTCTTTGAAGTTTCTTGTGGATCTGGAACGGAGGATGATGAACACCATGATGAAGTTGGTTGAAAATCCGTTCATGGATGCATATGGATCTGGAGAAAGTATGAACATAAGTGCAGAACGATGAAGATTATTTGATTCGTTTGATTTTTCTGGAAAAACATCTTGAATGGGATGAAGGCGCTTGAAGAAGATGGTGGTGATCTAGGAATTGATGGAGAAAAATGATGGAGCTGGCAAAATCTGCACTTTCTGGTGGATTAACGGTCTCCGGCGGTTAGTTGCGGTGGAGGAAAGTGTTTCCGGCGACGTCTCCGGCCGTTTGCATGGCCGGCGGCGAGGGTTCCGGCGAGGGGGCAGGTGGCGTAGAGGGTGAAGGATAGGAGAACACGTGTGGCTGAGGGAGAAGGAGAGGGAGACGCGTGGAAGGGAAAGAGTGAGTGGGGTGAAACGTGGAACGCATGCAGAGAATGAGGTGGAAGAAGTCTTGGACGTACGCGTGGCAGTGCTCTTATACTGCCAAGTGGCGCTTGCGAAAATGGACCTTAAACTGGGCTTGATCTGGATAATTGGATAATTGTGGCCCAATAAGACTAAACCTGATTAAACTCTAAAACAAAATTAAAACTGAAAATTAAAACCTAATTAAACTTAAAACAAAAATTAAAAATCAAATCCTAATTAATCTATTATTAATCCTAATTAACTAAAGTCGAAAATTAAAAAATAAAACCTAATTAATCAGAAAAAATATTTAATATCTAAAAAAAATCTAATTAATTCTGAAAAAAACAAATAAACTCTAAAAAAAACTAAAACAATTAATCCTTTTTTAAAGAAAACCATTCTATTACTTTTGAAAAAAACAATAAAACTCTAATAATATCTAAAAACATTAATATCTATCTTTTAAAAATCTATTCTCACTTAAGAAAAGATAGTATCTATTTATATCTATTAAAATTTATTAAAAGGAAAATAGTATCTAAAAATTTATTTAAAAAATCTATTAAAAGGAAATTGATCTCTAAAATTTTAAAATCTGTTAAATCTCTAAAAAAGGGAATATCTATTTTAAAAACTCTAAAAATTATTTTAAAAAAATCTACTAAATTCCTAAAAAGAAAGAATATCTATTTAAAACCCTAAAAAAAAAATATATAAAAAAAATCTCTTAAATTCTATAAACCAAATACCACCCTATTTATTATCTAAAAAATCTATTAAATGCATTAAAAATCTAGAAAAATACAAGAAAAATCATAAAAAATGCCAGGAGGCCGATTAAATCGATTATAAAACGATTGCACAACCCTAATGAAACCCGGGCACTGAGATGGCCTAAAAACACAGGGAACGATCACCCATTCTCAAAACCCACTTATTCAAACCGGCCTGAACTGCCTGAAACGCCAGGGGCTGCGATCCCAATAAAATCGATCTGACTAAGAAAGATGCAATGCATGCAATATGCGAATGCGAATGCAAAATGCGTTGAAACATAAACCAGATATGGGAACCGGTTGGTCAAATTTTAGGGTGCAACAATATCTATTTTATCTAACATTAAATCTGAGTATTTCAGAACATTTGATAAGTACACTCTATAAAAGAAACTCTGAGACTCTCAGATCATTTGACAATTATCAAACTCTGACTCTGAAATTTACAAGACACTCTGACTCTCAAATGTTAAAAGAATAATCAAGATCTAACTCTGAAAATTACTCAAGACAAAAGGGAAGTTTCTATTCCTTATTTGTATTTAATTCAGGGGGAGATTCATCATCTCAGGGGGAGTTATAATTATCATATTTTCAATTAAACAAAATTTCTGATGTTTTTGTCATCATCAAAAAGGGGGAGATTGTTAGAACACAGATTGGTTCTTAATAATATCTCTATGTTTTGATGATAACTATTATGAAATTTTGTAATTAAGAATTATATACTATAAAATTTGCTTGAGAGTTTTTACTGCAGATAGTAAAGGAATAAACACTCCAGAAGCAAATCAGAATTTAACATAAGAAATTAGCTAGACTCTGAAGCGCCAGATGCATTCATTAGAAGATTCTGATTGCTGCCAACAGAAGATCCTGAGCGTATCCTCCAGAAGATTCTGAAGCAGAAGCTCCAGAAGAATCTGAAGCAAGTCAGAAGCATCTGAACCAAAGGAGAATTTTGTATGAAGAGTTTTTCAAAGCATAGTTTCTACAGAAGATTCTGAAAGTACTAAAGCTGTCAGTACTGAAGATCTGTCTCAAATATGCTCTGATCTTAAACACGCTAAAAGCACACCTGCTGCAGAAGACTCTGATTCAGCAAAACTCTAATCATCATCAGAAGGCTCTGATCTAATTAGACTCTGATGAATTTGTTGAAAACTGAAGAAGAATTATTCAAAGATTATATCCGTTGGAATGATCCAAACGACTCTTTCCTTATTTATGCTAGACACAAGAACACAGACAAAAAATGATTTTTATGTGCTTTCTTCTTCTAGGAAAGGTCACTTGATGTGAAGACAAAAAGGCTCAGACCTTTTGGACACTCTTTTCAACGTGAAGCTCACCTTGGATCAGCTGCCTATAAAAGCAAGACTTCACCCAATTTCTTCAGTTGACGTTTTATCCAAAAAGAAATCAACATTCAAGCTCTCATACTATTCATATTTTTTCTAAGAATTAATTTCTTTGTTCTTAATAGTTAAGTGAAAAATCACAGTTGTGATAAAGCTTTATAGAAGCAATCTTAAACACTTGTATTTGTATTACATTTGATTGTAAATCTTAAGAAGATCCAGTTAGGATCAGTAGTTCTTGAGAAGACTTTGAACAGTTGTTCTTAGTGCTTACTATTGTAATCAGTTGATTAAATAGTAGATTAAGTCCTTGATTGAGAAAAGCAAATCACTCTAGGAAGGGTGGACTGGAGTAGTTGAGTTCAACGAACCAGGATAAATATACTTGAGTTTTTATTTCTAAGTTTTAATCTTCATACTTATTCAACCCCCCTTCTAAGTATTATCTCACCTACAGTAAGAAGTTCGGGAATATTACGTCTTTGTTGATGTTCTATGAATCGTCTTCCCAAGTGTAGGAAGCGCTCAAGTTCGGCGATTGTTGGTAGCAAATTTTCGCTTTGAGAGCGAGTAATTGGCATACAATCAACGGACGAGTAAAAGGGGAATAAAGTAGTTAACCTAGGCTATACGGCGTAACAGAGTTCAACACTATTGACTAAACAAATCCCCGGCAACGGCGCCAAAAAACTTGATCGCGACTTTCTGAGTCTAACTGAACTAACTGCAAGTGCACAGTCTATCGCGTAGTAATAAAAATATCGATCCCACAGGGACTCGTAGTCAATCTAGTGTTATCGAGTGTTACTATGTTTAGCTAGGTTGGCATGAGGTTCTAAGGAATTTAATGCGGAAGTAAAGGCTAAATTTAAAGAAGAATTATTTGGTTAAAGAATAATAGTAGGGGACCTCAGCATGTAATACTTTAGTTTTCGGGGATTCGACACATCGCTGGTGCAGTTTAGTCTTAGCAAATGGTTTTTCAGGAGAAAAATAATCGTTTAAAGACCTTTGTCTCACGTTGGTTGTTGATGCTAGTCGTAACTCTAAGGCGGAATGTATGCTTTTGCTATCCCATTCGGGGTTAAAATCACTTTTTGAAAACGACTAAGTTCTGATTTCTTTTAAAGCGCTTTCGCTGTGTTTAAAATAAATGCCTAGTTTTTACTATCTGGTCCGAACCCTGTTGCACCCCAAATTTTGACCAACCGTTTCTCACAATTTGGCTTGTGTTTCATTTCATTTCGCATTTGCATCTGCATACCGCATACATTGCATTTTTTAGCCGGATTGACCTTATCGGGATTACAGCCCTTTTCTCGCGCCTCAGACAGTTCAAACCAGTTCGAATAAAGAGGATTATTTCGGAAGTGGTGCTCTTCCCGGTGTTTTCAGTCTATGCTTTTGTTTTGGGGATATTTTGGCGTCCGCCATTTTACCGTTTATTTTGCTGTATTCTCGCATTTTTAGTCACCGATTTAATTTTCTAGATTTTTAGCATAGAAATTAGACTTTAAATTGTTTTTTAGATTTAATTTCCTATTTTGAGAATATTTTAGATTTCTAGATATTAATAGTTTTGAATAATATTCTAGATTTAATTTCTTTTTAGAATATTTCCTTTTATAGAATATTTTAGAGTTTAAGGGAGTATTATTAGATTTTAAATAAATGTTTTGAGTGATTTTCTATTTTTAGAAAGTTATTAGATCTTTTAATAGGTTTTAAATAGGTGTTTCTATATTTTATAATTTAATTGATTGGTGTTTAGATTCTAAATAGATTTGTTAGATTTTTAGATATTAATTCTTTTTAGAATATTAGAACATTAATTGTTTAGAGTCTATTAGAGTTTTTTTTAAGAAATTAATTCTTAGAGCAACTTTAACGCATAGTTGTTAAACTAAAATTTTGTATAGCTTACGTTAGGAATAAGGAATTTGCATTATAGTAGAGCTGACATGGCATATGAGATGCTCTAAAACTAGTTTACGTGCTCTACATAAGCAACATACTCTAACTCATTATTTAACAAAAATAATAGATTTTTATTAATTATTTAACATAAATAATAGATTTTTATTAACCATTTAATACCAAGTTTTAATTCCTTATTATTGTAAATATTTCACCGATAG
Source organism: Lathyrus sativus (assembly GCA_963859935.3). Classification (NCBI taxonomy): domain Eukaryota; kingdom Viridiplantae; phylum Streptophyta; class Magnoliopsida; order Fabales; family Fabaceae; genus Lathyrus; species Lathyrus sativus. Next base: position 513,439,819 of record OZ012741.1, read on the forward strand.
AATTAAAAGTTCTATTTACAATGTTGCAACTACATGCTTTAAATAAGAGAGAATAGAAACCCTAATGGGTTTTGACTAATGGGTCTCATTACTAATACTACTAATTACTATTTACAGTCTAATATTTACAACACTCCCCCTCAAGCTGGTGAATGGATATCTATCATTCCCAGCTTGCAAGTAAGTTGTTTGAATCTTTCTGGTGGTAAGCCTTTTGTTAACACATCTGCGAGCTGATGCCCAGAAGGAACGTAAGATGTAGTTATCAACCCACTATCCAACTTCCCTTTGATAAAATGTCGGTCAATCTCAATGTGTTTAGTCCTGTCATGCTGAACAGGATTATGAGCAATACTAATAGCCGATTTATTGTCATAAAACAATTTCATAGGGCCTTCACACCGTATCTTCAAGTCTTCTAGAACTTGTTTCATCCACAATAGTTCACAAATTCCTAGTGCCATAGCTCTAAATTCTGCCTCGGCGCTTGATCGAGCAACTACACTTTGCTTCTTACTCTTCCAAGCTACAAGGTTACCACACAGAAAAGTACAATAGCCTGACGTAGATCTTCTATCACTCACTGAGCCGGCATAATCTGCATCAGTGTAAGTCTTCATAGCTAAATTCTCACCTCTTTTAAACAAAAGTCCTCTCCCTGGAGTTGCTTTAAGATATTGTAGGACGCGGTCTATAGCCTGCAAATGTCTCACCCTCGGATCATGCATGAATTGGCTCACCACACTGACTGCATATGCTAAATCTGGTCTAGTGTGTGCCAAGTAAATCAATTTTCCCACTAATCTCTGATATTGACCCTTGTCAACTTTGTCACTTTCCTCCTCAAAGCTTATCCTGTGATTTTGTTCAATGGGAACACTTGCAGGTTTGCATCCAAGTTTGCCAGTTTCCTGCAAAAGATCAAGAACATACTTCCTTTGAGAGATAAAGATGCCTTGCTTTGAGTAGGCTACCTCAATTCCCAAGAAATACTTGAGTTGTCCAAGGTCTTTCATCTCAAACTCTGCCGATAATTTCTCTTTGAGCAAATGTCTCTCAGTCAAATCATCTCCTGTAACAATAATATCATCAACATAAACAAGAAGTACAGTCAATTTTCCTTCCTGTGAATGTTTAAAAAATAAAGTGTGGTCTCCTTGACTTTGCTTATAGCCCAAACACACCATTGCCTTTGTGAATCTTCCAAACCATGCCCGAGGGGACTGCTTTAGTCCATATAAGGCTTTCTTCAATTTACACACCTTGTTAGCTTCATTTGTTATGCCAACACCCGGTGGAATCTCCATATACACTTCTTCCTCTAAGTCTCCATGCAAGAATGCATTTTTAACATCAAACTGTTGCAATTCCCATCCACATGAAGCAGCAAGAGATAGTAAAATTCGAACAGTGTTCATTTTTGCCACTGGGGCAAATGTCTCCTCATAATCAATACCATATGTTTGAGTATAACCTTTTGCCACTAGTCTTGCCTTGTACCGATCAAGTGTGCCATCAGATTTATACTTTACGGTATAGATCCATCTGCATCCAACCGACTTTTTGTCTCTTTGCCTTTCAATAATCTCCCAAGTACCATTTTTTTCAAGTGCTCTCATTTCCTCATCCATAGCTTGGACCCAATTTCTATTTTGCAATGCTTCTTCAACTGATAATGGGATTTTCACAGAATCAACAGCTGCAATAAAACTTTGATATTGTGTGGAAAGATGTTTAGTGGAGACATATTGAGAGATAGGGTGTCGATATAAGGAGGGACAAGATCTTTTATCCTTCCTCAAAGCAATGGGTAAATCAACTGGATTAGTGTCACAAGTATCAGAAATAGAACAATCATCATTTGAGGAATCATTTTCAGTACTTACCTCCGGTTCAGACGATTGAATTTGTTTCTGGAGAAGGTCAGATTTACTTCTTCTCTGATATACTAGAGTTGGTGCTGAAGGTGCTGATTCCTGTGGAACATAAGGCATTGAAGGACCAGGAACAATTACTGACTCAGATTCAGGTGTTGAACTAGGACTCAAACTCAAACTAGGTGACAACTCGGGTTCAAGAGAGGGAACACTGATAGGTGTTCTCGGGAGGCTAGGACCAAGGATCAGAAACTCGGACTCAGACTCTAAGTCACTCATGTTCTCCCCCTGAGACTGAGAATGAGTGAAGTATGACACATTTTCATGAAAGGTGACATCTTTGGAGACAAAGAATTTCCGACTCGGAGGATGATAACATTTGTACCCTCTTTTATTGGGTGCATAACCCAGAAAGATACATCTGACAGCACGGGGATCCAACTTGTTGCGATATTGTTTGTGAACATGAACAAAAGCAACACAACCAAACACGCGAGACTCAAGATTATGTAAGATAGGAACAGAGGGAAAACGTGAGAGCATAAATTGAGCAGGACTAATATTACCTAACACTCGAGATGGGACCCGATTAATCAGATAGGCAGCAGTAAGAACTGCCTCCCCCTAATAAGAGGTGGGAACAGACATTTGAAACAGGAGAGATCGAGCAACTTCAAGTAAATGAAGGTTTTTTCTTTCTGCGACACCGTTTTGTTGTGGGGTGTCAACACATGTGAATTCATGAAGAATGCCATGTTTACTAGTGAAGTTGGAGAAGGTATGATTGACATATTCTTTACCATTGTCAGAACGAACTCTTTTTATACATTTCCCAAATTGTGTTTGTAGCATATTATAAAATTGGATAAATATTTGTGGTACTTCAGATTTAGTATTCATCAAGAAAATCCAAGTTACCCGAGTACAATCATCAATAAATGAAACAAACCATTTTGCACCAAAAATATTAGAGGTAGGGGCAGGTCCCCAAACATCAGAATGAATCACATCAAAAGGTTCAGCACTTTTATTAAAACTGGAAGGAAAAGTTACACGATTGTGTTTTGCCAACTGACAAACATCACACTTAAAAGACTCAACAGAATGGTTTAAAAAAAATGACGGAAACATAGACTTAATGATATAAAATGGAGGGTGACCGAGACGCTTGTGCTGAAGCCAAATGTGTGAGGCTGAAGAGGAAGACTGAGACTGGAGACAGGAGGACAACACCTTTGGATGGTCATCAGAGAAGTAGTATAACCCTTCCTTTTCCTTAGCAATTCCAATCGTCTTCCCCGTGGTAAGGTCCTGAAAAATACAATGGGACATAAAAAACGTTACTTTACAATTTAGATCACGGGTAAGCTTATGGATGGAAATCAAATTGTGGGAAAGTGTGGGAACATGAAGCATAGATTGCAATTGAAATGGAGGTTGCAAGTCAATATTTCCAGTGCCAACAACACAAGCATGAGAGCCATCAGCAACAGTGATATAAGGAATACTTGAAGGTGTGGTATAAGAGCATAATAATGTGGAATCAAATGTCATATGATTAGTAGCACCAGAGTCAAGAATCCACGCATTCTTAGGGATATTACCACAAACAGTAAAAGATCGGGAACACAAACTCTTACCAGTAACTGCTAGAGACCCAAAACCAGAAGGCTTACTCATGGAGTCAAGCATAGACTTCAACCGTTCCACGTCATTCTGGCTGAAGGAGGAAAGATTAGTTCCCTCTTTTTCAAATCTGTCAGTATCATGGGCATGTGTGACAACATGTGCCTGATGCTGGTGCATGTTGCGAGAACTACCTCCTCGGCTAAGAACCTGTTCCCTTCCATGTAGTTTGAAACACCTATCCTTTGTATGCCCTGATCGGTTGCAATGCTCACAATAGAATTTGTCACGACCATTCTTAGATGATGACGATGGTGGTCCTTGTCTTGTTGTTTTTCTAGCTACTAGTGCTGACACATCCGAGGCTGTTCATGAAGCATAGTTTGACGACGGGTCTCCTCACTACGAACAGTGTAAAAAACTTCATTAAGATCAGGAAATTTTTCCTTACCCAAAATCTGCACCCGAATGGGGTCAAATTCAGCATTAAGGCCGACTAAGAAATCAAAGATCCTATCCCGCTCAACAACAGTATTCAAGGTGGCAGTATCCTTGCTGCACTCCATCTTCAAATTCTGATATTGATCCAACTCAATCCAAAAACCATTGAGAACTCCAAAGTATCGTTGACCGAAAGACTTCCCTGCTTAGTGTTGAATATTTTCCTCTTTAAATCATAACAAGCAGACATATCTTGTTTCATGGAATAACTTCGACGAAGATAATCCCAAACTGCCTTTGCACTTGAGAGATACATGCAATTTCTACTAATTTCTGGAGATATGGAGTTCCAAAGCCAAGTAATAATAGCAGAATCATCTTTATCCCAGGAAGAGAAATTAGGAGCAGTAACCAGAGGAGGATTGCCTTCAATATGATCTAGCATGTCACAACATTTTAGAGTGTGTCTGATGAACTGAGACCATTGAAAATAATTTTTTTTGGTAAGCCAGTGACCTTTTTAAACGACAAAATCCTTAGCATTAAATGGGACTGGTGGATTTGTGGGAGGTGGAGGCGGAGGTGGTTGTTGGTTAATAATCTCGGCCATTGAAGGGACAATCGAGAGGAACAAACAGCAGATATGTATTGAATCACAAAGAAAAAATACAAAGAAACCAAAAAACAAGCAGTAGGGTTGCAATAGAACTGCAATAGAATGAAAAAACAACAATGATCCAAACACCCAAAAAAAACTGCAAGGATGACCGGCAGTGAAAAAAAGAAAAATAAAACACCGTTACAACGGCGGCTAGGGTTTATGCGGAAGCGAGACCCCCAAAAAACAGGAGCTGTGATACCATATTGTAAAATATTTCACTGATAGAATTAAAAGTTCTATTTACAATGTTGCAACTACATGCTTTAAATAAGAGAGAATAGAAACCCTAATGGGTTTTGACTAATGGGCCTCATTACTAATACTACTAATTACTATTTACAGTCTAATATTTACAACACTTATAAACAATCACCATTGAAGTAAAAACTTCTTAATTCAATTTTAGATTGCTTAAATCCTTCATGTCAATTTGGACCCACGTAAAATAACTTAGTTCATCCAATTTAGTTGCTCCCATTAAAGATGCTCTTAGATGTTAATTAGATTTTGATCAGTTTTAATTAAGATTAATTAGCTTTGATTAAGTTTAATAGGTTAATTAGCCAGCTTTTAATGTTTAGTCCAGATTTTTAATCCACTTTCGTTTGGTATTAATTAGCCTTAATCATCTTTTTAATCCATTAGTTGCATGTCATTAGTTTAGTTAATAATCAGTTTAATCAATTCTTTTTCATCAGCTTTATTAACCTTCATTTAGAATTAATTGTCAATCTTAATCATCATTAATTGAAGTAATTGAGTCAGTTAATTGAAGTCATTAAGCCAATTCGTGGGCCAAGTGTCAGTTTTTGGGGGCCCAGTCCAATTCTGCGCCACATGGCGCTATTTAAGAGCGTCTCCCTCTCTCTTTCCTCTCCTAATGCCCACTTATCCCACTCACCACCACCATGCCCTACACGCTGACACATCACCTTGCCACCCACTCCCATTGTGTGCCACGTCTCCCTCTCCCCACGTCCTGCCACCTCACACCACATGCATGCAAACACAAATCACCATTTGCTGGAGAAATCACACGGCCAAAACTCGCTGGAAAAATATCGTCGGAGAAGGCCACCATCACTGGAAAACTCGTAACTACTCTCATCAGTTTTCCAGGTTTCTCATCCATGTGCATCTGTTCAGCAAAACATCTCCAGAATCCATTCACCTCCACCGAGATCTTCATCTTCTCCGCCATGGATCTTCATCGCAACCTCCCAGATTCATCCATTTTTCCAGTTTTGTTCCTCAATCAACATTCAACCATAGCAGATTTTCCAGAAACTTCATCACCTTCATGTCAATTTTCATCAAACTTTCATGAACATCCATGAAAATCATCATCTTGTTCATCAGGATCTGTTGATCTTCATCCAGATCTTCAAGAACTCATAAACGTTCTCCAGATCAAAACTCCAACCTTCAATATCCTCGACGCCACATTCATCAAGATCTCCCTAGAAATCCAACAGAAGTTCATAGTGTTCTTCATTAGAGAAACTTCTTTCGGCCCATGCATTCATTTTCTGGACCATACCTCCGTTTCCAATAATGCCCCCCCCCCCTCTGGCTGTGTTTTTTGTTTGATTTGGGCTTCACCAAAAAGCCCACCGTGGCATATTGTTACTACTCCCCAGGATCCAGACAGACACACCCTGTTGCTGTTAGTTTTTCTTTTTTTGTGAGGTCTATGGGCTTAGGGCTCAATTATAATTTTCAGGCTGTACCCCCCTGTTCTGTGCTGTACCCTCCCTGCTGTATTTTCTTTTTTTTGCAAATACTTTAATATTTTGTATTGGGATATTGCTTTGTAATAAATTTTAGTAATTCTTTACTATTTTCTTCTTAGGAAATTATAGTTTATTTTCCTTTAGAATATTATGCATATATTTTATATAGAATTTTCTATTTTCTTTAGACATCATTTCTTAGAATATTATGGGCATAGATTTTATATTCTAGTTTTTATTCTATTTTCTGTTAGGATATATAGAGTTTTATATAGAATTTTCATTTCTATTTTCTATATGCAATTTACTTGTAATTTCTTTAGAGTTTTCTATTAGGTATTTATTGCCTATTTTAGGAGTAGAATATTATTTCCATTTGTTATTGGATTTCTCTCCTCATTTCTCTTCTGCCATCTGATTTTATTTTGGACTTTATTCTGTGCTGGCCGTGTGACATGATTCAATTGGAGAATGATTCTCAATATCATTTCTCTATCTTGTCTTTGACGCAGATATCAATACGCTACCTCTTAGAGTTTGATTTCTCTTATAAGTTGAACCATGACGGTTTAGCGTTACATCGGTTCTGATTCGAACGTCATCATCAAGTATCCAGAGAGGAGAAGATTGGAATGGAGCTTGCGCACAATGTTGAGGGCCGACGGAACCACTTCGTTCAATTACATCTTTCTTATTCAAGGCTTTATGCAACCGTCGAGTGTTGTGAGCTGTAACGTTAGATACGTAGGAAATGACAATTGAGCGGTCTCCCCTCAATCGTTTAGAGTGTTTAGTGTAGCACCCTTTGGGTGATATATGATGCATTCGCTCCTACGCCTTAGGTTCTTGCGTGTGTGTCCCGAGTTCCTTCCTGTTTAGGCATGTTAGGCATGTTTCCTCTTTGTTCTCGCCCCCGCGCGATCGAAACCCTTTTCTCTTGCATCTTGGCGATTGAGACCCCTTCTCTTGCCCCTGAGCCATCGAAACTTGTTTTCTGCATGCGCCGAACTACGTTTACTCTGATCTCTCGTACCAGATGAGAGTACGTAGGCATAGGATTTCGATGATCCTAGCGAGCTCACTTTTCCCCGTTTTCTGTAGTTAGCTGAACTACAGCTGCTCTGATTTCTCGTACCAGACGAGAATATGTAGGCATAAGATGCGATATCCTAACGAGCACACTAACAACTAACTTCTCTGTTCTCTCGCTGCCGTGCGATCGAGACTTTCCCGCTAACGACTATTATCCCTTTCTCTTGCCCTAGCGCAATCGAGACCAGACCGTAGTTCTAGTTCCTGCAGGTTCCCATACCTTTAAACCCGACATACTACATCCGTTCTACCGCAAATAGGTAACGCCTAAGTCTTCAAAGGTCGAGCAACAATACACCTAACTGCTAGAACGCGTACGCTAGTATCGTCAATCCTTTCTCTCACCCATGTGTGATCGAGAACACCCTTGTTTACCCGTAGTTAGCCTAAACTACATTTTGCTCTGATTTCTCATACGATATGAGAATACGTAGGCACAAGACGTGACGTCTTGGCGAGCAAATCCTCCTGTAGTTTCCCGAACTACGTTGACTCTGAATTTCCTATTGCACGAGGGAATACGTAGGCATAGAGCGCGATGCTCTATCGAGTTAGTTCTTTCCGTTTAACCTTAGAAGCCGTAGCTCGATTGTTTTTCACCCATAGACTAAACAAACAAGCGTGGATCCCGTTGAGTACAACGGACGTGAGGGGTGTTAATACCTTCCCCTTGCGTAACCGACTCCCGAACGCAGACATGGTAGCGATGACCTTGTCTTATACCTTTTCTTCAGGTTTTTCCGATCGTTTCCTTTCTCGTTCTGAGGGATAAATAACAAAAGGCAGTGACTCTTCTGTTTTTCCAGCACCTTATTTTCGCAGTAGCGACAAACCCCACGCTTTCGCGTACCGGTTCGTGCCTTAATGAATTTCCCACTGTCGTGGCAAAACTACTGTAAATAGTTTCTCGCTTTCGTGATGAAGGTTTATTTAGAAGATTTAATTAAAAACTACGGCCAGAAAAGAGTTTGTAAAAAGGAAAGGCACCGGTTATTATCGAATCTCGTCTGACTTATTTATTACATACCAATTAAGTGGTTTAGCTAGACATGGTAATTAAAACTTGCATAATTAAACAATGGCGGCAGAATAAAGAAACATGCATTTTTAAACAAACAAAATAACAATTAAATTAATAAAAACCTGAGATAATACAGTTCTCGAATCTTTAGTAGTCCTCCACAAATGTCGGCATGATTCTACCTTGGCGAGAGTTGAATATTCAGGAAGGGAAATACAAAAGAAAGAAAACAATGCAGATTAAAGGAAAAGAAAGGAAACTGGAAATAAGTTTGGCTTCAATAATAATTTTGGCAGCACTTCGTTCTCTTCAATGCGGCTCCCCTTTTCCAGTCTAGCACACCTCCTTTTATAACTGAGGTTCTCCCATAAAACTCTTGAGGAGTTGGAGTTGAGGGTCAGGAAATATAGGAGCACGTTCCTATATTTTATGGGCTTGTATGGGCACATTGCTGATACGTTATTCTGTTTCATTTTGGCTGCATGACGAGCGTGAGGGAAATGAGACGAGCGTGGGGTGCATGACGGTCGTGAGGGACCTGTGACGGTCGTGGCAGCTGTCACGGTCGTGAAGGACCTGTGATGGTCGTGGCACTCACAAAAACTGTCTTTTATGCTATTTCTTGTCCTTTTCCTTCTGTTTTGTGCCTTTGACTGTTGGTTTCCTCTGACTTGCTCGTTTAGGGTGTGATCTTCATATACCTGCAAAAACGCTTGACAAATAACTCAAAACAATCCGAAATCGGGGTGAAACCAAACATTAACAGCTGAAAAACATGGCATTTATAATATACGTTTTCGCGTTATCAGGGGGCAGTGAAGAGGCTGACATACATCAGCGCCAACGTCAGCCCACAGCTCAAGGTCAAAGTAATCCAATTGCTGAAAAAGTTCAAATACTGCTTCGCATAGGATTATGATGAAATGTCTGGTTTGAGCGAAAATCTAGTCGAACTGAATCTGCCAATAAAGCCTAGGAAGAAGCCTGTTAAGCAGACTCCAAGGAGATTCACACCTGAAGTTCTCTCGAAGATCAAGGAGGAAATTAAAAGACTTCTCAGATGTAAATTCATTCGCACGACCAGGTATGTCGAATGGCTTGCCAATATTGTTATAGTAATTAAGAAAAATGGCAAGTTAAGGGTGTGCGTAGATTTTAGAGATTTAAATTCTACAACCGTGAAGGATGAATATTCGACGCCTGTGGTAGAAATGTTAGTTTGTTATGCCGCAGGATATGAGTACCTTAGTATGCTCGACGGGTGTTCCGGACTGGCCCAATGACTAGGCATGGTCCAATCCACTTCTGCTCCCAAAACGACCCAATTTCTTAAGTCTAATCACTTTAGGGGGAGAATTTACCTTTCTGCTCCTCCAACAGGGGAGGCTGATCGGTTTACCCCTGGTCACAACACTTCTCCTCGTCAGTCTCTACCCGTCACACACGGTTCCATCATCCAGAAACAGCAAAAACGCCTATGCCCGTAGCAACGACTAGTTATGAGCACTTTTGCCCATTCCAACGACAAGTTCTGGCAGTTACCTATTCTTTGGGAAACGATTATCTTTCCCCAAAAATAGGGACCAATGGCCAAGCGATGGGGGCATTATAAAAATCCTTTCACTTGAGAGGGTCAGGTATCCAATATTCACCCTGATATACTTATATTTTGTACTTGCTCTCTCTCTCTTGCTTGATTCTTACTTTAGCATCGGAGTGCCTTGCAGATACACCCCTTCCTCCTCTTTCACACCTAGCATCACAAACGATTATCTTTGACCCATCTCAAGTTCTAATCAACCGGTAAGATTAGTGGTGCTGTTTGTGGGAATCTTGTTATCACTGTCTTTCCTCTTTTTGTAGACACAAGACCAAAACAATCCTTCAAAATCCCGATCATGGCCAACCATGACAACACTCTTGATGCTCGCAACTCTGCTTTCCTCCCCGTCAGCAAACTAACGCTGACAGAGCTACCACCTCTCGTGGTGGCGAAATCCTCCGACAAAGGGACGGAGCCACAACTTCTCCATCCATTATTCGCACAAATCACAACAAACTCCCGCTCGTCTCGCAACACCTGCTAGTCCCAGTTCCGGCACCGACCCGACCATGGTTGCCCTCCTCGAGGTTCTCAACAAGACCAACCTCCTAATCCTCAACTAGAACGCGAGGATTGGAGCATTAGAAGAGTCCAATCATCCAAGATCCCTGACACAGAGGAAGGAGTGTCAAAGACCACAAAGCCCCATTCAGCGCGAGAGGAATCGTCAGACACCTTCGGAGCCAGAGACCCTGACCATTCGCAAGCGTAATCACATCTCTCCTCGGAACCAGCATTCCCCATAACCCTAGAGGACCAGAAGAGGCCACCATGTAGAATCCCAACGCTCGCCACACCCAGATCTACGGGCCAAGCACGAACCTCATATCCTCGATGGGACCATAATCCTACGTGCATAAGGAATTCCCGCTCCCCGTCTTGGACCACCAGCAATAGTGATGACAAGCCTCGCAACCTATTGTCCCAGGAGATTATGGCCATGCGACTGTCGAAGGTACTGGAGAAACTCCCCTCTCTGGGGAGATACGAAGGTACAACAGACCCCGACGAGCACATTGAAAAGATCAATGCACTGCTCGATTACCACATCGTCCAGGGTGTTATCAAATACAGGTTATTCCCGACCATACTCAGGAAAGAGGCAATGACCTGGTACAAAGGACTCCCTAACAATTCCATCACCTCATGGAGACAACTGAAGAGATTGTTCTTCAGACACTTCACGGCCTCTCGCCGCCACCCGAAGACCGAAGCCTCCCTGTTGCACCCTAAAATTTGCTCAACCTTATTCCTTGGGTTTATTTTTCATTATCATTAGCATTTGCATATAGAGTCATGTACATAAACTAATCATCTGCATAGCATAAGCATAGCAAGTCATTCAACAGGGGACCAATCATTATTCTCATCTCTAGAAGCCTATCAAGAGGTTATTATCCCAATTCAATCTCATTCAAGTCATCAGAAAAGAATTTGAAAGCAAAGAGCTCAGCAGATCAAGCCTTGAGTCCATCTCCTAGCTGAGGGCATCTGAGGGTCAACAAGAGGGTTGTGAGATGTGAGTTGAAGGCATGGAGAGTATTTAGACGTTATGAGAGACTTAGAAAGTCATTTGAAGAAGGAGACAAGTCATTGATGAGAGCACAAGAGCTATAGCTGAAGGCAGTCAACTAGGGTTTCATCTGGGTCAACCCTAGGTCAACCCTAGGTCAATTGGTTGATTTAAAAGGGCATTCAAGTCTATTGGAGAGATGTGGGGTTCATCTTTTGACATGTAGAAGAGGGTATGGTGATATGCCAAGAAGAATTCAAGAGAAATCAAGGAGAAGAGGAGTTTCTAAATTAGGGTTTCTGTGTAAAATCCCCTAATTTAGGTCAAATTTCCAAGCAAGATAAGTCAAAATTCTAGCTTCAAATGGATTCTTGGCCAACATGAAACTTGTAGAGGATCTCAAGACCTTTAATTTGAGTGGTGGAAGACATCAGGGAGATTTATAGAACTCAAGTTATGGTCCTTGCAAGTTACAGGTCATCTGAGGTATCTGAATTTTTGTCTGTGAAAGTGACTTGACTTCCAAGCAATTTTTACCCCTCAAGGAGATTTCAAATGAATTCTTGGTCAACATAAGAATTGTTCCTCATTGTCTTAGCTTTCTAGAATGGTATAGTATGCCTTCATATGATGTGTGGAACTCAACTTATGGTCTTGGCAAGCAAAGGGTATTTTGGGTATTTGTGAATTACAGGTCATTTTAACCTATGTCCAAAACTCATACAAGGAGGCCTCAAATGGAAAAACTTACAACATCAAACTTGCTCCAAATGGGATTTTAAGTCTATAAAGAAGGTCACAAATTGTTGGAAAAGCTCATAACATGGAGTTGCATGATTGGTCAAAATTTGAACTAAAATGACTTATAATTTGAATAAAGTCAAGAAGAAAAATGGTTTGGGAGATTTATGAGTCCAAATGGAGACTTCCAATATATGATTTTGAATGGAAAAGCAATTCTAAGAACAATGGTTCAAACACTTTTTTGAGTTTAGAAGGGAAAAAGAAAGATATTCATGGTTACTTGCATTTTAAGAAACATCTCAAAAATGGATCAAAGTTGGAAGGCAAGGGAATGTGCAAGATGGATCTAGAATGTTCATGTGAGCCCTATATAAGCATGAAATGAAGATTGATCAAGGGTTGGCTTCATTTTTCACCAAAAATCTCACAAATTCCCTCATTCTTTCTCTTTACAATTTCACTTCAATCTCTCAAAATCTTCACCAATTATCATCAAAATCAACTTCATTCTACTGATTCATCATCATAGATCAGAATTCAACCAAGAACAAGGTGTGATTCATCCATTTTCGAGTACTTCCATCATCAACATCAAAATTGAAGTTTCAAGTGGATAGCACAATTCAAGCCAAGTTTCATTCAAGTGTTGCATACAGAATCGAGCATTGAGTTTGTAGATCAAGATCCAAGCCTCACAAGCCTCAGATCCACAAAATTCAGCATCATCCACAAGCTTTCACACCAGGTACATTTACTCTGCCACAGCTTGATTCAATTAGGTTAGCATGATTTTATTAGTTTAGATATAATGTAGGAGGTTAGTAGAGCAATTAGGATGAATTTGGAGTGGTTTGGTGATGTTTGTTAGCAGGTGTACAAAACTGTTAGGGCTTGAAACTTGTAGTAGAATGCATCATAATCTTAGCTTGATAGATCAGGATGATAACCATTAGCTATAGATTAGATTAGTGCAAGTTTGATGGAGAATTGTGCTGATGCATCTCAGAGGATTTCCATGGTGACCAGAATTTGTTGTTATCGGGTTGAGTGATCTATTGAATTTCAGACTGAATTAAGACCATAGGCTTGTAGAGGGAGAGATTTAGAGCAAGTTTCATGTTTATATCGTGGCATTTCATGGCCTGGAGAGGGAGAACAGATGAGTTGAAGTTTGCTCGTGCATGAGCATTCATGGAGTTAAACCCTAGCTCACAGATCCAACGAGGAAGATGAAATCGTGTCCATCCATTTTGAGCAAGACTTTTGACTTGGAGAGTGATCCTGTGGCCCTTATTTGATTCAGTTTTGGAGGGAGATGCGTTGGCCCTAAACGCACCGTTTCATTAATTGAAACGGGCGGGCCTGAGTATATTTTGTTATTTCCACCCCCAATGCCAAGCCCAAATCAGTTTGAACGTGATTCTATTTCTTTTCTCACCCCCTGCGCCTTGTTTTATTGTTTCATTATTGCTGAGTGTTTCTGGGCCTAATTCAACTTGCTTTTCACACCCCTGTCTGCCTGGCCCAATGGAATATTAACTAAGCGTGGTTGCTGAATACACCCCTCTCCCATTTATTTCTTTCATTTTATTTTTAATTTCGCTTACTATTTTCTTGATTTTAGAAATTCATAATAAATACATAAAAAATCATTTTCACTTCATTCTTTTTACACTATTTTCTTTAGGATGTCTAGAAAATTATAAGAAAATAAAATTGCATTTTTATTTTTATTTCATATTTTTTCCATATTTTCTAAATAAATGTCATTTTAAATAGCTTCATTTCATGCATGATTTTAGTAATTTTTGTTCTATTAAATGCTTTAATATTTTTTGTTCATTCTTTTTAGGTTGTTTAGATTAGATATTGAACTTGTAGATTCAATTTAGTTCCCATTTTTAGAAATTAATTTTAGGTGATTAATGTAGGCTTGAACAACATGAACCAATTAGGGTTTTTAGATGATGACTTAGGAAGTTTGATTCTTTCCCTTAGGACTTAGGGTTTGACTAGATTAGTTATGGGACTATAGGGGCTATGGGTAGTTATTAGATCCCTTAGAGGAAAAGTCAGGACTCCCCTACTGCTATTAATACTCTGTATGTATCTGATTGACTGGTGTGGTGTGCCCTCTGGGGATTATTGCTTGCTTGCTTGGGTATTGGGATTGTCTGGGGGCCTGGGGAGCTGAAGACTTGAGGAGATGAAGACCATTGGAGATCCAGAGATTGAAGATTAACTGCCAGAGTTGAAGAGGAGGTTCTTGCTAGCAGCTGCTGAGGAACTAGGGTTTAGGGGCTAGGCAGAGCTCTAGATTAGAAAGCTTGTTTCTCAAACATGGATTTCCTTGTCTGCATCCATTCTTCTCCATGATTCAGAGTCTCTCTAAGACACTCACCCCCTTCCTTTGGAAGGCTTGGTGATAGTGTCTAAGAGATAGAACTCTTGAGAGAAAATGTCTTTTGTGTTAGAAGCAGTCTGTTCACCACCTTTGGTAGTCAACTGATTGCTTAACACCCAATTCACTCTTGTGACTGATCCCTCATCCTGGAGGTTTGAGCTTGAAGAAAAGCCCTTGCAGATAGAAGACTGATGATCAAAGCCCTTACCTGAAGATCATGAAGATGTAGATTGATGCTTGTTGAAGCCTGTAGCTGAATGGAGATTACTTGAAGTCAGATGTTGATGCAGAGCTGCTGATGCTGTTTCTTTTGCTGTATTTCTTTTCTTAATGTATTGATTGGTTTTCCTGACTGTATTGCTTGTTGTTTACCCTGCTGGGTTGAAAGTGAAGTCTGTTCACTTTTGCCTATTGTTTTCCAGGTTCGAGGTTGAGTGGGACTCCCTTGCCTCGCTTGTATTGCTGCATTCATGCATTTTACTGTTTTACTGTATATATCTGCTATTGTTTCTGTTTTCGCCTATCCCGTAGGATCTCTGTTTCTCTCTGTGCAAGAGAGGAGCATGATAGACACTAGGTCTTAACCCATGCATGATAACATTAGGTTAGTTTGATTCCCTTCGCAACCGTAGGTTAGAGTTCTGTCTCTTTCTTTCTCAAAACAAACAGAAAAACACATAAAGATTTTAAACACAATAAAAGACACTTCTTCCGTAAAAGAATGTGAACTCATCAAAACGTCATTTTTGTCCGCTTGGACTGGTAATCAGAGAAAAACCTTTTCAGAAGGAATAAAAACAATTAAGACAGACTTGTGTCGTACGTGGCCCGAACTACGTTTGCTCTGATCTTCCATGCTGTGTGGAAGTACGTAGGCATAGGATGCGATATCCTAGCGAGCAACCTTCCCCTCCTTTCCCGTAGGTAGGCGAACTACGTTGACTCTGATTTCTCGTTCCAGACGGGAATACGTAGGCATGAAGTGCGATACTTTGCCGAGTCATTTTGTTTTCATTTTCTTTCCTTTTAACCCCAGACCTTTAGCGTAGATAGAATAACAATCCATACCCGAAAACAAGCGTGGATCCCGTCGAGTACGACGGACGTGAGGGGTGCTAATACCTTCCCCTTGCGTAACCGACTCCCGAATCCAGGTTTTGGTTGCGACGACCATACCTTTCCCATGTTGTGCGAGGTTTACTCTGAGCGTTTCCTTTCCCTCCCGTGGGATAAATAACGCACGGTGGCGACTCTTCTGTTCAGCCGGCGCCGATTTTCGCAGTAGCGACAGCTGGCGACTCTGCTGGGGACCCAACGTCCCCTGGCTGCTAAGGACTGCGATGGTTCTTATGCATTTGGGATCCAACGTCCCTTGAGAGAGTCAATCCTAACGCTTGTTTTCCCGTCGAGGATTTTGTATGGAATTATTATATATTTCTAACCTTGTATTTTCAGCTTTGTATATTGATTATTATTGCTGTATTTGGGGTGTGACGGGTGTTCTGATGTTGAGAGATAAGCCGGACCTGGGCTTGAGTGCACCTAGAATTAGCGTAGAAAGTAGTGGGCGCGTGCCGGCTTTGCTTGCATTAGTGTCTCATGAAATCTACACTCGGACGAGGTTCTTCTGGTTGGCTTCTTTTTCTACCCTTTGGGTCGAAGGGGTTGTTGGTCAGCTGAATTGTCGACTCCGGGGACCGATCACTTGGAAGTTGGCTAAGTGAGGCCTCTTCAGGAATTGATGATGCCACTCCTTCTGGGAATCGTATCATCAACCCTGAAAGTCTATGACGCCGACGACCGCATAGGATGCCGTACCTTGTGCCAGTTATAGGGCCATCCACCTGTGAGGGGATTTGGGGTTATGCAGGTAACCAGACCTTCAGATACCGGTTATTTCTTGATCAGAGATCCTGGTTATTTATGGAGAGTTATGAGGTCTGTCAGAGACCATTTGGAGATGTGTTCTGAGGTCTGTCAGAGATCAATTAGAGATGTGATTTGAGGTCTACCAGAGACCAGTGGGAGTTATGGTTTGAGGTCCATCAGAGACCAGTAATGGAGCTTTGTTTTAGGTCTATCTGAGACCAGGGTTTGAGGATTTCTGGATGGTCTATCTGAGACCTTTCTTGATTGGGTTTAGGCTATTCAGCTGCAGCTTTGGTCCCTGTTGCATGTTACTTGCATTGCATTGCCTGCATGTCCATTACCATTTGCATTTCACTAACGTGTGTCTGTGCTGCAGGTGCATTTGCATTTCCCTAGTTCTAGTGCCCGGACTTCTGAGTATTGATTATGGCTGGTTTAAGGAAAACAGTTGCGTATAAGCTGCCTTCGCCTGATATTACTTCTTTACTTGGTCTGATATCTCTTGCTAATGAAGGGGTTAGGAGAAGCTTCAGAATGAGCCATGGGAGATTACTGAGATTAGTCTGTAAGCCCACTGCTGATGAGATGAACGGGCTATACACCTTGATGCAGTTCTATGACCCCGCATTGAGATGCTTTACTTTTGCTGACTTTATTCTAGGGCCGACCATTGAGGAGTATGTGGAGTTTACTGAGCTTCCCGTGCAGAACAAGGTTCCCTTTATTCACTCTGCTGCTAAGCCCAAGTTGGAGGACTTGGCCAAAGCCTTGCATATGAACGCTGCAGATCTGTTATTGACTTCTTGGCTTGGGGTGTCAGGTTTCTCTCTGGATTTCTTATTCGCCAAAGCTCGAGAGTACGCCAAGAACGGTTGTTGGGTGGTTTTCAATGCTATTCTGGCTTTATGCATTTATGGAATCGTGCTGTTTCCTAACTTGCCCAACTTTGTGGATTTGGATGCTTTCTATCTGTTTGCTGCAGGCAACCCAGTGCCAACTTTGATCGGAGACTTCTACCACTCATTGCACTATAAGAACGAAAACCGAAGGGGAAAAGTCGTTTACTGCTGTACTCCTCTGTTGAATATGTGGTTCAAGAGTCACCTTCCCACAAAGGGACCATTTGTAGACAGTGCAACCTCAGCCAGTTGGTCAGAACGCCTGATGAGGCTATCTTCCGAAGACGTTGTATGGTTTGATCGAGACCTGTTGGGATCCGAGCTCATCTTCAGTTGTTCTGGGTACCCTAATGTGCCGCTGATAGGAAGAAAAGGGTGTATCAATTACAACCCTTCTCTATTCATTCGCCAGTTCGGATATGCACTGAAGAATCCACCTCAGGAGGAAGAAGTACAGGAATCTCTGTACTTCACCGGTGACGTGAAGGGGGAGTTATTAGCCAAGTTGCAACATGCCTGGACACGTATTAACCGCAAAGGGAAGCCACTGTTAGGTAAGAACGATTGCCAGGCTTATGAACCTTACAGGGTTTGGATCCAGGAACGAGCAAGTCAGTTATTAATGCCATTTCCAGCTGCACCCGTCATTGTTCCCGTCCCGGCAGAAGAGCCAACTACTGTTTCTAGGGAGGCCTACGAGCAAGTTGTGAAGGAAAAAGAAGCCTTGATGAAGGTCAACGAAGGGTTAGAGCAAGAGTTAGCTCAGATACGCAGTGAGAAAAACAAGGCCGTATATGCTTTCCAACAACAGATCGAGCTGGTAAACAGGTTAGGGGCTGAGTTGACTGAGGAAAAGAAAAAGCGTGAACGTCTGGGGCAAGAGTTCAGAAGTTCCCATGACATGCTGGAAGCCAAAAAGAAGGCACTCGACGCAGCACACCGAGAAATCTCCTCCTGCAATAAGACTTGGAACGCCACACTCACCAACAATAAGAAGAGGGAAGATAAGCTGAAGCAGCAAATTTCCGACCTCAAAGAGAAGTTGAAGTCTAGCATCGAGAAGTGTGAGGAGGAAGTGATGACCCGGTATAGTGTCCAGCATGCACTGAACAAGGAAATCAAACGCAGAGATGAAGTTGTGTCCCAAAAGCGAAAACTAGAAGATTGCTTCGGAGAAGCGACATGGGAAGAAACAGCTGGAGACGTGCGTCGTGTTCTTAAGAGAAGAAACCAGCTGGTTGAAGGACTGCTCACCCGACCAGGTCACCCAGAGACCAAGAAGTTGATAGAAGAGTACCGGGCTTTTGAGAGCATTTGATTATTTCCCGTATTCGCCTGTATGCTTTATTTGCGTAGTGCTGGCCATCACCAGGATTGTTGGATGAGGTCATGCCTTCTCGTTGTACTCAGTGATATTGTACTCGGGGCTTATTGATTTTCCCTGCAATATATGAGGCTTTCTATGATTCAGCTCCGATATTCCTATTGTCAACACTGTCACTACACTGGCACCTTCACACTAGAACTGGGGGAATGAATCACCCTAATGCACAGGCACACATTGCATTGCATTCATATTCATATTGCATTACAGGTAATTATTAAATTGTATCTCATCTCCTGTATCCATCAGGTCCTCCAAGATTAGCGACCGAGGAATTCACTGGCGTTCAACCAGAAGCAGCAGCAAGGAAGTCATGAGTCAGGATCCGACTGAGATGCAAGAGGTGCGCGACCACATAACGCGGATCATACAGGTAATGGAAGCCATGGCCGAGAGTCAGAAGCAGTTGCAGGATACGGTACAGCCTCTGATGGCACGGGCTAATGATAGAGCTGCCGGCTTTGCTCAGCTAGAGAATCAAGGTCTTCTCCCAGGCCGCATACGCCAACTTGTGGGGGTAGCCATCAAACAGGTTCGAGCAGAATTAACGGATGTTCGAGGCCAGCTGGGGCAGTTCACGAAAGATGTGCAAGAGTTGCGCTCGAATCAAGAGACGCTAGAAGAAGAGAACTGCCGACTGAAGGCACAGATAGGGTTGATGGCTGAAGTATTGAGGAACGTACTCAGGAGAGAAGGAGGGCAAATGTTGGAAGACGCGGCTGGATTATCTGTTCCTCAGGGGTCTGAAGAACCATTACCCACGCAGGATAGGCTTAAGAGACCTTCCCTAGGATTCGAAGCTCATAATTCTCCTCGTCAGCAGTCGCAATTGATTTTGCAGGATAACTCAAGAAGGTGTGGTAAGAGGATGAGGTCTTCTAACAGAGTATTTGATGAGATCCCTGTGGATTATGATCAGCTGGTGCAACTCCTGTTTCAACTTCAACTGGTTGAGCCCCGCATTTTGGTTCCACTGACAGGGCAGCCGCCACCAGACTATGACCTGAACGTCCATTGTGCCTTCCACTCCGGAGCACCGGGGCATAATATTGCAAACTGCAAAGCTTTTAAGCATAAGATTCAAGATTTGCTGGATGAGAAAATAATTGAGTTTGTACCGGGGGGCATAAAAGTTGCAGGGACTGATATTCCCATTTCTCCGCCAGAGGTCGCAGATGAATCGAGGTATATCCCAGAGCCACTGGAAGCTAAGTCTCCATGTCCACAACAGTTGCCGATGCCAGGGTTGAACTTAAAGATGATAACGCGTGAGCCCAAGGAATCGCTCGAGCAAAGCCAGCAGCATACAAGATGCCAGTATACGACTCAGCAAAGAATTCGGGGAAAGAAGCCGAGGAGGGTGTTTGAGAAGCCTCCCTCAACGTACGCAGACTTGTTACAGACACTACTAAGATTGAACTTGGTGGAGAAAAGAACTCTGGCGCCAATAACCGGCACTCTGCCGGATGGCTATGATGCGAGCAGGCACTGTGAATTCCACTCCGGGGCTCCCGGACATGATATTGAAGGTTGTCACGCATTCAAGCATACCGTCCAAGATTTAATCGACAGCAGGGTCATTAACTTCTCCGATAGGGTCCCCAAGGTGGTGCAAAGCCATAGACAAGCAAAAGCCGGGGTGATGAAAAGGTTTGCCAGATTTGATCGGGCCGGTGAAAGAAGATCGAGACAGCAGTAGACTACCCCTGATGATAGCTTCTGAGGATGGTTGACTCGCCAATAAGTCAGAGTGCAGGAAGTCCAGTTCCGAGACGCCGACATTTTTCATGTTATCTTGTTCATGTCCTCGCATTTGTAGTTTCTTTTCGGTGTAATTGCAAATTTCGCTCTTAACACTTGTTGTTTTTTCAATTGATATTGATAAACGAAATGAATATGCATGTTTTGAATTAATCCAGTCGTGTTCACTCTTTGTTTTTCTTTAATGCTTAATGCTTGTTTTAGCAGGAATCTGGGGAGGATGACGAAAACAGATGACGAATAATATTCCGATCGTATGCCTTTGGATAAAGAACCTGTTGATGAGATACAGGCATTGTTTCAATCCATAAACACCGGAGATATAAGGAAGATAATCCCTTGATAACCCCTTTGAGCCAGTAGTAGGAGTTTCTTTTGAAAAAAAAAAAACCTAAATCTCAACCCGAGGCCGGGTAGGCGTCAGTTAGTTTGACCAAGCGTTCGAATTGTAGAAAGAGTGTCCGGTTGAGGATAAATCACACTTGTATAAGTCGTGCCTAAAGAACCGCAATGGTTAAACCTTGCCGACAAAGAGTGAAACAGTCATATTACTCCACAAGAAGTCAGACAAACCAGTGTCACACGACTTGTTCAAAAAAAGGAAAAGAGAACGAAAAGTGAAAAGAATCAAGAGCCCGCTAAGTCAAAACTTGAAAACAAATGACTTAGGCAAAAACAGGGGCATCCCGCTGGACTGGAAAATCAAAAGAATCTCAAAAGATACTCAGTCCAGGCAAAAGTTAGGGAACAAAAAAAAACGAAAGACGAAAAGGATTGTCAAAGAAAAGAACAAATCCTCGAAAAGGACAAAAGTCGTGTGATTCTAGGCACCCAAAGACGAAAAGCAAATGACTGTCACTCAAAAAAAGAAAAACGCGTGGTATCCTGAACCATCACTCCTATCATTCCACCTCTAATAGGTGAACGCTGAAGTCAGATTAGCTGAACGTAGGATTGGAGAACATCACGAAGAATGGGTGGGTCGAAATAAATTTTGAGCCTATATCTTTCCTTGTTAACCGTGAACCTGACCACGTTACAACCCGCAAAAGTCCTAATTGAAACAGGTTTTGTCCGAGGGCATACGTCAGTAAAGATCTCGTCGATTCTGACTCCTAAAAGGGTTCCTCTTACCAGCTTTCATATTGACATTTTGATAATTGATTCATTACATGTCACAAAATTTTTTAGTGAACAGACTTGGATTTTGAAACTGTCATATGCATTGCGTTTAATATATCTTTTATGCAGAACAACGTGTGTTACCTGCGAGTAAGCGCATGCCGACAGGAAAGATTCCTACAGTGGAAGGTATGATCAGGATAAAATGCAGAATGCCCAAATATTTCGTGAACTGGGGCAAGCTATACTGATTAATTCAGGTAGAGTTGGTCATCCTAGAATCAGTAAATCCGGGGCAGTCAGGTCAAGATTTGGCAAATCTCTCATAGCTATGGGCAGTGCTCCACGACACAGTCGATCAGAGACAAAAGATTGTTGCGAGACCGAGGCATGTCACCCTAGAAGCACGAAAGTTATGTTCTTGAAACACCCCTTCGAGGTCCGAAATGTAGAAGCCGTCCATGTCTGGTCGGCAGGATATAAAGACTGTAGGGTCCATTCCAGAACTGTTGCAGATTCAGGGGCAAGCTGGGCATGTTAGTATCCCCGAAGCGGAGTTCTCTCTTTTCAGCAAGTGTTCTTTCCTCCCAGTGGAACTCGAAGATCAAGACTCTCCCCAGCAGAGTTGGTGGTGGGTCCTGTCATTTATTTTGTCAGGGATATTGTGTAATATCAGTTCACTCTCCAGCAGAAATCCAATCGTACTGTGCACATCTGCTATTCCCCAGCAGAGTTATATTCCCCAGCAGGATGCTACTTCAACAAGGTGTTTGGTTTAAGTTCCTAATTTCCCAGCTGAGTCGACTTCACTCTTACAGCATTTATTTTGCTGGAATAATTCTGTAGCACCTGGCTATCCCCAGCGGAGTTGGCATTATCTTCAGCATTTATTTTGCTGAAGCGGTTCCTGTATCCCAGTAGGTGGGGAGAGCACTTGCTCAAATGAACTACCAAACACTCAAGATCTCGGCATGAGATATTCAATGATAATGTCAGTTTCGGCAGTATTCCCCACAGAGTTACCAGGATAAGTCTCTCTTTATTCCCAAGCAGAGTTATTTGTCATCAAAAGGTTTCATGAACCAGAATTTCAGAAGTGGCCTCCGGGCATCAGAACAGGCATCCAGTAGTTTGGTTTCCAGATATCCCTAGTAGAGTCCGCCTCAAAGTCGCTGTCACGTCAGTGCTAAGAAGTTTGTGGGTCGGGACCAATGAAGAAGTGAGTCCTGACGTGGACAAGTTGTATTTCCCCAGCGGGTCGAAGACGCCTGAGTCCTGACGTGGACAAATCAAGACGAAACATGGGTCCTGACGTGGAACGAAGTTGTTTCCTTACGTGGAAAGATTGAGTCCTTACGTGGACATATCAAGCCAGAGTCCTTACATGGACAGATTGATAACGTATTCATTACGTGGAAAGATGGAGATTCCTTACGTGGAAAGATTTGAGTCCTCACGCGGACATATCAAGATGGAGATTCCTTACGTGGAAAGATTTGAGTCCTCACGCGGACATATCAAGATGGAGATTCCTTACGTGGAAAGATTAGAGTCCTTACGCGGACATATCAAGAGGAGATTCCTAACGTGGAAAGATGGAGATTCCTTACGTGGAAAGATTTGAGTCCTCACGCGGACATATCAAGATTGATTCCTTACGCGGAAAGATTAGAGTCCTTACGCGGACATATCAAGAGGAGATTCCTAACGTGGAAATAAGGTAGATTCCTTACGTGGAAAGTTTAGTCCTGACGTGGACAGATTCAGATCAAGATCATTCCTTACGTGGAAAGATTGGAGTCCTTACGTGGACAGATTAAGATGGTGTTCCTGACGTGGAAAGGTGGGTCCTAACGTGGACGATGTTCTCCTTACGTGGAAAGACAATGTTTCCTTACGTGGAAAGAAGATGGTTTCCTTACGTGGAAAAACGAATTTATTCCTTACGTGGAAAGAAGTTGGTATTCCTTACGTGGAAAGATTGAGTCCTTACGCGGACATATCGAGATGGATTCCTTACGGGGAGACAAGTGCATTCCTAACGTGGAAGAGTTTAGTCCTGACACGGACAGATCCAGACGAAGTCTTATTCCTTACATGGAAAAATGGTGATTCCTTACGTGGAAAAGAGATTGATTCCTTACGTGGAAAGTTTAGTCCTGACGCGGACAGATGGAAAAGAAGTTGATTCCTGACGTGGAAAGAGAAGGTGTTTCCTTACGTGGAAA
Source organism: Lathyrus sativus (assembly GCA_963859935.3). NCBI lineage: Eukaryota > Viridiplantae > Streptophyta > Magnoliopsida > Fabales > Fabaceae > Lathyrus > Lathyrus sativus. Next base: position 513,463,797 of record OZ012741.1, read on the forward strand.
GAAAGCGTGTTCCCTACGTGGAAGAGAAAGAGAAGTTTCAATTCCTTACGTGGAAAGATTGGAGTCCTGACGCGGACATGTCACGTGGTATTGGAGTCCTTACGTGGACAGATTGATATAGTTCTCCTTATGTGGAAAGAAGATTGCTTCCTGACGTGGAAAGATGAAAGGGTTGGTCCTGACGTGGACAGGTACAGAAGAGATGATTCCTAACGTGGACAGGCGTCACTCCTAACGTGAGAGAGTTTTATTCCCAGCGTGGACGATTCAGTTTATGGAAATGCAGACGAATTATCCCCAGTGACGTTGCCGAGAGTTTTCTGGGTTAACAGCAAATGGAGTCCTGACGTGGACAGGTTTTAGTCGAGCTTTCTTCGTATTGACGACAGACAGAGTCCTAACGTGGACAAGCAAGCAAGTTGTTATGACAGAATCCTCTTCAGAACGATGAAGACAATCCCCAGCACGGTCGCGCGAGATCAGTGGGTTGCCGTAGCAGTCAGATTCAGCTGATGAATGTCGTTCCCCAAGCAGGAGCGCAATTTAGTTTTGCGGTTGGCAAATTTCTGGTTTCACTAGTATTCAACCGTCTCGTACCGCGAATGTCTGAAGGCTCCGGGCTCTTCACCCAATCGGGTCCAAGTCGCTTGAATAGGGGCAGCTGTTGCACCCTAAAATTTGCTCAACCTTATTCCTTGGGTTTATTTTTCATTATCATTAGCATTTGCATATAGAGTCATGTACATAGACTAATCATCTGCATAGCATAAGCATAGCAAGTCATTCAACAGGGGACCAATCATTATTCTCATCTCTAGAAGCCTATCAAGAGGTTATTATCCCAATTCAATCTCATTCAAGTCATCAGAAAAGAATTTGAAAGCAAAGAGCTCAGCAGATCAAGCCTTGAGTCCATCTCCTAGCTGAGGGCATCTGAGGGTCAACAAGAGGGTTGTGAGATGTGAGTTGAAGGCATGGAGAGTATTTAGACGTTATGAGAGACTTAGAAAGTCATTTGAAGAAGGAGACAAGTCATTGATGAGAGCACAAGAGCTATAGCTGAAGGCAGTCAACTAGGGTTTCATCTGGGTCAACCCTAGGTCAACCCTAGGTCAATTGGTTGATTTAAAAGGGCATTCAAGTCTATTGGAGAGATGTGGGGTTCATCTTTTGACATGTAGAAGAGGGTATGGTGATATGCCAAGAAGAATTCAAGAGAAATCAAGGAGAAGAGGAGTTTCTAAATTAGGGTTTCTGTGTAAAATCCCCTAATTTAGGTCAAATTTCCAAGCAAGATAAGTCAAAATGCTAGCTTCAAATGGCTTCTTGGCCAACATGAAACTTGTAGAGGATCTCAAGACCTTTAATTTTAGTGGTGGAAGACATCAGGGAGATTTATAGAACTCAAGTTATGGTCCTTGCAAGTTACAGGTCATCTGAGGTATCTGAATTTTTGTCTGTGAAAGTGACTTGACTTCCAAGCAATTTTTACCCCTCAAGGAAATTTCAAATGAATTCTTGGTCAACATAAGAATTGTTCCTCATTGTCTTAGCTTTCTAGAATGGTATAGTATGCCTTCATATGATGTGTGGAACTCAACTTATGGTCTTGGCAAGCAAAGGGTATTTTGGGTATTTGTGAATTACAGGTCATTTTAACCTATGTCCAAAACTCATACAAGGAGGCCTCAAATGGAAAAACTTACAACATCAAACTTGCTCCAAATGGGATTTTAAGTCTAGAAAGAAGGTCACAAATTGTTGGAAAAGCTCATAACATGGAGTTGCATGATTGGTCAAAATTTGAACTAAAATGACTTATAATTTGAATAAAGTCAAGAAGAAAAATGGTTTGGGAGATTTATGAGTCCAAATGGAGACTTCCAATATATGATTTTGAATGGAAAAGCAATTCTAAGAACAATGGTACAAACACTTTTTTGAGTTTAGAAGGGAAAAAGAAAGATATTCATGGTTACTTGCATTTTAAGAAACATCTCAAAAATGGATCAAAGTTGGAAGGCAAGGGAATGTGCAAGATGGATCTAGAATGTTCATGTGAGCCCTATATAAGCATGAAATGAAGATTGATCAAGGGTTGGCTTCATTTTTCACCAAAAATCTCACAAATTCCCTCATTCTTTCTCTTTACAATTTCACTTCAATCTCTCAAAATCTTCACCAATTATCATCAAAATCAACTTCATTCTACTGATTCATCATCATAGATCAGAATTCAACCAAGAACAAGGTGTGATTCATCCATTTTCGAGTACTTCCATCATCAACATCAAAATTGAAGTTTCAAGTGGATAGCACAATTCAAGCCAAGTTTCATTCAAGTGTTGCATACAGAATCGAGCATTGAGTTTGTAGATCAAGATCCAAGCCTCACAAGCCTCAGATCCACAAAATTCAGCATCATCCACAAGCTTTCACACCAGGTACATTTACTCTGCCACAGCTTGATTCAATTAGGTTAGCATGATTTTATTAGTTTAGATATAATGTAGGAGGTTAGTAGAGCAATTAGGATGAATTTGGAGTGGTTTGGTGATGTTTGTTAGCAGGTGTACAAAACTGTTAGGGCTTGAAACTTGTAGTAGAATGCATCATAATCTTAGCTTGATAGATCAGGATGATAACCATTAGCTATAGATTAGATTAGTGCAAGTTTGATGGAGAATTATGCTGATGCATCTCAGAGGATTTCCATGGTGACCAGAATTTGTTGTTATCGGGTTGAGTGATCTATTGAATTTCAGACTGAATTAAGACCATAGGCTTGTAGAGGGAGAGATTTAGAGCAAGTTTCATGTTTATATCGTGGCATTTCATGGCCTGGAGAGGGAGAACAGATGAGTTGAAGTTTGCTCGTGCATGAGCATTCATGGAGTTAAACCCTAGCTCACAGATCCAACGAGGAAGATGAAATCGTGTCCATCCATTTTGAGCAAGACTTTTGACTTGGAGAGTGATCCTGTGGCCCTTATTTGATTCAGTTTTGGAGGGAGATGCGTTGGCCCTAAACGCACCGTTTCATTAATTGAAACGGGCGGGCCTGAGTATATTTTGTTATTTCCACCCCCAATGCCAAGCCCAAATCAGTTTGAACGTGATTCTATTTCTTTTCTCACCCCCTGCGCCTTGTTTTATTGTTTCATTATTGCTGAGTGTTTCTGGGCCTAATTCAACTTGCTTTTCACACCCCTGTCTGCCTGGCCCAATGGAATATTAACTAAGCGTGGTTGCTGAATACACCCCTCTCCCATTTATTTCTTTCATTTTATTTTTAATTTCTCTTACTATTTTCTTGATTTTAGAAATTCATAATAAATACATAAAAAATCATTTTCACTTCATTCTTTTTACACTATTTTCTTTAGGATGTCTAGAAAATTATAAGAAAATAAAATTGCATTTTTATTTTTATTTCATATTTTTTCCATATTTTCTAAATAAATGTCATTTTAAATAGCTTCATTTCATGCATGATTTTAGTAATTTTTGTTCTATTAAATGCTTTAATATTTTTTGTTCATTCTTTTTAGGTTGTTTAGATTAGATATTGAACTTGTAGATTCAATTTAGTTCCCATTTTTAGAAATTAATTTTAGGTGATTAATGTAGGCTTGAACAACATGAACCAATTAGGGTTTTTAGATGATGACTTAGGAAGTTTGATTCTTTCCCTTAGGACTTAGGGTTTGACTAGATTAGTTATGGGACTATAGGGGCTATGGGTAGTTATTAGATCCCTTAGAGGAAAAGTCAGGACTCCCCTACTGCTATTAATACTCTGTATGTATCTGATTGACTGGTGTGGTGTGCCCTCTGGGGATTATTGCTTGCTTGCTTGGGTATTGGGATTGTCTGGGGGCCTGGGGAGCTGAAGACTTGAGGAGATGAAGACCATTGGAGATCCAGAGATTGAAGATCAACTGCCAGAGTTGAAGAGGAGGTTCTTGCTAGCAGCTGCTGAGGAACTAGGGTTTAGGGGCTAGGCAGAGCTCTAGATTAGAAAGCTTGTTTCTCAAACATGGATTGCCTTGTCTGCATCCATTCTTCTCCATGATTCAGAGTCTCTCTAAGACACTCACCCCCTTCCTTTGGAAGGCTTGGTGATAGTGTCTAAGAGATAGAACTCTTGAGAGAAAATGTCTTTTGTGTTAGAAGCAGTCTGTTCACCACCTTTGGTAGTCAACTGATTGCTTAACACCCAATTCACTCTTGTGACTGATCCCTCATCCTGGAGGTTTGAGCTTGAAGAAAAGCCCTTGCAGATAGAAGACTGATGATCAAAGCCCTTACCTGAAGATCATGAAGATGTAGATTGATGCTTGTTGAAGCCTGTAGCTGAATGGAGATTACTTGAAGTCAGATGTTGATGCAGAGCTGCTGATGCTGTTTCTTTTGCTGTATTTCTTTTCTTAATGTATTGATTGGTTTTCCTGACTGTATTGCTTGCTGTTTACCCTACTGGGTTGAAAGTGAAGTCTGTTCACTTTTGCCTATTGTTTTCCAGGTTCGAGGTTGAGTGGGACTCCCTTGCCTCGCTTGTATTGCTGCATTCATGCATTTTACTGTTTTACTGTATATATCTGCTATTGTTTCTGTTTTCGCCTATCCCGTAGGATCTCTGTTTCTCTCTGTGCAAGAGAGGAGCATGATAGACACTAGGTCTTAACCCATGCATGATAACATTAGGTTAGTTTGATTCCCTTCGCAACCGTAGGTTAGAGTTCTGTCTCTTTCTTTCTCAAAACAAACAGAAAAACACATAAAGATTTTAAACACAATAAAAGACACTTCTTCCGTAAAAGAATGTGAACTCATCAAAACGTCATTTTTGTCCGCTTGGACTGGTAATCAGAGAAAAACCTTTTCAGAAGGAATAAAAACAATTAAGACAGACTTGTGTCGTACGTGGCCCGAACTACGTTTGCTCTGATCTTCCATGCTGTGTGGAAGTACGTAGGCATAGGATGCGATATCCTAGCGAGCAACCTTCCCCTCCTTTCCCGTAGGTAGGCGAACTACGTTGACTCTGATTTCTCGTTCCAGACGGGAATACGTAGGCATGAAGTGCGATACTTTGCCGAGTCATTTTGTTTTCATTTTCTTTCCTTTTAACCCCAGACCTTTAGCGTAGATAGAATAACAATCCATACCCGAAAACAAGCGTGGATCCCGTCGAGTACGACGGACGTGAGGGGTGCTAATACCTTCCCCTTGCGTAACCGACTCCCGAATCCAGGTTTTGGTTGCGACGACCATACCTTTCCCATGTTGTGCGAGGTTTACTCTGAGCGTTTCCTTTCCCTCCCGTGGGATAAATAACGCACGGTGGCGACTCTTCTGTTCAGCCGGCGCCGATTTTCGCAGTAGCGACAGCTGGCGACTCTGCTGGGGACCCAACGTCCCCTGGCTGCTAAGGACTGCGATGGTTCTTATGCATTTGGGATCCAACGTCCCTTGAGAGAGTCAATCCTAACGCTTGTTTTCCCGTCGAGGATTTTGTATGGAATTATTGTATATTTCTAACCTTGTATTTTCAGCTTTGTATATTGATTATTATTGCTGTATTTGGGGTGTGACGGGTGTTCTGATGTTGAGAGATAAGCCGGACCTGGGCTTGAGTGCACCTAGAATTAGCGTAGAAAGTAGTGGGCGCGTGCCGGCTTTGCTTGCATTAGTGTCTCATGAAATCTACACTCGGACGAGGTTCTTCTGGTTGGCTTCTTTTTCTACCCTTTAGGTCGAAGGGGTTGTTGGTCAGCTGAATTGTCGACTCCGGGGACCGATCACTTGGAAGTTGGCTAAGTGAGGCCTCTTCAGGAATTGATGATGCCACTCCTTCTGGGAATCGTATCATCAACCCTGAAAGTCTGTGACGCCGACGACCGCATAGGATGCCGTACCTTGTGCCAGTTATAGGGCCATCCACCTGTGAGGGGATTTGGGGTTATGCAGGTAACCAGACCTTCAGATACCGGTTATTTCTTGATCAGAGATCCTGGTTATTTATGGAGAGTTATGAGGTCTGTCAGAGACCATTTGGAGATGTGTTCTGAGGTCTGTCAGAGATCAATTAGAGATGTGATTTGAGGTCTACCAGAGACCAGTGGGAGTTATGGTTTGAGGTCCATCAGAGACCAGTAATGGAGCTTTGTTTTAGGTCTATCTGAGACCAGGGTTTGAGGATTTCTGGATGGTCTATCTGGGACCTTTCTTGATTGGGTTTAGGCTATTCAGCTGCAGCTTTGGTCCTTGTTGCATGTTACTTGCATTGCATTGCCTGCATGTCCATTACCATTTGCATTTCACTAACGTGTGTCTGTGCTGCAGGTGCATTTGCATTTCCCTAGTTCTAGTGCCCGGACTTCTGAGTATTGATTATGGCTGGTTTAAGGAAAACAGTTGCGTATAAGCTGCCTTCGCCTGATATTACTTCTTTACTTGGTCTGATATCTCTTGCTAATGAAGGGGTTAGGAGAAGCTTCAGAATGAGCCATGGGAGATTACTGAGATTAGTCTGTAAGCCCACTGCTGATGAGATGAACGGGCTATACACCTTGATGCAGTTCTATGACCCCGCATTGAGATGCTTTACTTTTGCTGACTTTATTCTAGGGCCGACCATTGAGGAGTATGTGGAGTTTACTGAGCTTCCCGTGCAGAACAAGGTTCCCTTTATTCACTCTGCTGCTGAGCCCAAGTTGGAGGACTTGGCCAAAGCCTTGCATATGAACGCTGCAGATCTGTTATTGACTTCTTGGCTTGGGGTGTCAGGTTTCTCTCTGGATTTCTTATTCGCCAAAGCTCGAGAGTACGCCAAGAACGGTTGTTGGGTGGTTTTCAATGCTATTCTGGCTTTATGCATTTATGGAATCGTGCTGTTTCCTAACTTGCCCAACTTTGTGGATTTGGATGCTTTCTATCTGTTTGCTGCAGGCAACCCAGTGCCAACTTTGATCGGAGACTTCTACCACTCATTGCACTATAAGAACGAAAACCGAAGGGGAAAAGTCGTTTACTGCTGTACTCCTCTGTTGAATATGTGGTTCAAGAGTCACCTTCCCACAAAGGGACCATTTGTAGACAGTGCAACCTCAGCCAGTTGGTCAGAACGCCTGATGAGGCTATCTTCCGAAGACGTTGTATGGTTTGATCGAGACCTGTTGGGATCCGAGCTCATCTTCAGTTGTTCTGGGTACCCTAATGTGCCGCTGATAGGAAGAAAAGGGTGTATCAATTACAACCCTTCTCTATTCATTCGCCAGTTCGGATATGCACTGAAGAATCCACCTCAGGAGGAAGAAGTACAGGAATCTCTGTACTTCACCGGTGACGTGAAGGGGGAGTTATTAGCCAAGTTGCAACATGCCTGGACACGTATTAACCGCAAAGGGAAGCCACTGTTAGGTAAGAACGATTGCCAGGCTTATGAACCTTACAGGGTTTGGATCCAGGAACGAGCAAGTCAGTTATTAATGCCATTTCCAGCTGCACCCGTCATTGTTCCCGTCCCGGCAGAAGAGCCAACTACTGTTTCTAGGGAGGCCTACGAGCAAGTTGTGAAGGAAAAAGAAGCCTTGATGAAGGTCAACGAAGGGTTAGAGCAAGAGTTAGCTCAGATACGCAGTGAGAAAAACAAGGCCGTATATGCTTTCCAACAACAGATCGAGCTGGTAAACAGGTTAGGGGCTGAGTTGACTGAGGAAAAGAAAAAGCGTGAACGTCTGGGGCAAGAGTTCAGAAGTTCCCATGACATGCTGGAAGCCAAAAAGAAGGCACTCGACGCAGCACACCGAGAAATCTCCTCCTGCAATAAGACTTGGAACGCCACACTCACCAACAATAAGAAGAGGGAAGATAAGCTGAAGCAGCAAATTTCCGACCTCAAAGAGAAGTTGAAGTCTAGCATCGAGAAGTGTGAGGAGGAAGTGATGACCCGGTATAGTGTCCAGCATGCACTGAACAAGGAAATCAAACGCAGAGATGAAGTTGTGTCCCAAAAGCGAAAACTAGAAGATTGCTTCGGAGAAGCGACATGGGAAGAAACAGCTGGAGACGTGCGTCGTGTTCTTAAGAGAAGAAACCAGCTGGTTGAAGGACTGCTCACCCGACCAGGTCACCCAGAGACCAAGAAGTTGATAGAAGAGTACCGGGCTTTTGAGAGCATTTGATTATTTCCCGTATTCGCCTGTATGCTTTATTTGCGTAGTGCTGGCCATCACCAGGATTGTTGGATGAGGTCATGCCTTCTCGTTGTACTCAGTGATATTGTACTCGGGGCTTATTGATTTTCCCTGCAATATATGAGGCTTTCTATGATTCAGCTCCGATATTCCTATTGTCAACACTGTCACTACACTGGCACCTTCACACTAGAACTGGGGGAATGAATCACCCTAATGCACAGGCACACATTGCATTGCATTCATATTCATATTGCATTACAGGTAATTATTAAATTGTATCTCATCTCCTGTATCCATCAGGTCCTCCAAGATTAGCGACCGAGGAATTCACTGGCGTTCAACCAGAAGCAGCAGCAAGGAAGTCATGAGTCAGGATCCGACTGAGATGCAAGAGGTGCGCGACCACATAACGCGGATCATACAGGTAATGGAAGCCATGGCCGAGAGTCAGAAGCAGTTGCAGGATACGGTACAGCCTCTGATGGCACGGGCTAATGATAGAGCTGCCGGCTTTGCTCAGCTAGAGAATCAAGGTCTTCTCCCAGGCCGCATACGCCAACTTGTGGGGGTAGCCATCAAACAGGTTCGAGCAGAATTAACGGATGTTCGAGGCCAGCTGGGGCAGTTCACGAAAGATGTGCAAGAGTTGCGCTCGAATCAAGAGACGCTAGAAGAAGAGAACTGCCGACTGAAGGCACAGATAGGGTTGATGGCTGAAGTATTGAGGAACGTACTCAGGAGAGAAGGAGGGCAAATGTTGGAAGACGCGGCTGGATTATCTGTTCCTCAGGGGTCTGAAGAACCATTACCCACGCAGGATAGGCTTAAGAGACCTTCCCTAGGATTCGAAGCTCATAATTCTCCTCGTCAGCAGTCGCAATTGATTTTGCAGGATAACTCAAGAAGGTGTGGTAAGAGGATGAGGTCTTCTAACAGAGTATTTGATGAGATCCCTGTGGATTATGATCAGCTGGTGCAACTCCTGTTTCAACTTCAACTGGTTGAGCCCCGCATTTTGGTTCCACTGACAGGGCAGCCGCCACCAGACTATGACCTGAACGTCCATTGTGCCTTCCACTCCGGAGCACCGGGGCATAATATTGCAAACTGCAAAGCTTTTAAGCATAAGATTCAAGATTTGCTGGATGAGAAAATAATTGAGTTTGTACCGGGGGGCATAAAAGTTGCAGGGACTGATATTCCCATTTCTCCGCCAGAGGTCGCAGATGAATCGAGGTATATCCCAGAGCCACTGGAAGCTAAGTCTCCATGTCCACAACAGTTGCCGATGCCAGGGTTGAACTTAAAGATGATAACGCGTGAGCCCAAGGAATCGCTCGAGCAAAGCCAGCAGCATACAAGATGCCAGTATACGACTCAGCAAAGAATTCGGGGAAAGAAGCCGAGGAGGGTGTTTGAGAAGCCTCCCTCAACGTACGCAGACTTGTTACAGACACTACTAAGATTGAACTTGGTGGAGAAAAGAACTCTGGCGCCAATAACCGGCACTCTGCCGGATGGCTATGATGCGAGCAGGCACTGTGAATTCCACTCCGGGGCTCCCGGACATGATATTGAAGGTTGTCACGCATTCAAGCATACCGTCCAAGATTTAATCGACAGCAGGGTCATTAACTTCTCCGATAGGGTCCCCAAGGTGGTGCAAAGCCATAGACAAGCAAAAGCCGGGGTGATGAAAAGGTTTGCCAGATTTGATCGGGCCGGTGAAAGAAGATCGAGACAGCAGTAGACTACCCCTGATGATAGCTTCTGAGGATGGTTGACTCGCCAATAAGTCAGAGTGCAGGAAGTCCAGTTCCGAGACGCCGACATTTTTCATGTTATCTTGTTCATGTCCTCGCATTTGTAGTTTCTTTTCGGTGTAATTGCAAATTTCGCTCTTAACACTTGTTGTTTTTTCAATTGATATTGATAAACGAAATGAATATGCATGTTTTGAATTAATCCAGTCGTGTTCACTCTTTGTTTTTCTTTAATGCTTAATGCTTGTTTTAGCAGGAATCTGGGGAGGATGACGAAAACAGATGACGAATAATATTCCGATCGTATGCCTTTGGATAAAGAACCTGTTGATGAGATACAGGCATTGTTTCAATCCATAAACACCGGAGATATAAGGAAGATAATCCCTTGATAACCCCTTTGAGCCAGTAGTAGGAGTTTCTTTTGAAAAAAAAAAAACCTAAATCTCAACCCGAGGCCGGGTAGGCGTCAGTTAGTTTGACCAAGCGTTCGAATTGTAGAAAGAGTGTCCGGTTGAGGATAAATCACACTTGTATAAGTCGTGCCTAAAGAACCGCAATGGTTAAACCTTGCCGACAAAGAGTGAAACAGTCATATTACTCCACAAGAAGTCAGACAAACCAGTGTCACACGACTTGTTCAAAAAAAGGAAAAGAGAACGAAAAGTGAAAAGAATCAAGAGCCCGCTAAGTCAAAACTTGAAAACAAATGACTTAGGCAAAAACAGGGGCATCCCGCTGGACTGGAAAATCAAAAGAATCTCAAAAGATACTCAGTCCAGGCAAAAGTTAGGGAACAAAAAAAAACGAAAGACGAAAAGGATTGTCAAAGAAAAGAACAAATCCTCGAAAAGGACAAAAGTCGTGTGATTCTAGGCACCCAAAGACGAAAAGCAAATGACTGTCACTCAAAAAAAGAAAAACGCGTGGTATCCTGAACCATCACTCCTATCATTCCACCTCTAATAGGTGAACGCTGAAGTCAGATTAGCTGAACGTAGGATTGGAGAACATCACGAAGAATGGGTGGGTCGAAATAAATTTTGAGCCTATATCTTTCCTTGTTAACCGTGAACCTGACCACGTTACAACCCGCAAAAGTCCTAATTGAAACAGGTTTTGTCCGAGGGCATACGTCAGTAAAGATCTCGTCGATTCTGACTCCTAAAAGGGTTCCTCTTACCAGCTTTCATATTGACATTTTGATAATTGATTCATTACATGTCACAAAATTTTTTAGTGAACAGACTTGGATTTTGAAACTGTCATATGCATTGCGTTTAATATATCTTTTATGCAGAACAACGTGTGTTACCTGCGAGTAAGCGCATGCCGACAGGAAAGATTCCTACAGTGGAAGGTATGATCAGGATAAAATGCAGAATGCCCAAATATTTCGTGAACTGGGGCAAGCTATACTGATTAATTCAGGTAGAGTCGGTCATCCTAGAATCAGTAAATCCGGGGCAGTCAGGTCAAGATTTGGCAAATCTCTCATAGCTATGGGCAGTGCTCCACGACACAGTCGATCAGAGACAAAAGATTGTTGCGAGACCGAGGCATGTCACCCTAGAAGCACGAAAGTTATGTTCTTGAAACACCCCTTCGAGGTCCGAAATGTAGAAGCCGTCCATGTCTGGTCGGCAGGATATAAAGACTGTAGGGTCCATTCCAGAACTGTTGCAGATTCAGGGGCAAGCTGGGCATGTTAGTATCCCCGAAGCGGAGTTCTCTCTTTTCAGCAAGTGTTCTTTCCTCCCAGTGGAACTCGAAGATCAAGACTCTCCCCAGCAGAGTTGGTGGTGGGTCCTGTCATTTATTTTGTCAGGGATACTGTGTAATATCAGTTCACTCTCCAGCAGAAATCCAATCGTACTGTGCACATCTGCTATTCCCCAGCAGAGTTATATTCCCCAGCAGGATGCTACTTCAACAAGGTGTTTGGTTTAAGTTCCTAATTTCCCAGCTGAGTCGACTTCACTCTTACAGCATTTATTTTGCTGGAATAATTCTGTAGCACCTGGCTATCCCCAGCGGAGTTGGCATTATCTTCAGCATTTATTTTGCTGAAGCGGTTCCTGTATCCCAGTAGGTGGGGAGAGCACTTGCTCAAATGAACTACCAAACACTCAAGATCTCGGCATGAGATATTCAATGATAATGTCAGTTTCGGCAGTATTCCCCACAGAGTTACCAGGATAAGTCTCTCTTTATTCCCAAGCAGAGTTATTTGTCATCAAAAGGTTTCATGAACCAGAATTTCAGAAGTGGCCTCCGGGCATCAGAACAGGCATCCGGTAGTTTGGTTTCCAGATATCCCTAGTAGAGTCCGCCTCAAAGTCGCTGTCACGTCAGTGCTAAGAAGTTTGTGGGTCGGGACCAATGAAGAAGTGAGTCCTGACGTGGACAAGTTGTATTTCCCCAGCGGGTCGAAGACGCCTGAGTCCTGACGTGGACAAATCAAGACGAAACATGGGTCCTGACGTGGAACGAAGTTGTTTCCTTACGTGGAAAGATTGAGTCCTTACGTGGACATATCAAGCCAGAGTCCTTACATGGACAGATTGATAACGTATTCATTACGTGGAAAGATGGAGATTCCTTACATGGAAAGATTTGAGTCCTCACGCGGACATATCAAGATGGAGATTCCTTACGTGGAAAGATTTGAGTCCTCACGCGGACATATCAAGATGGAGATTCCTTACGTGGAAAGATTAGAGTCCTTACGCGGACATATCAAGAGGAGATTCCTAACGTGGAAAGATGGAGATTCCTTACGTGGAAAGATTTGAGTCCTCACGCGGACATATCAAGATTGATTCCTTACGCGGAAAGATTAGAGTCCTTACGCGGACATATCAAGAGGAGATTCCTAACGTGGAAATAAGGTAGATTCCTTACGTGGAAAGTTTAGTCCTGACGTGGACAGATTCAGATCAAGATCATTCCTTACGTGGAAAGATTGGAGTCCTTACGTGGACAGATTAAGATGGTGTTCCTGACGTGGAAAGGTGGGTCCTAACGTGGACGATGTTCTCCTTACGTGGAAAGACAATGTTTCCTTACGTGGAAAGAAGATGGTTTCCTTACGTGGAAAGACGAATTTATTCCTTACGTGGAAAGAAGTTGGTATTCCTTACGTGGAAAGATTGAGTCCTTACGCGGACATATCGAGATGGATTCCTTACGGGGAGACAAGTGCATTCCTAACGTGGAAGAGTTTAGTCCTGACGCGGACAGATCCAGACGAAGTCTTATTCCTTACATGGAAAAATGGTGATTCCTTACGTGGAAAAGAGATTGATTCCTTACGTGGAAAGTTTAGTCCTGACGCGGACAGATGGAAAAGAAGTTGATTCCTGACGTGGAAAGAGAAGGTGTTTCCTTACGTGGAAAAGTTTAGTCCTGACGTGGACGGATTCAGAAGAAGAAGTATTCCTAACGTGGAAAGAAAGCGTGTTCCCTACGTGGAAGAGAAAGAGAAGTTTCAATTCCTTACGTGGAAAGATTGGAGTCCTGACGCGGACATGTCACGTGGTATTGGAGTCCTTACGTGGACAGATTGATATAGTTCTCCTTATGTGGAAAGAAGATTGCTTCCTGACGTGGAAAGATGAAAGGGTTGGTCCTGACGTGGACAGGTACAGAAGAGATGATTCCTAACGTGGACAGGCGTCACTCCTAACGTGAGAGAGTTTTATTCCCAGCGTGGACGATTCAGTTTATGGAAATGCAGACGAATTATCCCCAGTGACGTTGCCGAGAGTTTTCTGGGTTAACAGCAAATGGAGTCCTGACGTGGACAGGTTTTAGTCGAGCTTTCTTCGTATTGACGACAGACAGAGTCCTAACGTGGACAAGCAAGCAAGTTGTTATGACAGAATCCTCTTCAGAACGATGAAGACAATCCCCAGAATGGTCGCGCGAGATCAGTGGGTTGCCGTAGCAGTCAGATTCAGCTTATGAATGTCGTTCCCCAAGCAGGAGCGCAATTTAGTTTTGCGGTTGGCAAATTTCTGGTTTCACTAGTATTCAACCGTCTCGTACCGCGAATGTCTGAAGGCTCCGGGCTCTTCACCCAATCGGGTCCAAGTCGCTTGAATAGGGGCAGCTGTTGCACCCTAAAATTTGCTCAACCTTATTCCTTGGGTTTATTTTTCATTATCATTAGCATTTGCATATAGAGTCATGTACATAGACTAATCATCTGCATAGCATAAGCATAGCAAGTCATTCAACAGGGGACCAATCATTATTCTCATCTCTAGAAGCCTATCAAGAGGTTATTATCCCAATTCAATCTCATTCAAGTCATCAGAAAAGAATTTGAAAGCAAAGAGCTCAGCAGATCAAGCCTTGAGTCCATCTCCTAGCTGGGGGCATCTGAGGGTCAACAAGAGGGTTGTGAGATGTGAGTTGAAGGCATGGAGAGTATTTAGACGTTATGAGAGACTTAGAAAGTCATTTGAAGAAGGAGACAAGTCATTGATGAGAGCACAAGAGCTATAGCTGAAGGCAGTCAACTAGGGTTTCATCTGGGTCAACCCTAGGTCAACCCTAGGTCAACTGGTTGATTTAAAAGGGCATTCAAGTCTATTGGAGAGATGTGGGGTTCATCTTTTGACATGTAGAAGAGGTTATGGTGATATGCCAAGAAGAATTCAAGAGAAATCAAGGAGAAGAGGAGTTTCTAAATTAGGGTTTCTGTGTAAAATCCCCTAATTTAGGTCAAATTTCCAAGCACGATAAGTCAAAATGCTAGCTTCAAATGGCTTCTTGGCCAACATGAAACTTGTAGAGGATCTCAAGACCTTTAATTTGAGTGGTGGAAGACATCAGGGAGATTTATAGAACTCAAGTTATGGTCCTTGCAAGTTACAGGTCATCTGAGGTATCTGAATTTTTGTCTGTGAAAGTGACTTGACTTCCAAGCAATTTTTACCCCTCAAGGAGATTTCAAATGAATTCTTGGTCAACATAAGAATTGTTCCTCATTGTCTTAGCTTTCTATAATGGTATAGTATGCCTTCATATGATGTGTGGAACTCAACTTATGGTCTTGGCAAGCAAAGGGTATTTTGGGTATTTGTGAATTACAGGTCATTTTAACCTATGTCCAAAACTCATACAAGGAGGCCTCAAATGGAAAAACTTACAACATCAAACTTGCTCCAAATGGGATTTTAAGTCTAGAAAGAAGGTCAAAAATTGTTGGAAAAGCTCATAACATGGAGTTGCATGATTGGTCAAAATTTGAACTAAAATGACTTATAATTTGAATAAAGTCAAGAAGAAAAATGGTTTGGGAGATTTATGAGTCCAAATGGAGACTTCCAATATATGATTTTGAATGGAAAATCAATTCTAAGAACAATGGTTCAAACACTTTTTTGAGTTTAGAAGGGAAAAAGAAAGATATTCATGGTTACTTGCATTTTAAGAAACATCTCAAAAATGGATCAAAGTTGGAAGGCAAGGGAATGTGAAAGATGGATCTAGAATGTTCATGTGAGCCCTATATAAGCATGAAATGAAGATTGATCAAGGGTTGGCTTCATTTTTCACCAAAAATCTCACAAATTCCCTCATTCTTTCTCTTTACAATTTCACTTCAATCTCTCAAAATCTTCACCAATTATCATCAAAATCAACTTCATTCTACTGATTCATCATCATAGATCAGAATTCAACCAAGAACAAGGTGTGATTCATCCATTTTCGAGTACTTCCATCATCAACATCAAAATTGAAGTTTCAAGTGGATAGCACAATTCAAGCCAAGTTTCATTCAAGTGTTGCATACAGAATCGAGCATTGAGTTTGTAGATCAAGATCCAAGCCTCACAAGCCTCAGATCCACAAAATTCAGCATCATCCACAAGCTTTCACACCAGGTACATTTACTCTGCCACAACTTGATTCAATTAGGTTAGCATGATTTTATTAGTTTAGATATAATGTAGGAGGTTAGTAGAGCAATTAGGATGAATTTGGAGTGGTTTGGTGATGTTTGTTAGCAGGTGTACAAAACTGTTAGGGCTTGAAACTTGTAGTAGAATGCATCATAATCTTAGCTTGATAGATCAGGATGATAACCATTAGCTATAGATTAGATTAGTGCAAGTTTGATGGAGAATTGTGCTGATGCATCTCAGAGGATTTCCATGGTGACCAGAATTTGTTGTTATCGGGTTGAGTGATCTATTGAATTTCAGACTGAATTAAGACCATAGGCTTGTAGAGGGAGAGATTTAGAGCAAGTTTCATGTTTATATCGTGGCATTTCATGGCCTGGAGAGGGAGAACAGATGAGTTGAAGTTTGCTCGTGCATGAGCATTCATGGAGTTAAACCCTAGCTCACAGATCCAACGAGGAAATGAAATCGTGTCCATCCATTTTGAGCAAGACTTTTGACTTGGAGAGTGATCCTGTGGCCCTTATTTGATTCAGTTTTGGAGGGAGATGCGTTGGCCCTAAACGCACCGTTTCATTAATTGAAACGGGCGGGCCTGAGTATATTTTGTTATTTCCACCCCCAATGCCAAGCCCAAATCAGTTTGAACGTGATTCTATTTCTTTTCTCACCCCCTGCGCCTTGTTTTATTGTTTCATTATTGCTGAGTGTTTCTGGGCCTAATTCAACTTGCTTTTCACACCCCTGTCTGCCTGGCCCAATGGAATATTAACTAAGCGTGGTTGCTGAATACACCCCTCTCCCATTTATTTCTTTCATTTTATTTTTAATTACTCTTACTATTTTCTTGATTTTAGAAATTCATAATAAATACATAAAAAATCATTTTCACTTCATTCTTTTTACACTATTTTCTTTAGGATGTCTAGAAAATTATAAGAAAATAAAATTGCATTTTTATTTTTATTTCATATTTTTTCCATATTTTCTAAATAAATGTCATTTTAAATAGCTTCATTTCATGCATGATTTTAGTAATTTTTGTTCTATTAAATGCTTTAATATTTTTTGTTCATTCTTTTTAGGTTGTTTAGATTAGATATTGAACTTGTAGATTCAATTTAGTTCCCATTTTTAGAAATTAATTTTAGGTGATTAATGTAGGCTTGAACAACATGAACCAATTAGGGTTTTTAGATGATGACTTAGGAAGTTTGATTCTTTCCCTTAGGACTTAGGGTTTGACTAGATTAGTTATGGGACTATAGGGGCTATGGGTAGTTATTAGATCCCTTAGAGGAAAAGTCAGGACTCCCCTACTGCTATTAATACTCTGTATGTATCTGATTGACTGGTGTGGTGTGCCCTCTGGGGATTATTGCTTGCTTGCTTGGGTATTGGGATTGTCTGGGGGCCTGGGGAGCTGAAGACTTGAGGAGATGAAGACCATTGGAGATCCAGAGATTGAAGATCAACTGCCAGAGTTGAAGAGGAGGTTCTTGCTAGCAGCTGCTGAGGAACTAGGGTTTAGGGGCTAGGCAGAGCTCTAGATTAGAAAGCTTGTTTCTCAAACATGGATTGCCTTGTCTGCATCCATTCTTCTCCATGATTCAGAGTCTCTCTAAGACACTCACCCCCTTCCTTTGGAAGGCTTGGTGATAGTGTCTAAGAGATAGAACTCTTGAGAGAAAATGTCTTTTGTGTTAGAAGCAGTCTGTTCACCACCTTTGGTAGTCAACTGATTGCTTAACACCCAATTCACTCTTGTGACTGATCCCTCATCCTGGAGGTTTGAGCTTGAAGAAAAGCCCTTGCAGATAGAAGACTGATGATCAAAGCCCTTACCTGAAGATCATGAAGATGTAGATTGATGCTTGTTGAAGCCTGTAGCTGAATGGAGATTACTTGAAGTCAGATGTTGATGCAGAGCTGCTGATGCTGTTTCTTTTGCTGTATTTCTTTTCTTAATGTATTGATTGGTTTTCCTGACTGTATTGCTTGCTGTTTACCCTGCTGGGTTGAAAGTGAAGTCTGTTCACTTTTGCCTATTATTTTCCAGGTTCGAGGTTGAGTGGGACTCCCTTGCCTCGCTTGTATTGCTGCATTCATGCATTTTACTGTTTTACTGTATATATCTGCTATTGTTTCTGTTTTCGCCTATCCCGTAGGATCTCTGTTTCTCTCTGTGCAAGAGAGGAGCATGATAGACACTAGGTCTTAACCCATGCATGATAACATTAGGTTAGTTTGATTCCCTTCGCAACCGTAGGTTAGAGTTCTGTCTCTTTCTTTCTCAAAACAAACAGAAAAACACATAAAGATTTTAAACACAATAAAAGACACTTCTTCCGTAAAAGAATGTGAACTCATCAAAACGTCATTTTTGTCCGCTTGGACTGGTAATCAGAGAAAAACCTTTTCAGAAGGAATAAAAACAATTAAGACAGACTTGTGTCGTACGTGGCCCGAACTACGTTTGCTCTGATCTTCCATGCTGTGTGGAAGTACGTAGGCATAGGATGCGATATCCTAGCGAGCAACCTTCCCCTCCTTTCCCGTAGGTAGGCGAACTACGTTGACTCTGATTTCTCGTTCCAGACGGGAATACGTAGGCATGAAGTGCGATACTTTGCCGAGTCATTTTGTTTTCATTTTCTTTCCTTTTAACCCCAGACCTTTAGCGTAGATAGAATAACAATCCATACCCGAAAACAAGCGTGGATCCCGTCGAGTACGACGGACGTGAGGGGTGCTAATACCTTCCCCTTGCGTAACAGACTCCCGAATCCAGGTTTTGGTTGCGACGACCATACCTTTCCCATGTTGTGCGAGGTTTACTCTGAGCGTTTCCTTTCCCTCCCGTGGGATAAATAACGCACGGTGGCGACTCTTCTGTTCAGCCGGCGCCGATTTTCGCAGTAGCGACACTCCCTTGAGACCATCATTCAAGGGAGGGATGAACCCCTGCGAGCCTACAACGAAAGGTTCAATGTGGAGGTCGTCCAGATTTTTATAGCCGATGACATGAAAAAGTTTATGCTCAAGCGTGAGCTTCGTCCCCGCACCAAATTTGTTAGAGTTGTGAGCATCCGTCCCCTAACAACCCTGGACACTTTCCTACTCAAAGCACAAGCGTACATTCAGTACGAAGAGAAGGAGTCCACCAACTCTGCCTGTGACTTTAGGCATAGGGAGGATGCCCGAACTTCTAGGTCCGACGAGCCCTCGACATCCCGTCGGGGAGATAAAAGATGAGAAGACCGTCCCCAAGAGCCTAGGGACAACAAGGGGCCCTCCATCCGGTTCCATAAATACACCCCCTGACGGTTTCAAGGGAGAAGATTCTTTCTGAATGCGCCAACTCAAAATTCCGGTAGGCAGGAGTCTGGTTCCCAAAGTAGATACCATCCAAACCCAACACTGAAAAGTCGAAATAGTGTCGGTTCCACAAGAGCCACAACCATATAACCAATGACTTCATCCATATGAAGGATGCCATAGATATACTCATCAGGGATGCGCATCTGAAGTAGTTCGCCAAACGAAAAGACGTTCCTCGGCCAGACGCCCAGGAATCCCAGAAGGTCGAGGAAGAGGCACCTTCCTCCAAAGAAGCCAACCTTCAGGTCTCTATGAGAATCTTGTGGCCTGAAGATTTTTACATCCTCGAGGGGCTCAGCACCCCTCTATATTTTGCCGTGCACAGCCCGTGGGAGATTTTCCTCTCCGCCATGGTCATCTCTGGAGGGGGCTACAACAAAGTCACGGTAGGGTTCATCAAAAGAAAATTTGAGCACCTTATCAGCAACAGCTCAAACTGGAATTCCACCCTTGATAGGATCCGGGAAGAGCTTATCCCTATTTGCTTGTACCGCGAGGAACTCCTCGGTGGAGCCCCCGATGCCATCATCCCTATGCTTACGAGAGCTCATATGGCAAATTTTTACGTCCGAAGAATCCTCGTCAACCAAGGCAGCTCGGTTGATCTTATGTATTCCCAACCGTTTTCCACCCTCCAGCTGGATGAATCACATCTAACAACCTACGTAGGCTCTGATATGCATGGTTTTAATGGATCAGTGACAAAGCCCTGGAGTTTACATGGAGTTGATCATAACTTTTGGGTCCGCTGAAATGACCAGGTCAGTCAAGGTTTAATTCCTGGTCATCGATTGCCTGTTGCTATACTAGTGCATCTTCGGCCGGCCAACCCTAGCTGAATTGGTGGCCCTAACCTCAATAGTACACTTGAAGATGAAATACTATACTTCGAAGACTCTCATGGCAACTCTACATGAAGACATTGAAGCCGTGAAGAGGTGTTTTGAAGCAGCCTTCAAGGGGCTGAATACCACCGCCGCTAGGCCGAAGACTCCCAACCAGACTTCTCTGCCCAACAGCGTCGAAAAGACGAAGTTGCTGCGCCGCGTCGACTCCATCGACCTGGACAACCGCTTCTCTAAAGACGAATAGAAGATTCAGAAGGAAAAGGGGAAAGAGATCCATTCATCATCGAGTAGCCCCTCCAGTAGCGGCGAGACTTTCCATCCGATGCGACCAATTCCGGACGGAAAGTTCGAACTTTTATTACTCGGCGACGACCCTAAGCGAGGAGTAAAGATTGGTACCGGTCTCATCGAGCTTGCAAGGAAACAACTAAGATCCCGCCTCCGAGAGAATGCATACCTGTTCACATGGAGTGTCGTGGAAATTCCCGAGCTTGACCCCGATGTGGCCTGTCACCACCTCACTATCGACCCCGCCGATGGGGCAGTAGCCCAACGTAGACGGTGGCAGTCTCTGGAGAAGACGGAGGCTGCCGAACAGGCTGTAAAAGACCTTTTAGAGGGGAACTTTATCTCGAAAGCCAAGTACACCACTTGGCTGTCCAATGTTGTACTCATTAAAAAGAATAATGAAAAATGGTGAATGTGCATTGACTATACCGATCTTAATAGGGTCTTCCCTAAAGACGCATATCCCCTCCCCAACATATATAAACTAGTTGATAACTCTGCCGGTTTTAAATTTTTATCTTTCATGGACGCGTATTCGGGCTATAACCAAATCCCATGGCAAAAAGCAAAAAAAGGTACACGACCTTCATGACCGAATCGGGCAACTATTACTACAACATAATGCCCTTCGACTTGAAGAATGCTGGCGCTACCTACCAGAAAATGATGAACAAAGTCTTCCAAGGAGAAATCAAGGACATGCTCAAAGAATATATGGACGACATGATCATAAATTTCCTCTAGGAATTCGATCACACAACCCACTTGAAGAAGGTCTTCGAGCAGGCCAGGAAGTATAAGATGCGCTTTAATCTAGAGAAGTGCACGTTCGGGATACAAACGGGCAAGTTCCTCTGTTTCTATCTAACCGAACGAGGAACTAAAGCTAAGCCCGACAAGTTCAAAGCCTTCTCCGAGTTCCCCATGCTGAACTCAAAAAAGTCTATCCAATTCCTCAACGGGATGCTCGAATTACTTTCCCGCTTCGTGGCCAAGTCTGCTCAACACGCCCTCCCCTTTTTCAAACTCCTCTAAAAGGAAGCCGCATTCAAATGGACGAAGGAATACGAAAAAGCTATCCTCCACTTAAATCAAGCTCTATCAGAAACACCAGTTCTCTCCCAGCTAGAAAACGGGGAGACTCTTTATCTCTACCTCGCCGTCGCAACCGAGGTTGTGAGCACTGCTCTCATTTGTGAAACTTATGACAGAAAGAAAACCATCTATTTCACGAGCAAGGAATTGCAAGGGCCACAGCTGAGGTAACATCAGATAGAAAAGGTGGCCCTCGTCCTTATCAACGCTGCGAGAAGACTGAGGCACTATTTTCTGGCCCACACAATCGTGATACGCACAGACTAACCCGTAAAACAGCTATTGGGTCGTTCGAATATGGTCGGAAGGATTCTCAAATGGTCGCTGGAGCTATCTGAATTTGAAATCCATTACGAAAGTAGAAAGGTCCTCAAGGCGCAAGCACTAGCTGATTTCGTGGCAGAAATGACCTTGCCCGACCACCCTAACAAGGGCACCCGCAAGTGGATCATATTAGTCGATGGAGCATCCAACACGTCAGGGAGCGAGGCAGGTGTCATCCAAGAAAACAAGTAGAAAATCCTCATCGAATTTTCTCTCACAATGTCCTTCCCTACCTCTAACAACTAGGTCGAATACGAAGCCTTCCTCGCTGGTCTGTGAAGAAATGCGACAAATGCGACAAATGCCAACAGCACGGGGAAAAACATTTGGCAAAAAAGCTCAAATTTATTTATATTTACCATTTAACATTTAATTATGGTTTATCAGATGTAAATATATTAAATATGTTTCTTCTCCATCAACAAATTTCATTTTTCTTCGTTACTAAGCCACAAATTTAAAAGACTATAAATAAATGACAAATAAATGATATATATATATATATATATATATATATATATATATATATATATATATATATATATATATATATATATATATATATATATATATATATATATATATATATATATATATATATATATATATATATATATATATATATATATATATATATATATATATATATATATATATATATATATATATATATATATATATATATATATATATATATATATATATATATATATATATATATATATATATATATATATATATATATATATATATATATATATATATATATATATATATATATATATATATATATATATATATATATATATATATATATATATATATATATATATATATATATATATATATATATATATATATATATATATATATATATATATATATATATATATATATATATATATATATATATATATATATATATATATATATATGGGTAATCACTAATGTTAAATATTCAAGTTCAATTTTATTTTGTATTCACAATATTAACATTGTAGTGTAGTCTAATATATGTAAAAAATTTCAATATTTTACTTCATCTCCGTCACCAAATTTTAGGTTTCTTCACGTGAATAAATTTGAGCTTTTAAATCTGGGGTCTTTCAAACATGGTTGTTCGTTCTTCCACCATGCCATTGTTCATCATGTAGTAACATAGTGGCTTGTCTTCCATAGTCTCGTCTGGCACAAAATCTTCTTCTGCTTCAGAGACTTCTGATACCCTATCATATTCTTCCGACAGTATTGACACGATGCCACAGTTTACGAAGAAATCCTCACTGTATGTGTCACCATTGGTGTCGTTGTACATGTCTTCATTGATATTGCCTTCTAGTGACGGGGTATATTCCTCATCTAACTGGGGAGTGCATTCTGGTTCTTTCTTGTTCTCGACCCCAGATGTATAATTTAAACTCTGGGTTGACACCACCCCCTTCTCTCCTGAAGCTTCCATAGTCACTGTCGTAGCTTGATTCGTCACAATTTTCTCCTTCTCGACCCACCCTGCCTTTGGCTATTGCCTTTTCAGTCCAGAGGTTTCGACAGGCTTCAATTGTGAAGTCGAAGCCTATTTGGCAGCCTTTTTATTTCGTTGATACCGCCTCCACTGAGTCCTTGTCATAGGATTCTTCCCTTTGTAGTTGGGGGAAACCACATAGCCCCTAGGTTTAGTCCTTTTGTTGGAGACCTTTGCCTCTTTCTCTAGATCCAACATTTTCCATTTCATCCTCTTGCTCATCTTCTGGCTCACGGGTGCCACCCACTTAAGTGCTTGTTGAGAGCCTCAGTAGTCTCAACCATCATGCAGTCATACATCTTAGAGTATAAGGCTTCTTCGACCTTTAAAGGGTCTGTATCAACTTACATCTTTGGCCTTTCGCCAAATTGAAGTCGACCTTCCTTCAAAGCTTTCTGCACCAAACCCTTGAAAAGAACACATTGAGATGTCTTATGACCAAGGAAATTATGAAATTTACAAAGTCCTTTTTTCTTCTTTTGTTCTAAGGGGGGCCTTTTTCCCCAATAGGGACAATAATCTTACAGTCTTTAACTAATAAATCAAATATTTTATCGCACTTAGATACATCAAAATTATACGTTTTCGCGACGTACTTATATGTTTTTTCAGTTTCGACAAGATTTTTTTTCCATTTGATGGTTTTAATAATTTACATGTGTATGGAGGCCCTGGCTTGAGTTCAGCCACGTTAACCTCGCTTTCGTCGACGGGCTCCTCATCGTTATAAAAGTATTCATCAGCGGCCATGTATGAAACTTTCTCTTTCTTGGTATTTGTTAGCCTGGGTTTTTTCATTTTTTAAACGTTCGATCTGTTGGACCCTATCAACTAGCTGCGCCATATCTCTGAGATATTGCGTGTCTAACTTTTTCCTGATTGAATAGTCTAGGCCGCCAGCCGTCATCTCAAATAGCTCATGTTCAGGGACTTGGGTGAAGCATCACACTTTCAAAAGTATAAACCTGTTAAAATATTGGTCCATCGACTTGGTGGCCTTTCGTTTGACACTGGCTCACTCTTTCAGACTAATTTTTGATTGTCCCATGCAAAACTGTTCATGAAACAATCTTTCTAATTGTGCCCAGGTATGGACAAACTGTGGGGGTAACATGGTAAACTAAGTAAATGCCTTCTTTGTGAAGTAAATTGGGAAATACTTCATTTTCAAGTCCTCGTTGTTTGCTATGTCACCAGCTCCAGTTTGATATCTGGCAACATGTTCGACGATGGACTCTTCGGTCTCTCTGGCGAATTTGGTGAACTTTGGAACCTTCTATCCCCTAGGCAGCTCTGTTTTCAAAACAAACTCTGGTAGTGGGGACACATATGTTGTTCGTCGAAGGCCTGGGTTCGCTCCATTGTGAACCATAATCTGTTCCACCATAGCTTCTAAGTTTGGTTCGCCAACCATGATCTCGTGTCGAACCTGTCTGACCATATAGTCTGGGTCTTGGTTCCTATGAACTAAAGCAATGGGAGGTCTTTGGGCCACCCTAGGTGTATGTTCAACCTCATGGGGTTGCTGGTCAATTGTTTCATCAAAGACTTCGTCTTGTCGAATTGGCGTCTCCGGTCGAGGCGGAGGCGTCTGTCGACCCGAAGCCCTATGAGCGCCTAAAAATCACCTATCCGTGTCATCTGAGTCACCAATTGTTGGTAACTCTGGGTCAAATCTTGTATTAATGGTCTTAATATGGTGCCTATTTTGTGGGTCAATATGTGAACCATTTCGTGATTACTTTCATTCATCTGCTGTCTCGTAACAGCGACGAAACTTGAGGTGAAAGTTGGAATTGAATGTGACGGAAAACTAAACCATGGGGGCCTAGTAACTTGGTTCACTAAAGGCCCTAATCCTTGATACGGTGAGAAAGTTGACGATGAACTTTCTCCAAAGAGTGGGCCAGTATGATGTAAGCTTGACATGAACTATGTCGCATCCCAAAGGCTCGAGGCGTGGGCATTGTGAAACTAGGCACATATTGCCCCCCAGTCCCTGTCATCATAGGCCTAGGTTTAGGTCGACGTGGCGTCACGACAGGCCCACTATGTACAGTCGAAACCGCAAACACAGTGTTAGCGCCAACATCGGTTGTTTGCGTCACAACTGTATTTCTCTCTGAAGACGGTTCTTCATTTGGACGTGGTATCACCATCTTACCACTATGTAAATGCATACACCCCAACCAACGGGTACCACCAGGTGTGCCAATTTGTTTGCACGCAGTTTTCGCGCGAACAACCTCTGGCCTCCTAACGCAGGTTTACTTGCGGGACCGACCAAACAAGTCTTAGAACTGTCTGGTCGAGTCTATGTGATGCTGGTAAAATGGTCTCATTTAGAATAAATTGGAAACAAACTTGCAAAAAAAAAGTGTACACTAATTGAAGAGCAAAGAAAATAAACAAGAAAAAAGGCAAGATATCTTAAAGTTTGATAATGTAAATTGCTTTTAAAAGGAAATGTGGACGCTATCATACATTTTGCAGGAGTGAACTCTTTTCTCTTAACGCTTGGTACTCATAGTGTATTTCCTTCACAATGTTACAAAATGTGCTCCTTGAAATGAAAATGGCATTGCTTTAAATAGGAAAAAAAATAACTGCTCGTTCTCTTCATGTTGGTCTTGGTGGTGCCACGTGTCCATCCACCATCTTTGTAACTTCCCCATGTTCTCAGCTTTTCAAGTTTCTTCCCACTCAAAGGTTCTCATACTTTGTGTCGGTTTCCTTGGCCATCAATCGAAACCTTCGACGGAACAACCTTGAGTCGACTCACAACACCCTTCTGCTGGCGTCGACTTGCGTCGTTTCCCTCACCATCCTTTCTAGCCTGCCGATCCATATGTTAGTTTTTATGTCAACTCCTCTCAGTCGAAATCTTCCAGCCAACAGGTAGTCAGGTCAACACTAGGGTTCACCAACTTCAATTGATCCACATAATTCTAGAAGGCCTCATCGCCTATAGCCCGGAGATCATCGTCAGCCTGAGTAATCCGGGAAACCAGTTTCGTCTGGGTCAACAACTTCTTCATCTCCTCGATCTCATCCTCAGCAGGGGAAGCATTGACTTTTAACTTCTCTACCGAGTCCTCAACAGCATTTTTTAGGGCATCCCTCTCTGCAGATATCTCCTAGCGACCCTTCTGTGTAGCCTCTTCAAGCTCCCTCTCCCGCTCCTCCTGGAGTTTCTTGACCTTCTCCTCCAGCGATGCCACCGCAGCTTGGGACTTCTTCAACTTAGAATCATACTGAGTGTCGTCCTTGGTGTACACCATCATCATCTCCAGGATCTTCATCAAGGCAAAGGTATCCTATGCAAGCATGGCTCGCTTGCTGGGGCGGTCCATTTCCTCGAGCTTAAGAGACTCTACCCGAGGAACGGACAGGAAGGACCCCTCAAAGAACTTCCTATTGTGCAGGCAAGGAGGCAGCTCGAACTTGCTTTTTTCCCTCTCCCTATTGAGAGCCACAATGTCATTCGGGCGTGAATGCTTGAGCCTCGAGCTCACAGACAGGGGAGACATTTGGGTAGCTGACGGGGTAGATGAGGAAGTTCTTGACCCTGTCTGGGGAGGACCCGCTCGTTGACTGAGATGGATCTTTACTATGGCCACGACGCCCTTCATATTTCCTTGGGCATTCTTCACCATCCGCTCCTACGCAGAAGACATATTACTTACAAAAACAACGAGCGCATCAGGACATGAAAAGAAAAGCATTTTGAATAAAATAAGAAGAAGTAGGAAGCTACCCAATAGCTTAAAAGCTTCCTCGCGAGTGCTACACTCAATGGGCTCTTTTGTGTTGATATACCAAGCCTCCACCTGTGGCCCCCATCTTCTTCATAGAGTATCTTCCCAGAATGAGTCACGCACTGGACAGGGAAAAAACCATCCACGAAGGCCACCAGCTTAGCATAGCTAGCCCGATCATCACCCTCTACCTGGTGAGGAGTAACTATATACCCATCAGTCGAACGGGTAAAATGAGCCCCAATCCAGAAGAAGGGAAACATGAACAGTCTCTGGGCAACTATCTTGTCGTCCTCGTCTATTAAATCCTCCCTGTTCACATCCGTAGAGACCTCTCAGACGAAGGTCGAGTCGGTAGCTATCTCCGACACAGGATCGATCACGTAGAACCTCTCCTTAAAGGTCCAAATAGACTTAGAGAAGGGTTTGAATAATTTCCTCCCCTGTTTCAAAGAAACCCAACCGAATTTCCTCCCTGATACTTGTCGCTGGAGGTAAAAGATGGTGAAGAAAAGCGGAAGAGTGGCCCCAATCTGCAAATACTCGCACACTAATTCATATGCCCGCATGAAGGCAATAGAAATCAGATGCAGCTGGGAAGGCGCCAGGTCCAAGTGTACAAAGACTGCCTGCTGGAAGTCTGTGAAAGGCAGCCTCACCCTATTTCTTTGAAGACATACTCGTACATGGGAAACCTTTCCCCGTACAACGAGCATATGCAATCATCCTCCGTAGGGAAGTGGACTCTCCACTGTCGCTTTGCCCCCACTGTGGTGAACACATCCCCAGTGTATAAGGCAAAAAGCGAGGCGTGCTCCATCGGTTCGGCGATAATCCACTCGTTGGCAGAGGTCCTCGCAGCAGATACCCCTCCAGCCTCAGGGGGCGTGGAGTCATCATCCATTTTAGTTTCCTCCGAGAAGCTCTCCTCGAATAGGTCTCTAAGATGCTCTTCTTCAACCCTGTACGACATTTCTTTTACCTGAAAAGCAGAGGATAAAAGTAAATTCGATGACAAAAAATTACCCTTCCACTGCTAGTCAAGTGAAAGGGTGCGCGAAGGGCCAAGGACAGTGTCCTCGACCTAAGCCCTACTCAAATGGCACATGTAACAGACAAGGAAATGCCCAGAAATTCTCCCTGGCACATCCGGGGAAAAGTCCCCTGCATACAAAACCCAAAATTTTCAAGAGGGAACCACCAAAAAGCTCATAAGCACACCATAACCCGTGGTTCCCTCCGTTAGCGAACACCGACGCATAGCTACTGCACCAGGATCAACTAAAAGCTTAAGACTTCCTAAGTTCTTCTTCCCTAACGGTCTCTACGGTGCTGGCACAAGAGAAAGTGGCCAAACCACCGTCTTCCACCAACAACCACCACTAAACACTCTAAAACTACTTCATGGCAACCCTAACCGCACGCATTCTAAAGTACAGAAATCAAAAAAGAAAAAAACAAGCAAGGAGTAAGCATACTTACGTGGTCGGAGACGAAGTTTCTGGGTTTGAGTAACTCTGGTCGGAGCTGGTATGGTGTTCGGAACGAAGCTTGACGGCGGTGGACGGTTGGGAACGAAGAAATGAAGGTAAAAGAAGAGAGAGAAGATAAAGTTCAAATGAGCGACTGTTGCACCCCAAAATTTGCCCTCTTTTTATTAGGATATTCAAGATTAATATTCCTAAGGAACATGAAGTGCAAGGCCTAATTCAAGATTTTTCCCATCCAACTTTGTTTCCAACTCTATGTTCAAATGGAGTTCAAACATCACAAGTTCATAATTCAAGACTTCATCCCTTGAAAATTGATCGGCATAAGAGAGACCCGTTGTTCCAAATTCATAATTCATGGAGTTCAAGACTAGATTCAAGAATATTACAAAGAGAAATTTCATGACATTTGCAAGAATGTCACGTTTTTCACAAAGTTTCTAACTCTTAGTAATGCTTAGAAAATTAAGCTATTTCTAGTCTTAATTCAAGCTTCTAAATAACTTCATGCCATGGTACCCTTCATGCCCTATCAAGTCCACATAATCCTCTTTGTGCTTACAAACATGCAAGGAAAATATTTAAGAGTTAATCCAATGTTGGAATATTTCAAGATCAAGGCTATGCATGTATTCATGAGGCAATTTGAATATGATCCAAAATAGCCCCATGCAAGAAGTGGCAATGTGTATCATATTACAAAATCATTTTATGTCACAAAACCAAGGGGATAAACTTATGTTGATGCATCTACACATCAAAAATCAGAATTTGAAAATTCTGTCCAAAAGGTACTAGCCTTGATCACATGGGTATGTCCAAGCATACGCCAACCAATGGGTACAAGGTTGGAGGGCAATGTAGAGTGCTGCAGAAGAAAATACAGCAAAGCATACATAGAAATGGAAAGAAGTGGGGCTGCACCAAGAAAGTGGTCATAAGTCTTTCCAAATATGGAAATTCTGAAAATTGAAAGATGTGCAAGAGACATTGTTTTGGTATAGTAGAAAAGTGCAGCAAAAAGGTGAGATAAGAGAGGAGAGGGGACTGCAAACAAAGGGAGACATTTTTGGTAGAGATTCACACACATTTTGACATAGAGAGATTGAGAGCAAAAAGGAGAGCAAGAGAGGAAACCCCAGAAAACCAGAAAAATAGAGAGAACAAAAAACCAGCAAAGTTAAGAGAGTAAGATAGAAATACAAGGGAACCATTGAGAAGGAGAACCATCAAAACATAGAGTGAAGAGTGAAGAGAACACCTATCCAAAATCAGTGGAGGCTTTGCAAGAAGGGTAACAACTCTTGAGTATCCATTTCTTCAAACTCTTCTCTTCTTTATATTGTGCATTTGTCATTTATTACCTTTGTTGAGTGTTGTTGTGTTGTGCACCTTGTGTAAGGTTCCAAGAGGGACCGAGAAACCTTTTGAAAGAACCCCAAGAAAGAAAGAAAGAAAACAAAGAAAAAGTTCAGTTTTTTCACCCAACAGGGCTGACACGGGCGGCCGTGTCAGCCCGCTGTTTGAGTTTTCTTGGTGCATTTCCCCCAGACCTTCTGACACGGGCCGTGTCAGCCTGCTGTTTGACATTTCTTAGCGCATATTCTTCCAGACCTTCTGACACGGGCCGTGTCGTTTTTTTTGGTGGTTTATGTTGTTTTAAGCCGACTAACCCGTTGTGTTTGTATGGTTTTTTTACGTGTTTATTGTTGGTCATTTTTGACCCTTGGTTCCAAAAAACTATTTTCAAGAAAACAAACTCTCGATTCACATCGATCCATTTTTGACCTTGTAAGTCGATTGCCTTGTGCATCGCCATCAACCTTGTTCGCCTCACCTCAAACTTCTTTAAGCCATCAAACCCTTGATCCAACATCAAGCGGATTTTCTCAAACAATTGTTGAACCAATTCACCATCTTTAATAAAAGGATAAAGTTCACTTTGTATTGAATTAAAGAGAGAGGATTGAGTGTATACTTCTTCCTCTCTGAGTGTCGGGATACTCGCTGTAGAGTGTGTGGTCTCGATACTCGTCTTTCAATACGAAGACATGACCGTACTCGCGACACCTCGCTCTACTAAAACCTCGGTCTTGTGCCGAGTGCATTTTTCATAATTCTTTTAACAACAGAAACTTGAATGGTCGTGGAGTGGTTAGGCGTAGGCCTTCTCCTATCCCGAGTGCTTGACATTTACCGTAGGGTTTACAGTCACAAAAGCACTTACCATTCAAAACCAAAAATACATTAATAAGAGAATGAAGTGCTCTTTATTTTGAATTAAAGAGAGAGGATTGAGTGTAGACTTGTTCCTTTCCAAGTGTCAGGATACTCACTGTAGTGTGTGTGGTCTTGATACTCGTCTTTCAATACAAAGACGCCACGTTCGTCACACCATTTCATAACAAAAACTTTGAGATAAAGAATTGGGTACTACCCGCAAGGTTTTACTATCCGAGGATCTATTTCACCCCTAAAAACAATTCCACAAATCAAATGTGACACCTTACCTCGCATGGAAAAAACTAATCTTTCAAAAAGGATATGTTACGTCTGTTCTACTGCATGAGGATACGTAGGCACGATAAGTCTCCAATGGTCGAGCAGCAATATACCTAAACGGCTAGAATGCGCACGATAACATCATCCATGAAAACATCGGTTAACCTTATCCTGAATTACGTTTGCTCTGATTTCTCATGCCGGATGAGGATACGTAGGCACAAGACGACGATGTCTTGGCGAGCACATTCCCTCTCTATATCCGTAGTCCCCCGAACTATGTCGACTCTGACTTTCTCATATCTGTTGAGAATACGTAGGCCTAGGACCGCAAAGTTCTACCGAGTCTGTTCTTTCTCTCTTCTTCCCCCGTTATCTCTCTTTCCCCTGTTTCTAACCCTTCTTTTACCCCGTGGAACACTCTTTTATAGCATAATCTTTAAGCAAATATTATCACACGTCGACAAACAAATGGTTCCCATCGAGTACGATGGATGCGAAGGGTGCTAATACCTTCCCTTTGCATAACCGGCTTCCGAACCCGTTCTTGGTCACGATACCATCTTATCCATTCTCTTCTTTGGGTTTCCTCGATATTTTCCCTTCCTCTCATGGGATAAATAAAGTTTGGTGGCGACTCTTCTGTATATCTTTTCGCCTCCCCGTCGTTGCATTTTTTTTTCGAGCAGCGACAAGGACTCTCACACTATTTATAGGAAAATTCCAGGCACGTGCACGAGCACGCGCGGTTAGGGCATCATCATGACCCTAGCCTAACCATTATCACAAATTTAATGCAGCACACGGACTTGAGACACACATGGAGCTCCCACTCTTCAGATTATATCACTCGTTGGTTTCCCCTAATCTCTAGCTCCCCGGCAAGCAACATTTCAGATGCCCAGGCACAGATCCCTTCAGGCACAAGGTAGCGGCCCTATCTCCGCAACTTACAACGACTTTGACCGGGAAGCGAACTGTTCTTAAGTCATCACTCCCATGCTCGGGAGAAACGACTTGGGGGCTACTGTTCCGGACTGGCCCAATGACTAGGCATGGCCCAATCCACTTCTGCTCCCAGAACGACCCAATTGCCTAAGTCCAATCACTTTGGGGGAGGATTTACCTTTCTGCCCCTCCAACAGGGGAGGCTGACCGGTTTACCCCTGGTCATAATACTTCTCCTCGTTAGTCTCTGCCCGTCACGCACGGTTCCACCATCCAGAAAGAGCCAAAATGTATGTGCCCATAACTACGCCCCTGTCCGTAGCAACAACTAGTTATGGGCACTTCTGCCCATTCTAACGGCTAGTTCTGGCAGTTACCTATTCTTTGGGAAACGGTTATTTCGCCCCGAAAATAGGGACCAATTGCCAAGCGATGAGGGCATTATAAAAACCCTCCCACATGAGAGGGTCAGGTATCCAATATTCACCCTGATATACTCATATTCTGTACTTACTCTCTCTCTCTCTTGCCCGATTCTTAATTTAGCATCAGAGTGTCTTGCAAGTACACCCCCTCCTCCTCTTTCACACCCAGCATCACAGACGATTGTCTTTGGCCCACCTCAGGTTCTGATCAATCGGTAAGATCGACGGGTATTCTGCGTACAAACAAATTTTCATTACTGAAGAAGACATCCTGAAAACGGTGTTTAAATGCCCTGGAGCCTTAGGAACCTATGAGTGGGTTGTAATGCCTTTTGGTTTAAACAATGTTGGGACATCATACCAAAGAGCAATGAATTGGATCTTTCATGATTTTATTGAGACTTTTAGATGATATTGTTCTTAAGTCTATTTCAGGGAAGACTCACATTAACTACCTTCGACAGTCCTTTGAAAGGATGAGGATAAATGGTATAAAAATGAACCCTCTTAAATGTGCTTTTTATGTTTAGGCGGGAGTTTCTTAGGCTTCGTGGTCCACAAAAAGGGAATCAAAATAAACCAGAACAAGGCAAAAGCCATTATGGAGGCGAAAGCGCCATCGAACAAGAAAGAGTTGCAGTCACTGCTTGGCAAGATTAATTTCTTAAGGAGGTTTATCTCGAACCTTAGCAGAAAGACTCAAGCCTTCTCTCCTCTACTTCGAATCAAGAGGGAATATTTTGAATGGGGACAAGCTCACCAAGAAGCCTTTGACAAGGTCAAGGAATACCTGGTCCACCCTACAATCCTGATGCCACCTTGTAGGAATAGAAGTATGAGGATGTATATATATGCGTCAGACAAGACTTTAGGGAGCATGTTGACTCAAGAGAATAAAAATGGCGTCGAAAGATCCATTTACTACCTTAGTAGGGTCTTAAAGAATGCAGAAACTAGGTATAACATAGTCGAAAAATTATGCTTATGGTTGTATTTCTCATGTACGAAGTTAAAGCATTATATAAAACCAGTTGATGTTTTTGATTCATCTCATTTTGATGTTATAAAATTTATGTTGTCTAAACCAATCTTGCATAGTTGAATTGGAAAGTGGACATTAGCTTTAACTGAATATTCTTTAACCTATATGCCTTTAAAGGCTGTTAAGGGACAATTGGTAGCCGATTTTATAGTCTACCACTCTATAACTGAGAATTCATTAAACTATCTTGAACTTGAGCCTTGAAAGTTGTACTTCGACGGTTCTAGTCATAAAGACGGAACGTGCATAGGAGTCCTAATTATTTCTCTTGACAAAATTCCAACAAAATTTAAGTATAAAGTTGAAGACCTTTATTCGAACAACGAGGCCGAATATGAGGCCCTAATAGCCAGTCTTGAGATATTGTTGGAATTGGGGGAAACTCGAGTCAAAATAATGGGTCACTCGGAGTTAGTCATAAAATAAATTACAAAGGAATACAAGTGTGTTAAGGAAAATCTCATTATGTACTTTGTGATAGCCAATCGACTCTTAAAAAGGTTCGAGATGGTTAGTATTCGACACATCCCTCGACTAGAGAATCAAGAGGCCAATGACTTGGCACATATTGCCTCTGGGTATAAAATTTCAAAAGAAAAACTGCAAGATGCAATCAAAGTTAGAGGAAGGATTGTGTCATCCAGACTATCCCCATCAGATCTGGAAACAACAAAGTTGGGATACGCTGACAAAGAAAATTTTGAGATACTAAATATAGACAACATGATGGATGAAGATTGGAGAAATCCAATAGTAGAATACTTACAAAATCCAACAACATCTACAGAGCAAAAAACCAGGTATCGAGCTTTAAGTTACGTGCTTTTGGGAGATGAATTGTTCAAAAAGACTTATGAGGGAGTTCTGCTTAAATACCTTAGTGAATCAGAGGCATATTTAGCCCTTTCGAATGTCCACAGTGGGGCATGTGGGGCATATCAGGTAGGCCATGAGATGAAGTGATTATTGTTTCGACAAGGGATGTATTGGCTCGCCATGTTGAAAGATTGTATTGAGTTCGCCAAAGGATGTCAAGAGTGTCAAGTGCACGCAGGGATACAACATGTTCCTGCAAGAGAACTCCATTCTATAGTGAACCCGTGGCCCTTTAGAGGATGAGATTTGTATTTAATTGGAGAAATTCGACCAGCGTCATCCAAAAGTCAAAAATATATTTTAGTTGGCATCAATTATTTTACAAAATGGATCAAAGTTATACCACTGGTGAACATAGATTAAGACGCTGTAATCGAATTCATCCAAAAGCATATTATCTATAGGTTTGGAATCCCAGAGACTATTATGACGAATCAAGGATCTGTATTCACTAGTCGAAAAGTGCAAGAATTTGCTAAGGATATGGGTTTGAAATTAGTAACATCTACACCTTATTATGCACATGCCAATGCTCGGGTCGAAGCAGCAAATAAGGTTGTGATTGGTTTGATTAAGAAGTATGTGGGGAAAAAGCCAAAGAATTAACATAAAACATTGGACCAGATTCTCTAGGCATGTCGAACCTCCCCTAAGGAAGCTACTAATACTACTCCCTTTTGATTAACGTACGAACATGACGCAGTTTTGCCAATTGAAATCTACTTACAGTCAACAAGAATCCAAAGACACCATGCGATTCCATTTGAATCGTATTGGAACATGATGTTGTATGAGTTGTTTGATTTAGATGAAGAAAGACTAAGTGCTTTAGAATTGTTGAAAAGGCAGAAAAAGAGAATAGACAAATCGTACAACAAAAGAGTTAGAGTTAAAACATTATCGCTTGGAGACTTGGTCTGGAGAGTGATCCTTCCCATGGATCAAAAGAATAGAACTTCGGGAAAATGGTCCCCTAAGTGGGAATGCCTCTTCCAAATTATACAAGTCTTTTCAAATGGGGCATACGAAATTGAAGAATTAGACGAAGATAAAAGGATCCTGAGGGTGAACGTGAAGTATTTGAAAAAAATAAAAAACATACACTCCAAGAAGTAAAAATAGCAAAGGAATAATTGCATGCAAAATGGTCGAAGCCAACATGGTAAGAACAAAAAATATATTTCCAAAATGGCTTAACTCTTTACATTAAAAGCCACGAGGGGCTTAAAGTCATTGCATCAAAATAAAACCCTACAATGCCAAAATAAAAAGATTGGAACTAAAATGGAATAGAAGCTTTCATGCTGAGATACTTCAACTTTTGAAGCGCCAGGCGTTTTTCACAGACATATTTGTTCGATCTGAGCGTTTCAATCTTTGCCTCCAACTTCTGCACCCTGTCGACATGCCCCAGTCCAACTTCAATCTCTTTGGTCAGTTCAGAATCATTGAACTTCAGAATTTCAGCTTGACGCTCCTTGGCCTTAGAGATCTTGGCTTGTAATTCCTTTATTTGCACTTCCCAAGTTGTGATGTCCTGATCATATCTTTCGACCTTTGCTTTTTTTTTTCTCATGTTTCCTCTCCAGTTCCGCAGCTTTGGCGTGAGATTCGGTAGCAGCATCCATACATCTGCTATAGTTCTAGCCACATTTTTTATCTCACTTGAAGCCTGTTTTGTTCTATTTAAATCAGCGATGGTAAGGTCAATCGTCGAGGTTAGCTCCATGATAATGTATGCAACACCAGAGGAAGCGGTCAAAATTTCAACTTGTTTAAGGAGACTTTTTAGGGCAAAGTGAGCAGTAGAATCGCCTTCCAGGAGTAGAAACAAATTAGTTCTAAAGATTTTATCCTTAATCTTCAAGAGCACATCATTCATAGGTTTGCTTGAAGAATGACCACCTGATATTGAAGAGGAAATGGGGATTTTCTCAGACAAACTTCCTCTACAGCTGATCATAGGCTTCAAATATTTGAAAGGTCTGCTTTGCTTTAGGGCTGCTAGTTCCTCTGAAGAAAGGGTCGCAGTCGATCCATTCGAAGCCTTTGTGTGCTCATGCACAACGTCAGTTGTTGGAAGAATGCTTGATTGGTCATGTGCCTGTTTGTTCTCTTTCTTACATGTCCCTGCGTTCTCATCATTATTTTTGTCCTCATCTTTAAATTCACTAAGGGGAATGACAGAGCGGTGTTGGAACAGAGGGTGATCTTCTTCTTCTTCCATTTCGTCATCTTGGTCTTGGCCAGTAGTTCCTAAACCTTCGACCTTGGAGGAGCCATCCTCAGACTCACCTTCGATGTTATCTCCTGCATGTCCCATTTCCACATCATCCTTGGTTACCTTAGCCTGGGTTTCTATTATTTATTTATCCTCAGGTTCGGAGCCACTAGTGTGGGAATGCTGAGTATTAGTCTTAGGTGGCAAAGTCTCGCGTTCTTCCTCAACTGGTTGGTTTATCTCACTCATCGAGCTCTTTTCAGATTCCTTTGTAAAAGTGGGATGATAAGTGGGATGATAAGTGGGATTACCATCACTATTGAGAAGGGTTGGTGGGTCAGTTTCTTTAACCGTTGGTTGCTTAGGAGCACCTGCAACATCTTGAAGATAACATCGAAAATTAGTAAATCAGAAAGAAAGGTAACTGAATAAAATACTAAGTTGATATATTTGTTGTACCTTGGGACCCTTAGCTCTAGGGCTGGAGTTATCACTTTCGAGTTGTTCTTCAGTTTTCCTTGATAGATCTTTAGGATTGGGTTCCAGTATTTTGAGAACAATAGGTCTCTTCATCGAAACTTTGCTAACCTTCGTTTGAGTTTGAGCTAAAGCCATATGCATTTTTAGTTGCCTTTTTCTTCGCTTGAGTGGTTGTTCTGTGACGAGAGACAAATCATAATCATCAGATTCAATTACCTAGAAATCAAGTTCTTTGAGTTTGTGTTTCTGTGGATTTGGTGGTGGTTTTCGATTTACTTAAGAAATGGCTCAAAGCATTAGAAACATAACAATGTACGACAAAGGCGTAATGAGTAAAATAAAATTACCCTCGTTGTTGTTGTTGGTTTGCTACCTCCTTCTTCTTTCACTTCGACTGGCTTACTGGATGTAGGTTTTTTGGGTGGAACCTTCACAGCTGAAAGAACATCAAAAAAGTTATACAAGCAAAAAAAAAAAATCGAAAAGATTCAGTCGAAACACCTCCCATTCCACACCTTCATATATTTCAGACTTGACGCAAACATCCTCAATGCCAATATGAAGGTGTCATTTGAAACTGTCTAATGTATGCTTAGTCGCAACCACCCGCTAGGCAAGTCTTTGTGATTTCTGGAGAAGAATTTTTACAAAATCCCCATAGACGAACCAGTCTGGAAATAGAGAGCTAAAAGCCACACCAAAGTCAACACTTGGCAGTCGAGGGAATTTGGGAGGATACATGTTAAAAGTTGTTTCGTACCGTTTCTCAGGAGAAACGAATGAAGGGAGCTTTAAGTTCTCCATTTTTTTTTAAAAATTTCTCTTTTAAAGTAACGGCTGCTTCGCAGACGGTTTGACTAAGATCATCAAGCCTATAGGCATTTTTGAAGTATTTTTGGAATTCTTGGATTTCCTTAATGTGAGTCGAAGTACCTTTCTTGATCTTCTCCTGCACAGAGAGGAAAGCTTTGTTAAGATATTGAGTAAAGGCAGCCACGTCAAAGAATTCCTCACCATAATCGTTTTTCCACCACTTGTCGAACTCCAGAGTGCAGAGGAAATTTGGCTCGAAAGCAACAGGAGTAAGTTGTGTTTGGCCAACGTAGCGAGCTATTTACTTAATGGTCATAACTTCAGTAGGAATTGCATTATAAACAAGAAGGGCATTCTTTTTTTCATATATGGGTCGTGGTAGAACTTGGATCAAGCAAACCTGTCGAGCGACAAGATTTGGTTGATACGCAATGAGAGTAACCTAAGTTTTCGGTTGATTAAGCCTAAGGGTTAACACTCTAGGAGTTAAGAAAGCTTCCCATATGGTGAGGGATTCTGCTTCTTGGGTTTTTGTTAAAGCTGGGAATGACCTGGTAAACCATTCATGACCATATCTTTGTGCAGCAAAAGGAGCCATGTTCGACGTAAAATCATAACGTTTGACGAACGTCATCACATAGTTGGTGAAGGTCTGTTGTAGGTGACACCCTTCGTCGCTAGGAGTCAACATGGCTAAACGCGTCCCTTCGACTCTCCTAGTTTTCACTTCATCAGCGTTCTTGTTGATGGGATTCTTGATGGGGAGGCATGCTTCAAAAGAGGCATTCAGCTATAGTTGCAACAACCA